>DF239706.1:72391-173379 GCA_000507305.1 Breviolum minutum Mf 1.05b.01 | reverse complement strand
AACGGACCAGCAGCCAGCTGGCCAAGGAGCGTCCCAGACATCGCAGAACCGGCCTGGCCCAGAATTGCACGGTGGAACAGAAGGTGTTTATACCAGAGAAAGTGATAGGTGGGTCTCGATGCAACAAGAAGCTATCGATCAGCCTCCCAAATCGCAGAACCAGAATGTTTCAGACTCGCATCCTGGACTAGGATTGAACTGGGTCAAACATGGAGACAACACTTGGGCAGAAAAAACAATTCCATGCAATAGCTGGGTTTGATGAGCTGAGTTTTGACTAGTTGAAATGCCACTGTACAGACTTTTTGGCCCACTTTCAGCGATTTTCCAGATTTACATGGCTGAACATCACTGAGCATGCTTGAGCCGTGAAAACCTCACCGTTTCCATGTGCGCTTGACACATGGTTGGGCTGCAGAAACTGATTGACAAACGGAGCGCTGCTGTTTGAAAAAAATCAATGTTGGTCCGTTGGTATATTTATACGTGCAATCAGTTGATTTAATTGTTTTATGATTGTTTTATGATATTTTTTAAGGTATAGATATACCATACATGGATTTTATAGGAACTGGCAGTTTTCAACTTTGCGCGATGTTGTGAAAGATCAAAGAAGTAGTGAAGCGAATGAATTGATCTGTGGGACAAGTGTCAGTTTTCTTTGGATGGAGGTGGTGTTGTGAGTTTAGTTGTTTGCCATTTTGGCTTATAGATTTGGAGGTCCCCTCCACAAATTCGAAATTGCGCTCTTACGTAATGGTGGCAGCGGCTGGTTTGTGCTATGTGGCCTGCCTCTTCAGCTTCCACTTTGCAGGAGTTGAAGACCTTCTACCAAGTTCCTGCGGAAGCTTGGGAGCCACTGGGCCGATGCCAGAGGATTTCAAAGCTTTGGCGGCTCTTCCAGCTGCAGTGGTGGCAGCGGCAGTGTCCGATGCCAGGACATCCAATGGAGACAGGCTCACAGTGATTCAAGCCAGCCAAGTGGGACTAGTGTATCGGGCTGCCAGACGATTGCTATATGTGCAGGGTGGAGGAAATCCAGAGACCTGGATCGATCCCAATCCTTGGGAAGCAAGCAGTTCCACGACGGCACCAACTACTTCCTTGAGTACCACGGCTACCAGTTCCACGGAAGTCAAGATGAAGTTCACCCACATCCTGGGCCAGGCGGACGAGACGGAATTTCCAGTGGTGTCAGAAAGCACCAAAGCTGCTTGGGTTCAGAGGTACATCGATGCTACGGGGGGGCTGCCTTGCGAAGAGTCAGAGCCCACGAAGGAGCAGTTAAGTGCCCTTCACCGAAAGATTCACCAGCTTGGCAGCCCCCCTTACGCCGATTTTGCGGTGTTCACGCCGTTTGGGAGAAAAATGTTTCGTGCAACTCGTTGTGCGATACATCCCAAATTTGGATGGCACCTTCCTGATGCGGGAAGTGCCCGGACCCACCAACTACACCCAGTGGTTAGCAAGCTATCGGGTGTGGAAAGTGGCCATGGTGATGTTGGATTGCATCCCCATCGCTTTGCTCCAGCAGTACGAGGTGCATGTGGAGAGACTGGTGAAGCTCTACAACGGTTGCTGGCATTTGGTGGTGAGTGCAGACGACAAAGCCAGGTCAGACCATTTGGCGAGGTTGCAGATGAAGATTTCTTTGGACTTTCAAGCGGGCAGACCAGTGCCAGTGGGATGGGACAGCAAAGGGCCATCTTGGGCACCAGTGTTTCGCCTCCTGCTGGACGACCACAACTTCTGGGCGGAGAATGTGCACAACCCCGCTTTGGTATGGATGGCTCATGGCTCTCGAGGTCCACCCAGAACTCCCTCAGAACAAGTTGCAGCCTTAGAACTTCACGGAGGAGAACAAGCGATAAAAGTGGACAAGGAGCAGGTGCAGTCTCAGCCAGGCTCCACTACACCAACGAGGAAGCAACAGGCAAATCGAGATCGTCGAGAAGCTCGGAAGAAGAGACTGAAAGCCGACAGAGAGGAGCTTTCAAAGTTTCGAAACGACCGTGGTTCAGGATCAAAAGGAAAGGGCAAAGGGCGTGGAGAAGGGGGAGAACAACTATGCTACTCTTGGAACAACGGCAACCCCCCATGCGGAGGACTACCTCCAGGAGCAGCATGCCAAGGTCGAGTTCAACGAGTTCACAAATGTACTTCGTGTGGCTCCCCTGGCCATCCCTCAAAGCAATGTACGGCCAAGGAGGATGGAAAGTGAAAGGCAATGCAGCAGACTTTGAACCTGGTGCACCAAGTTCTTCAAGCAGAGGCCCTCCTCCACCAGATGATAATCAGGATGGAGGTCGTGGCCAAGATCACGGAGGAGATGGACGTGACGACCATGGAGACCAACGCGGAGATCCCAATGAGGTGAACGAGGACTTCGTGAGGGTCCCCAGCCTGGAGGAGTACATGGAGAACAGAGTTTTCACCTTCATCCACCACTACAGTGGCAGTGAAGACCGGCTGGCAGAAGCTATCCAGAAGGAAGCCAAGAGAAGAGGAGTTAGGGTCAAGTGCATCTCCGCCGACATCTCTCAAGGTGATGATCTACTTGCACCCAAACCTTTCGAGGAGCACATGAAGATGGCCGCTGATGGAGACGTGGACGGCTTTCACGCCGGTTGGCCTTGCACTACGTTCTCACGTTTGCGATGGAGACCATCACCGGGTCTGCCTGGTCCCGTTCGCTCCAAGGCCTTTCCAAACGGCTTCATCTCTAACACGGCGAGCCAGCAATCTGAGTGCGATCGAGGCACGCTCTTCTTAGCAAGGTCTTTGGCGATGGGACAGAAGGTGACAGAGAGCCGTGGCCCTGGAGTTGGAGGAGCTTTCTATACCTTTGAAAACCCACCTCCATCTGGGGTGGAACAACACCTGTCGGCGTGGGAAATGCCGGAGTATCTGGCGTTCATGGAGAGACATCATCCTCGCCACGTGGACTTCAACACCTGCTGTTATGAGGAGGACTTAGAGATTGGGAAGAGACACTTCAAACCCCAACGTTTTGCAGGTAACCTTCACAATCTACTGAGTCTGAAAGATGTTTGCAGGTGCGGCGATGCAGGCCATGATCCGATCGTAGGCTCAGCAAAGTCGAAAGCCTCAGCAGCCTACCCCAGAGCTCTTGCCAGTGACTACGCAGAGTCAGTCACTTCAAAGCAGTGGGGAAATTTGAACATCTCAAGATCAAGCACACCTTCATGGAGGAGCACCTCGTGAAGATCAGGGAGATCGCGAAGGCCAAGGGTGTGGACTTGGAACGCAAGGCCAAGATAAAGGGCATCAAGAGGACTTATGAGGGAGAAGAAGTGGACTTTGGACATTCTTCGGTGCACGATTGGCGAGGAGGAGATGGACCAAACGAAGCACTGCGGAGCTCCAAGTCCAAAGCTTCGGATCCAAACCAAGCGGTATATGTTGGAGGCATGAGACACCCTGCCAGAGTGGTCAGGACTATGGCCACAGCTCAAAGCCTAGGAGTGAGGATCAGGGCAGCCTGGAACTTCTTCGTGGATAAGCACCTGGAGGTTGAAGAGATGGCGGAGAACTATGGAGGCAGCACGGCAGCCTTGCCCTCAGAGCTGGTTGATGAGTGGAAGGAAACCCTAAAGAGGATTGTTGGGGCAGAGAACTCTGAAGACCAGACTGCAGTGAAGCTCGTGAGCAAGTTCGAGTACAAGTCTGGCCTGGATGCCGAGCTGGTCGAAGGTTGGATCAGAAAGGTGAATGATCCGGATTGGGCAATTCCGATCTGGATAAGGCAAGGAGTCCCGTTGGGGATACATTCCCCTATCCAGTGCTGCGGGATCTTCCCACCGAGTGAAGAAACATCACCGGAGCTGGCTGCAGAGGATTCAGCATCTTTCTTGTCCAGAGGCGAGCTCATCAACTATGCTTCGGTCGAGCAAAACAAGCAGCTGGCCGAGGAAGAGATCGACCGTTACGCTTCGAAGGGCTACGTGGCGAAGATCCCTATAAGGAAGAAGTAGGTGAGATGTTTCAACACACCACTGTTTCGAAGCTTGCCTTGATCCTTAAGCAGAGAGAAGACGGAAGTATGAAAAAGAGGATCGTGATCGATTTACGACGGTCGCTGGGTAACAGCAAAGCAGTGTTACCGGAACGGCTGATCTTACCCCGTCCACAAGACTGTGTGGAGATGGTCAGAGATCAATACGCAGTCAGCAGCAAAGGCCAAGGTGAAGATCCTAGTGAACTTTGGGGCTGCGAATTCATCTTGATTGACGTCACGGATGCGTTCATGAGTTTTGGAGTGGAGAGAAAGGAATGGGGCCATTGTTTGGCTCCCGGGACGAAGCCTGATGAGATGCTGCTTTTCACTGCACTTTTATTTGGTTTCAAAACGGCTCCCCTCCTTTACTCTCGCTTGGCAGCTCTTCTATCGAGGTGGCTGCAAAGCATCGTGCCACCTGGCATTGCTGCGCACCAAACTTATTTAGATGACGCCCTATGGTTTCTCCAAGGACCTTTGAAAGGTCGCAACAGGTGCCTAGGACTCATCTTGTTCACCATGGAGGCCATCGGGTTGCGTATCGCCTACAGCAAAGGCCACCGGGCAGGATCGGTGCAATGGATGCGTCACCTTCTCCATCGTGAACCGAGACAGTTTGGTGCTGGGTCTACCAAAGCCCTTTCTGCAGGAGACATTGCAGACCTTGGTGGACTGGGGACAGCGAGGGTACATCGCAATCCGTGACCTTCGCTCCATGGCAGGCAGATTGTCTTGGGTCGCAGGCGTATTGCCTAGGTCCAGGTGGACGGTCACTGTGGTGTATGCGGTGATGAAAGCAGCTGAGATGGAGAAGATGGAGAGTGAAAAGGGAGACAGAAGAGCTCCAAAGAACATGGTGGCAGTGAAGAGGTTTGAGTTGGCAAGGAAGTGGTTAGTTGCCTTCTTGCAAGAAGCACTAGCGAAGCCGATGAGAACCTATAGCCTCAACGTTTCTTCGAGGCCCTCAGTCTCCATCACCACCGATGCATCACCGGAAGCGTTGGGAGGCTACTTGGTGATCAATGGGAAGCTGATCTCAGCTTTCTCGTCAAAAGTCACTGTGGAAGACAGCGAGCTCCTGAACTTCGAGAAAGGCTCCTCCTCTTCTCAAGGCATTGTGGAGTCATTGGCACTTCTAGTGGCCCTACGAGCCTGGAAGGGCAAGTTTCCACCGGGAGTGTTGGAGCTCAGATTCAATGCTGACTCTACGACAGCATTAGCACTATCGAGACGCCTTTCCGCATCAACCCCCAGGACTCAACTTCTTGGGTGCTGAAATAGGCATTGTTCTCGAAGAATTGCAGGTGGAGAAACTACGAGGTGTTCACATCCCAGGCGTGGCAAATGACATGGCAGATTGGTTGTCGCGTCCGGAGAAGTGGTTGTCACCTCGTCCGCCAGCTTTGAAGGATGTGAAGATTTTGTCAACTGAGCGAAGATCAGTTGACTTCTATGTGCTTCCTTCTCCGCGGAGTTCGCCTTCACTCTGGGGGCAAACGGAGGAAGCCCCACTGCACAATGCGTGGGAAGCTTTGCGATGACCTGGTACTCAGGCAATCGCGAGGCGAGAAAAACGTGGAGGAATACCGCAGTCACGCAGGGAGGGGGAACCCAGTTTTGATTGCCCCCCCCCTTTCTCTGTTCATGTTTTTGTGATGGTTTCGGGAGTCTGATTGTCAAATGCACATGTTTTTCTCGCTTGTCATTCTCATGTTTCCTTTGTCAGTTCAAGCAAAAATGGAGATCGCTCACGTTCAGCCGGTTCACGCCGACTCAACCTTGACATGGCTGCAGGTTTGGGCATTGATGACCTTCTTGAGCGGGGTAGGGCTGCAACTCTACCTGTGTTGGATCCTCATCAAGTCCTGTGCTCAATGTTGCGGTCGAGCCCCAACATCAACAACACAGGTGAAGGTGCAGCAGATTCAAGCGCCTCTAGACTCCAGAGCTCAACAAGGGCGGCAATGGGTTTGGGGTCACAACAACCTTCACCTGCAGTACCAGCCGAACGAAGCAAACAACGAGCAAGCTTCACGGTACCCACAGGAGGCACTGGGATTGGCGAAGCTTTTGAGGAGAAGAAGACATTAAGAAGGGTGGTTGACCTTACTGCAGATGATCAGCAAAGCATAGAAAACCTTGAAGATGACGATTTTGAACTTCCATCTTCACCGCTTGGAACCTTTGGTCAAAGTCGTGCAAGGGGAGATCGAGATCCAGGGGATGGTCTACCTCATCAAGGTCCCCCTGATGATCCGTTTCTGGGACATCACAGAGGCCAAGAACAAGGACTACTTGCCCTACCTGATTATGAACCTTTTGAACTACCTGACAGCATGGGAGGGTCAGGGGTCACCCTCACTCCCCCTTTTCCTCCTACCCCACCAAGGAGAGTTATGGGAAGTTGGTTCGCGAGATTAGGGGCACCACACTCCCCATTGAGAGCTCTCATTAGACCAGCTATGGATTGGTGGACATCACCAAGCAAGGGTAGAGGGAAGGCACAACTGCCACGGAACCCAGCAGACAGCTCGGAGACGGCCTTCAAGGACGCGAACTGTGGAACAAAGAGAAAGCTCAAAGGTAAGATGATCAAGGCGGTGGCGCTATCGATGAAGAGATCTAAGACGTTGCAGAGGGAGTTTGAATCTCGGTTTTCTTCTTCGACGTCCAAAGCTCCCAAGGATTCGAGGAGGAAGTTGGTCACCGAGATCTTGGAAGTTGGTGCAGGTGGGGGTTCAATCCTGCCGCTGACAGCGAATGCCGTTAAGCACCTGGCGGCCACACTCTGGAAAGCTGGCTACGACTCGGCGGAGCTCTACGTGGTGGAGGCAAAGCTGATGCACGTGGAAGAAGGCTATGAGTGGACCTCACAGTTGGACCTCATGCTCAAGAGATGCAAGAGGGGAACTATGAGGAATCGGGGCCCCAGAAAGAAGGCAAATGAAGTTCCTAGAGAAAGAAGAGAAGAGAGGAGATCCAAAGTTCTCTTCCCTCGAGAGCTCTTCATGTTTGCCATGACCTGGATGCTCCGAGAGATTGAGTTGTCGAAGATGGTACGTTCGGACGTCAAAGTGGACAGACAAAGAAGAGAAGCTACCCTCTTTTGGAGGGGCAGCAAGATGGACCCCAGTGCTAAGGGCGTAGCGAGAGTCCTCTCATGTGTTTGTGAAGGAAACACCTGCGAAGCAGAGTGCCCTTACTTCATCACCGTCGACCTCTTGGCGAAGGTGTCAAAGTTCATGGAGGGAGAGGGATACTTTTGCATCGCAAGAGGTAAGAAGAAGAATAAGAGGGCTCGCAAGGACCAGATTGTAAAGTCTTGGGCTTTGGCCTACGACATGAAGGTTTCTGGCCACAGTGCTCGAAGGTCGGGCGCACTAAACTACATCAGAAAAGGTTGGGCTATCTCACAAGTAGCGTTCCTGGGCAGATGGACCTCCTCCGTGATCTACAGCTACGCGCAGGAGGCCTTGGAGTCCTTGGCAGTCAATGCCAAATCCCCCCAGTTCCGACAAGAAGGAGTGGCGAGGGGAGAGGGCATGGCAGCACAGGCTGGTGGGGTAGCGGGTCCTTTGCAAGACAACGGCGACCACATCCAGGCCTTGGAAGTGGAGATTGCTGAATTCAAGAGAGATCACAAAAGAGCCACGGAAGCGCTGAAGAAAGAGGTAAGCTACCTGAAGAACAACTTTGGCTCCAAGCGAGACGGTCCCCCAAGAGTACAAGGGCTAAGGAGCAAAGTGGTTCACGACAACATTACCCCCGTCACCAGTGTACCACCATGCATGTGGAAGACAAGATGTGGCTGGTATTTTAGAGGAGGTGACTTCTGCTTTGTCAAAGCAGAAGAAGAGGTCACTTGTGCCAAATGTCTGGGAACTTTGCAAAAGGGAGGTGAGGGATGCATTTTGTGAAGGCCATTCAAGTTGGCTTTCTGGTTGGAGATTCTTTCCAACTATGGTTCCTGAACGCCCAAGGCAAATGTGACCTTTTCCCGGCACCCGGCAAAATTTGCTACTTGCGATTGCTTGAGGGTGGTGGGTGGTATGAAAACTACTTGTCGTGAAAGATCAAAGAAGTAGTGAAGCGAATGAATTGATCTGTGGGACAAGTGTCAGTTTTCTTTGGATGGAGGTGGTGTTGTGAGTTTAGTTGTTTGCCATTTTGGCTTATAGATTTGGAGGTCCCCTCCACAAATTCGAAATCCACACCCACCCACCCTGAAATTTGGGAAGTGAGGTGAGGGATGCATTTTGTGAAGGCCATTCAAGTTGGCTTTCTGGTTGGAGATTCTTTCCAACTATGGTTCCTGAACGCCCAAGGCAAATGTGACCTTTTCCCGGCACCCGGCAAAATTTGCTACTTGCGATTGCTTGAGGGTGGTGGGTGGTATGAAAACTACTTGTCTGTTTGATAATTCGAAACTAGATATTTATATCATGATACTAGCTGGATCCTCGATTTCGACGAAGGGCCGATTGGTGATTGCAAGGCTACCCCCCGTCAGGGTGGCATAGAATAAGGCTATACCATGTTGACTTTAATTTCTTCAAAGTTCTTCATATT
This sequence comes from Breviolum minutum Mf 1.05b.01, assembly GCA_000507305.1. Lineage (NCBI taxonomy): Eukaryota > Dinophyceae > Suessiales > Symbiodiniaceae > Breviolum > Breviolum minutum. The sequence continues at coordinate 164,792 of DF239706.1, read as the reverse complement.
TTTGTCAATGCGCCTTTACAAGAATCAGATTCAACCATATTCAACAGTAAGGTGCTTCAAAATGTTGATTTCGAATACTGATTTCTACGTAGTTGAGTGAATTTGGGTAAGTTCAGCACCCCAACACTTGGAGATGTGACAGGCGAGGTGGTGACCACGATTCCTACCATTGGCTTTAACGTCGAGACAGTCGAGTACAAGAACCTGTCTTTCACCGTTTGGGATGTCGGAGGTGGAAAAAGGAATCCATGGATCCATGGAAACACCCCTGTATCTAAAACGTGTCAAGGAAAATTCACGAAATATCCTAAACATGTGGGGGCGCCATGTCTTAAAATATCTAAAAATAATTAAAAGGTATGTTTTTGCTTCCAAGCCAGTATTTTCATCAAACATTGTGGCATGGTTTTCAATTGAGTGCCCTCCAGAATACGAACATATCCCTTTGCAGTTTGCATTTTGAAGATGATTTTCCAAACTTTTTCCAGGTGGGATATGTTTTCTCGTTCCTTGGGCCGGGTACTTTCATCTTTCGCAGGCCAGGACAAGATCCGTCCTTTGTGGCGCCACTATTATCAGGGAACCAATGGGTGCCTTGGTTGAACAAATGCAGATCACCAGGTTGAAGGAAGCGTCATGTCATGGTTGATTCTCAGAAACTGACACGTTTGGCAGTTGCAAAAATGCCTTTGATCCCAAAAAACCTATGGAAAAATTAAGAATTTCCAGACCGAAACAGTTGGTCCACCCCCCCTACCTGTAACACCAGGAAATTCACACCCAGCACTACCCTCCTAGAAATCATGCCTAAAAAATGACGCTAGTGGGTTGCCAAAACCTCCCATTAGGCGGTTTCAAGTCATCCAAGGCTCATCTATGTCGTTGACTCGAATGACCGTGATCGCATCGAAGATGCTCGTGAGGAACTGACCAAGATGTTGAATGAGGATGAGATGCGTGATGCGGTACTACTGGTTTTTGTACCTTGCTGACCTTGCTGTTGGATCCCCACCCATGTCTTTCCTTATAGAACCCACAAAGCCAACAGCTCAGCTCGGTCCCCCCAACAAAAATGCTGAAAAGAAAGCAGTTCCAAATCCAGGTTCCAAATGGTGGCTATGGTCATACCTTTTGGAGAATGCACATGAATTGCCTTTATAGCAAGTCAGGGTTGTCAGGGTTTAAGGTGCTTATTGTGTGCATGTCTGTGTATATATATAAATACTTTGCAAGCAAAAATCAGTCAAATTCAGTGTATCATGAATTCACTAATATTATACGGGTATTGTATTATAACATGTTTTGATTTTGATTTAATTCTCAATTAGTGTTTACTTCTTACAGTTTGTTTTTCTGTTTTTCGGGCCTTGTTTGCAAGTTCAAGGATGTGCCGGGAAAAGAGTGTGGGTTTTATCATTTCATTCATTCATTCATTTATAGAACCTCCTTGCGGATTCTCTTTCAAATACTACGCTTTGATATATATATATATACATACACATATCGCAGTTATAGCAGTCAATATGATGACACATCACAAGCAACATGACAGTGATAACTGCTAAAATTATGGTCATACCAGGTCGGGTTACCCTAAATGGGTCTTTTATCCACAGCGTCATTATATATTTTGAGATGTTTTTGTCCAGCTTGGTTTGGACATGTATCACTTCGTCGATGGGAAAAATGGCCAAGGCAAACAAGCAGGACCTGCCGAACGCAATGACAGCCGCAGAGGTGACCGAGAAGCTCGGGCTTCACAACTTACGTCACCGCCAGTGGTTCATTCAATCGGCCTGTGCCACGACTGGAGATGGTTGCTCGCCTTGAAGTCAAAAACCCTTGAGAAAACGCCCTCACCAGAAAAGTGTTTATTTTTGTTTTTTTGTTTTTTTTGATTGGAAAAGACATTGTGCAATTCGAAGATGTTAAGATTTTGACTTTGGTTGCAAGTGCTTCAGGTACAAATAGTTTAGATACGTGCTCATGTACATATGCAAAATGTTGGTGAACTTTTGAACGGGCGAAGAGGGGTGTGAATTCACCTGTGCCCGCTGTCAGGTTTGTACGAAGGTTTGGATTGGCTCTCCCGCACTTTGTCGTCAAAGCGCTGAGCAGTCCCGCGGGGGGACGTAGGGCTCAGCAGTGACACAGTCACGGCAGGGTGGAAGTCGTTTGCAGAGTGGAACGTGTCCTTGTGTAGTGGATGCGTGTCACACTGTGGATGGCTTCTTTTCCTCCTTGCTCCACTTGAGCTACGTTTTGTTAGTAGCAAGCTTCAGTTTATACGAAGTATATGTCTTCAGAACTGCTCGCGAAGGCATTTTGCTGGTGTCCACAGGATCACGTAGGCTAGCATAGGCACTGTTGGAAGATGGGTCCCACGTAATGGGCAGAGATTGCAATTGCGTATGCATAGTGTAGGCAGATCAATGCAAATATGTTCCGCATAGGCGGACACCGCAGGAGTGTAGGCAAACCATAGGCAAACAGACTTATACCACGGGGATTTCCTGCAAAAAACAAACATCACAACAAACGCCGCCATGCAGCCGTGAAACCAGCAGATGTGCCGAAAAAAAAGTGGCGCCGTGGCGATTCGCGATCCGTTTTACAAGATGGCATGCCTGCATGCAGTTTGCATCAACGAATCATCAACAGCCCCGATATTGGATGATTCATCACACGGCATTCAGGAGCTGAATCCTTCACACAATGCTTGTGGCCAGAAACTCAGAAGCTGCAGAAAAATACTTGTCCTGACTTGGTCCAATGATACAATGCCACTGAGGTAGTTTGAATTGGAAGAGCTAGACACGAGACTTGAACACTGGATCAAGAACAATATAAATCTATAAAGTTTCAATGCTGTAAGATTAGAGAAGTTATTTGGAAAAAATCTCTCTCTGTACGGCATTTGAGTATTTTTCTTTTACCATTGCCTATTGATAGCAAGCTTATGCAAGCTTTACGGTTTTCTTGTGAGAATTTTGTAACATAAATCCGATGCCAAGATGCATTTTGTCGAACTTTAGATTTGCGATTCTTCGTGTCACATAGTCACCTGCCCGTCGACACACCAAAGGTAGTGAGCACTTCACAAGACTGCTGGAACGGCAACAGCGCAATTTTTCTGGTCAGGGCGGAGCTTTTGTTGCTGACACCCTTCCCTCGAGCAGGCGGGATGAAATCATGGAAAAGGTTGGGTATGATGGTATGATCAACTTGAGGATTATCCAATTGTATTTACAAATTCATACACATTTTGAAATCATTAGATTGATGTATATATTGTTTTACTTTCTTTTAAAGTTGGAACTTGTAGACTCCGCGAATGAATTATTGATCTATTCCAGAATTGCATCGCGTGGTAGACGCAGCAAGAAAGGTTTGGAGGTTTTCTGCAGCTAAGTTGCCCTTTCAGGTGGATTTGGAGCGTGGGAATGAAGGCCGGGTGATTTGGGTGGAGCTGTGACCAGCTTAGCAACCAACACAGCAACAACAACAACAACAACAACAACAACAACTACTACTACTACTACTACTACTACATTATTCCCAAACCTTTATATCAGTGAGTACGTATACCGCATACCCCCTTGTCGTTGATTCTTTTTTGTACTCTTGCAGTAGTTGTTTGGCACCCAACTTTTGACCAGTGTCGAGTAGGTGCATTTTGCTTTGCGTTTGTTCGGCTTTTCCTGCCATGGCGTCAGTTGAACATTTTGCGGATGATTAAGACTTGAAAAGATCAATTGTGATATTTTTTCAGATTGTCTCGGGATGAGCATCTCTTGTCCTATCACCTTGACTTGTCGTGGACATCACCATTTATCTCCCATGCCAGGCGCAGGAGGGCTTGAGCAGTTTTCCTCGCTCCATCTCCACCTCAGCCACGGCGGTGGATAGGCAATCTTTTTTTGTTTCAAACAATGCGGAAATCCCAACATTTTGGCAATTTTGAATTTCCCCATGTATTTCATGTTTTTGTTCAAGGACATTGGTTTTCATGAATTTGCATGAATTGGCCTAGAGCATGGTTAGCTTGCAAAACATTGTCAGCTCTCGAACAACGTCTCCAGCAAGCACAGCGAGATCTACGTCCAGGCAATTTACTTTTGGAATTTGGAGATCTCGGACAGATCTGTCCTTGTCCATAATGTTGAAAGATTCAATGAGGTAAAGCCGGGTTAATTCTTATGTGTGACTATTTACAGTAATTACTAATTACTGACTACAACCATTTTTGAGCAAAACAATATGAAAAAAAGTCCGTAGCCACTCGCCCATTTGGTTCCATTTGGATCCACCACTGATCATTGTCGAATTCTTTCATGAATCAAACGTGCTTGATGTCTCTCGAGTCATTGGAGTTTAATTTTGTCTTCCTATTATTTCATGTTGCGTTGTTTATTTCTCAGGGTCTTAGGCTAGCCCTTCAACTTTTGAGTTATAGCATATAGAACACTAAACTCAGGATGAAATTAAAAAACCTAAACCATTACAACTTTTTTACACGTCTTTCAAAAAAACAGCAAAAACTATAGCATCCATATAGCAGATTCTTGTAGTTATTTCTTTGAAAGTTTCAAAATCATCAATCAATCAATCAATCAATCAATCAATCAATCAACCAATCAACCAATCAACCAATCAACCAATCAACCAATCAACCAATCAACCAATCAACCAATCAACCAATCAACCAATCAATCAATCAACCAATCAACCAATCAACCAATCAACCAATCAACCAATCAACCAATCAACCAATCAATCAATCAACCAATTAACCAACCACTCAATCAACCACTCAATCAACCACTCAATCAATGAATCAATAAGTGCGTGGTGGTTCTGATTTCAAATACTTTTCCAGGTTCACCCCAATCCTGGGGGAAATGATCCAATTAGAAAGTTGCATATTTTTCAAAATGGCTCAAGTCTTTGATTCCTTTGATGTCGGTATAGAGCTTTCCTCAAAGTCGATTCGCCAATGAAGTCGTGGCAGGGATGGCCGGGGCAAAATCGCTTCTGCTGTTTCGGACACTTCTTGGCTCCAGGAAGGTTCTTTCCCAGCTTGGTGACCTTTCCATTGATTCTATTCTGTGTTGGAGTCTTTGGTTTGATTAAGCTTCCGAGGATCTCAGGCTTTTGGTGGTTGATCGTGGTGGTGTGTTCCGGGCTACTACTGCTTGGAGCACTTATGGCCTGTCTTCAGGCTATTACTACGCAACCAGGATTTCAGGTGCTCTGTTTAGTCCTACCTGCCCTGACTTTGTCCAAGGATGGACTCAAGACCACCTCAGACTTGTGTAAGATGTATGCATCCTGTTGTCGGCCGACAGCAGGATGCATACATCTTACACAAGTCTGAGAAAGCATACATCAGCCAAAAAGGCGGAAGAGAGGCTGAAGGCCCAGGAAGAGTTTCAAAAGGAGACTCAGGCACATATGACATGGAACAGATACCATGTTTGGAGGAAGATGAGGAGGCTGGGGAACTTGATATGAAAGAGGCAGAAAACTTCTGGGACAAGGTGATGGAAGACGAACGCTTGCCGCACTTGAGGAAGTGCACTACGTGCAAGATTCAACGTTTTCCTGCCACTTCACATTGCACGATTCACTTTTTTTCTTGCAATGTGAAGTGCGAGGAAAACGTTGAATCTTGCACGTAGTGCACTTCCTCAAGTGCCTACTGGATCGGAAATTGTGTTGGAGCTCGAAACNTAACGTTACTTACCTTACCGTTTCCTCGACCTACTTACACTAGTTCGACTACGTTACTTTCTTTACTTTTCGTAGACTAGTGTAGAGTGAGAGAACGTTGAATCTTGCACGTAGTGCACTTCCTCAAGTGCCTACTGGATCGGAAATTGTGTTGGAGCTCGAAACCATCGACCCTTCCTTTTCTTTGTGTTGGCCTTGGTGTGCCTAGCTTGGCTGTTCATTTCCGTTTGTGTGGTAGATGTGGTGGTTAACACATCCTATCTCCATGAGTTTCGTGGCCTGGCCTTTGATGCGAAAGACCGGAATTCTGGTTTGTCATCTGTGGAAGTGGTGCAAGCGCAATGTTTTCTACAGTCAGAAGACCACAGGCAGGATAATGCAGCCATCTCGACGTTTGGAAAGAGCCCAAGCGATCATACAGTTGCTTCTGATGGTCCTTTGTGTTGGTTGGGTCGTCCTTGCGATGGTCTTTGGCATCCTTCCCTTTGCTCCTTTGTTGGGGCCATGGAGGCACTTCCTGGCCTGGCTTTAACATCCATGCTAACAGAACAGCTTGGAAACTTCGGCAAGGGGACCCTTTGCCGAAGTTTCCAAGCTGTTCTGTTAGCATCGATGTTAATGGCAAAGGGTTGAATATGAAACAGAGTGCTGTGCAAAGTTCCACGGAGAGATCCCATACTTTCAGTGTTCAAACTTTCATTGAGTGGTTCAACCGAAAGATTCCAGAGTCTATGGCATGTTTGGATGCTGAAGTGGAAGAAGATGTATTGGAACGTGGGATGGCACATGCTCCGCCTGAACCCTGGCACCTTGCTATGAACGCATGAGGAACTCTTTGGAGAGCTGCTCGAGCCGTTCTTGCCAGAAGAGGATGTCCGATCTACTGCAACAGCAAATTTCCCTTGAAGTGCTGGAGCAGCAGCAGTTTGGGTGAAAAAAACATATTTCCCATAGGATCCATGTATGGTATATTTACCTACATGTACCATACAAATTATAGATAAATGTAGGTAAATATACCATACATGGATGGTATGGGTTTGCTCAAAATGGGTTGGTTTGAAACCACCAAGTCCATTACTTCAGGGTTTTCAAACTCCCCAACTAGATGCGCCAGGGACTCCTTAGCTGCAGCTTTACGGCAAAGAGGTGGCAGGTGAAGATTGGGGTGGAAGCCAAAGTCATGGAGGGTTTGGTTCAGATGATGTTCCCTGATAGCTCAATGTAGGGTATATTTACCTACATTTACCCCCAAAAAGTACCCAAATGTAGGTATATAAAGCCATATACATTGAAGCATTTGGGGTTCCGAACATTCAAACAGGTGAATTTTAGGTGAAGCAATTGTCCTTAATTTTCAAGGGCTAAATGTCACGATTTATTCTTAAAATCATCAGATTGTGAAGGTTTGCAAACCGGATGCATCAGGATACGCCCCTAGTTGAGTTCACCTTTAAAGGAGAGCAAACATTATATAATTTGCTTCGGATGTCCCACAACGAAGTAGAGGAACACGAGGATTTCACAAACTTATAGGAAATCGATTTTTGCGATGCATGTTTTTTCTTCAAGACTCAAAGATGCTCCCAAAGGGACATCAGTTAAAGCAAACAAAATACATGCATGATATCAACATCTCCAACTTTCCACCCCCAATTCGTGAAGCTTGCCGGAAATTTTGAACCTCACAAAGACGGAGGTCTCGTTATAAAAGACAGTCATAAATACCTGATGATTTGAACACTTCTTTTTCAACCCCCTTTCCCATGATCCATGAACGTTAAAAACGACTGGCCTCCGCAATGAGTGCACCTTTGGCGCCACTTCAACGTCTGGCGCCATGGCCTCAAGCTGCTGGTGTTTTATCTGATTTCGGTGCAGCCGTGGACCACTTGCTGCGTGTGGAGGAGGCAACGGAGACCTCGGAGAGCTCGAGTTCTGGCCGTCGTTTTCGTAACAGCTTAGGTCGAGAAGCTTTGAAACTTCAACAGGAAGTGGCACGACATTTCGTTGATTTGGAGATGAAGCAACAAAAATCCGGATTCAAAGCTCTGGAATTGGACTGTTTGGTGCCGGTAGCTTTAGAATTTTCAGGGATGGATCTTCAGGAAGTGTCAGATCCAATGTTATGGGATGATGATGGTTCCTTACTTCAAGAGGTAGGACCATTAAGAGCAGGCTGGTTTTTGTTTGGTGGTGAGGCGTTGGGTGGAAGACTTACCAAACTTCAAGGATCCAAGCACCAGGCTGCTTTACATCGTCTTGAAGAGATGTCAGGTTGGTATATCCCAACCAAAGCCGTTGAGTTTAGTTGTTTCTTGGCAGTTGGGATCCCAATCTTGGATGCGGTTTGTCACCAGATGCACTTATTGGAAGCATGGGTATTACGCCATGAAGCACGTATTGCATCGGAGCAATGGTGTTCACGAAGCTTTGCGATGGCTATGTTAGCAGCTTCTACTTCAAAAGAAAAACAAAGGAAATTTGATGCTTGGCAAAGCCAGACTCCCGGGTTGAGGCCGCCTTTACTTCCAGCTCGCTACGAGGATCCTCCCTTTCATCATTCCAATCATTCCAATCCATTGCAAGGAAAGTCTTCCAATCAACGACCGGCACCACCTGTGCGACCCGGCGGAAGCAAAGCCCAAAACGTGGCCTTTTGGCTTTCGAAGCCAAAAGCACCACCTCCACCACCAGTTCCACCAGCTCCACCAGGTCCATCACCTCCACCAGGTCCATCACCTCCACCTCCACCACCATACTAAGGTTACAAAAAATTCTTGCCTTGTTCGTGTGGGGGTGGTGAAAGGCTGCAGCAAAGTCTGCAGAAAAGGCCAAAAGGGCTGTAAAAACTTCAGTCCTTCCCATCGCATCAGAGCAGGCTGGCTCAAAATGCAGTCCTGCATGGAACATAGCAGAGAAATGACCTAGTATGACATGATGTATGTGTTCGCGCTTGGAGATATTTGGGTCATGTAGATATGCAATGCCTGAAATCCGGTCCGTCACTGAACTTCTCCGCAAGAATTCAACTCTCCACCAGCTGTTTGTGCGCATTTCTTGGCAGACTTTTTCAGTTTTATGAAATTGAAGACGGCATCAAGGCGCACATGTTTTGGAAGGCATTCATGATTTTGGATCTTCATGTAGGTAAGTCTACAAGTGTTCACCCAAAATGTTGGATTGCACCAAAGTATGTAAAACGATAGGGGTTCGCCATATATAGAGATGATTACAAAAGACTGCAAAGCCATGAAGACATATTAAATTTCTAGATACCCATAAACATAACATATATGCTTTGCATACACAATTATATGTTATATATATATATACACTAAAAATGTATGCATTTAATAGAAAACACACAGTGGCCCTTCAGCAACCCATTCACAAAGCATTTGCACCTTATGACACCGAATCGGAGTTGGAGCCAGCTGCTGTCATGAACTGCCTTGCATGCTAGCATTAGAGTCTTGGCTGCCAAGGCAATACCCTTTGACTGCGGAGCATCTAATCATACTTTGGTGAATTGGTCAGTTTCTTGAATACTAGCATGGCATAGGTTTACATATATCGTGATTCATGGTTGTTTCATGTTATTTCTTGTTTGCTTTCCCTATTGTTTGCTTGATTTTAGCAGTCGCGGCAGTAACATCTATGAGACTGACGAATTGATTCTTTGAATCGTTGCTACTCTTGCGGAATGACCATGGTACTTTAGTTGTTGAACCTCTTTGCGGCTCCATGTTCATTGAAATGATGAAATAAACCACAGGTTTGGGAATCCAATATCCAGTTTTTATATTTCGGCGTTTCACTCATCACCCCGGCATATATCCCAACATTGAACAAAAAGATCTATTATATGGATGTTTCCAAAAATAGGGGGTTTTCCCCCAAATCATCCCATTTTTAATAGGGAAACTTGCCATTATAACTCATCCATTTTGGGGGAAACACCCCTATTTTTGGAAACACCCACATGGTAAATGGGATCAACTAATGGTATATTAAGCTACATTTATATACAGGATTTTGATGGGAATGGGACCACAACTAATGGTAACCCCTATGGTTGGGGATAAAGATTCAACGCTTCCCAGCTTTTCCTCGCTCCCAGGAACTCTGGAGTATTGGAGGCCCCAATTGGAGCGGTGGATCGATCGATCGAATGCATGAAGCCGAGATGTTTGTTTTTTTTCTCAGATTTGAAGGCATGTTTTTTGTTGTTTTTTTTTGTTTGCATTTTTTTGGTTTGTTTTCTCAAAAAGCATTTTTTTTTTGGGAGACACTTCTTGGAGAAAAACATGAGATTTTTTACACTCTTGGAAGAAGCTGTCTATGATTTCCCATTTGGTTCACGAGATATATGGACAGGTGATGATTTTGAGCCTGAAATTCTGAAAGCATATCGCAACTTGGCTGATTGACCTTGGATGCTTCCAGACCAGGATGCTTCCAGGTCCCAGATTCAAAAATGTCACTTTGCAAATGAGCTGCCATGAATTGTGCTTAAAATCACATAACGCCTTATGTATCCATTGTGCAGTATTGTGCAGTGTAAAGATTATATACTGTGTATGAATATGATGTATTTTTTCGACACGTTTGATCAAACATGTTTTAATTTGCTATTGATTTGGGCGTGGCTGAGGCGATGCCTTCCATGCGATAAAGCCAAGTCAAAGTCCCTTGCGCATTGTTGACATTGGAGCCGGTGTAGGTGGGATGTGCTGATTGTTGATGTGGGGATATGTATACAGTATACATAGTATCCATGAAATGTTTGTGTGACAAGCATAATCGATTCGTAGTCATCCAATGGGAATTTGGATGAAATTTGTGTCATCATTACATTTGACATTTTGTACATATTCAGATGGAGTCTTAAACTGATTTGAATGTATCAAAGACTGGCACCTCCCTTGCGACCCCAGAAACTGCGGCGGGTCGAAGTGTTTGAAAAATTAAAACCCACTTGAGGATGTGCAACATTCCGACATTCCGTTCCCAGAGAAATGTCGTGCGAAAATGCTGCGAAAATGCTTGTTGAGTTTTGAGATCAACTCTACAAGTCTTGTGGATCATGCCTTCCTGCCATCCATGAAATCACTAGGACCAAACCTCTCTAAAACTGGACCACCCAACCGTTCCAGGCAGAGATTTGCGCTACATTTCGCATGGCTTTAAAACCGAGGTGGAGGCAACAGCGTAAGCATCATTGATATCATGTGTTTGTACCATAGGATAATCGTAGCTTATGATGATTCATGGCCCCAGAACCCACAAGCAAACATGGTTGGTCAAGAATATTGATCAATATCCGCCCATGAAGCAGGTAGGGGGGGGAAAACACATCCTTACTCAGAAGTTCTTTGAATTGCCCAAGAGGTGGTCGCAGTCGAGCCAAATCAGAATCTTGGCAAGTCATAACCTATGTGGTGTTGTGATGTGTTGTCTTACTTGGTAGCTTGTAGATGTGGGTAGTAAAGCTAGTAATGTGTTTATGTGTGTATATATATATATTCGTATGTTTAAGATGTTTAGGACTACATACAAGCTATCATTGTTCGACTTATTGAAGATTGAATTGGTAGATGGAATATAGTGGTACGGCATCATAGTATTGGAATCCACTATAAAACTGTTGATATACTTTTGCCCTTAAACTTCTTATCCCAGTCTCAACCTCCTGGTGTGCTTGAAACTCAGAGGTTGGCATGGCCCTCCATCCGTGCTGAGCTAACACGATGGAATTTAACAGGTGACGTAATTGCCCAGCTTGGGGAGCTCTCCGAAATGGCCGCCACCTTTGACGTTGCGGTGCTGCAACATGTCTTGTGCTCGGTGGAGGATCCACATAAGCTATTATTGGAAGCACGGCAGTTGCTGAAACCAGGCAGGATGGTGTCAAGATGGATGGAAAATCAGATGGAAGATCGACATAGAGAAAAGGGTAAAGTCAAGTCAAGCTGAGAGTTTTTTTTCTGTGTTGTTGTTGTTGTTGTTGCTGTTGCTGTTACTGTTGTTGTTGTTGTTGTTGTTGTTGTTGTTGTGGTTGTTGGTTGTTGGTTGTTGGTTGTTGGTTGTTGGTTGTTGGTTGTTGGTTGTTGGTTGTTGTTTGTTGTTTGTTGTTTGTTGTTTGTTGTTTGTTGTTTGTTGTTTNTGTGTGTGTGTGTGTGTGTGTGTGTGTGTGTGTGTGTGTGTGTGTGTGTGTGTGTGTGTGTGTGTGTGTGTGTGTGTGTGTGTGTGTGTGTGTATTCTGACACCTGGACCGGGGTTTGNCGTAAAATGCATTGGGTCAGCATCAATGAATATTTTAACATCCTTGTGATCAAGACTCGATTTCTCGGTGTCATCACTTGAGTGGCACGTGAAACAACGCAAATTTTCTACAGTTTCCCAGCTACAAACATCGCAAATCATTTGGTGTAAATTGACTGTCAGAGGTGTGGAGATGTGGGGCAGCCAGTGATTTTTGAATGTTGGATATGTTGGCCTCATGATGCCTGTAGTAGCCAGTTTTTTGTTGCAGATTCATTGGCTCAAATTCCCAGAGGGGAACTTCCCCTTCGAATGATGTCCTTCACAGAGACATCACAGTTGCTGCAGAAGGAGCTCATGAACGATTACAGTTACCGGGTCACTAGGCATGCTAGATGATTTCAATGGGTTTTGCAGAAGAGCTGGTGGCATTGTCACAGTCACAACTGTTTGTTTCTCATGCCCCCCCTAGCACATTGCTAGTCTCTCTCCAACTAGATGTCGTAGTTGGGATCAACATTATACCACCCTGCAATGATCACGGCAAACAGGTTTGTAGCAATGTGACACCTATTTTGTCAGAAGTTCCTTAGCCTACTGTACCATGATTCCACCATGTTCCGCCATAAGGTTGATGGGATCCCTCCCATGAATGACTCGCAGTATGCTGCTCGGCAGATCTTCATATTTTTGTTTCTTGCAAAACATGCACGTAATGAAATAAAAGAGAGACAAGAGGCAGACTTTAATAGCTGCCAATGCTGGAAAATTAAATGAAGACTATGAGAACACGTGTTGTTGTCTTTTTTTGAACGGGCTTTGCCTCCTGGAAACTTTTATAATGCGCAATCATGTAGATTAGTTTAACGTCATCAGTTAACACATAAAATTCAATGCTGCCAGTGTTGCCCATCTTCACCTTGAAGTCCTCAGGACTTCAACCATGTGCAATCGCATCCGCCGCCCAGCGCTTACATGCAGCGTACGGCAGCAGGGGGTGGAAGGGCTTCCGCCATGCCGCAGAGCCGTGGCGGCGGCTTCGGGCGAAACACCGAAACGGCCCGGCCGATGACATCCAATCGTGCAGCAGGGTATACAGCCGCAGGGAAACAGGGAGCTGGCAAGGCTGGGAAACAACGAGTTGGATGGATTGATTGGTTTTGGGATAGCTTGGGAAATGATGGGAAATGCATGGAAATGCCAAATTCTTGGAATTGAATTTTTGTGAAGCATCTCTTGGTTTTATAACTGCTAGTTTGTTTTTAGGGGAAGAAGAGGATCAGATAGAATGCAGAAGATTATATTCTTTGCCGCTTGCAACGCTTGGGAGGCCATGTTTGATCCTTTGAATCAAGGCGATAAGGGCGCGGCCAAGCCTTTGGAAAAGAAGACAGAACTCTCCCCGGAAGAAAAACTTCGGGAGATGGAGAAGGAGTCTGGGCTCAAAGGGCTGCATCGTCAGGTATAATGTCATTTTTTGGAGTTTTTTTTGCCAGTAAGGGGCAGCTTTTCTTGGCAGTTGTTGTTCCCTCATGGTAAGAGGAATTATGTGTACCCACTTAACATATATTACAGGTCGGTCAACCAGAATCTCCATCCCGAGGAGATTCATCGCCTAGTGGAAGAGAGCGCCATCACGCGTGAGCATGGGAATTTGCGAGAGGCCCTGGAGAAGGGCAAGGAAGCAGGAAAGAAGGAGCCAGCAACTCACAGTACATTTGTTTCCCTCAAAAAAAAGTGTGAAATCGAACCTGAATTGAGAGGGCATTTACCACTCATGTGCCGTATGCCTGGTTAGACCCTCACAATCAACCATGAAACATCCGGAGCTGTGTGACTCTGACTTGCTGTGATTCTCATAATGACATAATGCTTTACTTGCGTGTGTTCAATGCAGTTCAATATCTACACATTTTCTCAATTTTCTCATGCATTTTTGCCGGTCTTTGTTTGAGATTGATGCAGTTTTGAAGGAGAGACAACTGTGCAGACTGCGGGATGCTTTCCTTGACTATAGTCAATCACTTTCTCTCATTGTTTTTCTCTGTTTTTCTTGTTTTTAAGCGTTGAACCCTTTGCCCGGTGCTGCATCATGGATCATACTGGAGCACAGATAAGGAACAGCAGAACCTGCTCGATCAGTTGAATGTCGATCTCACCTATGCCGTGTGCCTCAATCTTGCCATTCAGCATCAGGCAAACGACAATGATTCTTGGGAGAAAATGCTACAAGCTTTTCCAATTGTTTCATCAACTTTTCTCTGACAATTTACACTCCTGAAAACTAACATGGAAACCCCAAGGCTGTTTGATGCTGTTTGTAGGTGTGTTTCCTTTTCCAACTGGCCCTTTTGAGGTTCCATGTTAGTTTTCGGGGAAGTACTTCTTTATCGGCCCCAGAGTCGAAGAATCAACATGTTTTTGCTGCATGAGCTTGCAAAACTACAGGACAACGAGGCATTGACGATCTACACCCAGATTGTGAAGAACAAGCAGTACCCCTTTAGTGGGCGCTTTCGTGTGAACATGGGAAATATTTATTTCAAGCAGGAGAAGTGGACTGCTGCAATCAAGATGTATAGAATGGCCTTGGACCAGATTCCAAACAACGTGCAGGCGACATAGTTGGGACCTTCTTTGTGAAATTGCAAGATTTGTTTTGAGAAACAGACGGTTTCTATTGTTTCTATCTGAATTCAGCGACAATGGATGAAAATGGGCACACGAAGCATTTGTCATTTGAGATATTTTAGTTTCAACATGTTTCAACTAAAGATGTTTGTGTTCGGATTGTGTGCATGTTTGTCATGTTCTCCTTGGACCATGTTGACTCTGCACGTCACTCTTGACAGGCAATCCGTTTCAAGATCATGAGAAATATTGGACACGCTTTCTTCAAGATGCATCAATTTCCTGATGCCATCGATTCATATGAGAATTTGCTCATGCATGGGGCCCAACATTTGGATTTTATGACCGGCTTCAATCTGATTCTTTGCTACTTTGCCCTGGGAGATAAAGCCACTTGGCTGATACGTCAAAAGACAACGAGATCTGTTTTGGCCTCATCATTCGTGAAGGGTGCGTTTGTGCAAATTCATGTGCATGCTGCATTCCACCGTTTCTCACCTCCCCGTTATTGCCTGGCCTACCAAGTATGGTTCATTGTGATTTGACATGCATGCATTAGCTTGAAACTTGAAACTAATGGTTCAATTGGATTTCAAATCCTTGCTGTTTTCCCTGGGATGAGATGTCTCCAAGGACAAGATGAAGAGCGGCTTTCTAAAGCTTCTCAATATTGAACAGGTTGGCTTGGAAGATTTTGATGAAGAAGAAGAAATCGAGCTGGGCCAAACTGAAGAGCAGCATTTTGTCGTAATTTTTGGTTTGGTCAGTTGTAGAGTTCCGTCAGTGGAGATGTCAAGAATCATCCAGTGACATGGGAGTGCCATATTATATTATATATATATATACATGAAGAATCTTTACAATAGAAAGCACCATGAGGAGCTCAGGAAAAGTCACAGGTTTTAGAGGAGTGTCAAAGATGGAACTTGCATTCTTTGATCTTCTTTAAGCCTTTATAGCATATCCAAATGCACAAGACTGGCAATTCATTTAGTTGACTATTTTCCAAGATCTAAAGCCAATATAAAGAATTAAAAAAAACACGATTGAGGAAGACAAAACCTAAAAACCCACCCCAACACTTTCTACAAAAACAGAACCCCCCCGGAATTTGACCTGGAAGGGTTGCACCCTCCACCCCTGGGTTTGAAACCACCAAGGAAGCAGGAAAGTGCCAACCGTACCTTGACCGAAGGCGATGATGCCTTACGTGAGGACATCAAGAGGAGACAACGAGAAGCTGCAAGGTGGAGCTGATAGCTGATCAACCTGTCGTGATCGAATTGAGGCTTATGGATTTATGTGTCATATTATATATATATATATGTGACATATATTTATATATATATATATGTTACATATAGATACATGGATTTTTGAAATGAAATTCCACTTTTTTTGGTTGGAGATCCAGAAGTCAAAGCCTTAGGCTTTAGTTTGTTATTAAATGGTGGTCCAACACTACTCTAAAAGAATTCATTTGAATCATGTTGCTTAAGTGATAGTCACTTCATGATTTTTGGGTCGGTTCCAAGTACTTGTTTTTTTTGAAGTTGACCCTGGACCTTCTTTGTATGGGCTTGTGTATATAATTGTTCACATACGCACATTATATTTCACAGCTATCATTATACGATCTATCATTTACATCTATCTATCTATCATCTATCTATTTATCATTTACATCATACGATTTAGTTTTGTTTTTTGTATATATATGTATATTCACACCATGTATCATGTACATATATATATATACGTACATATGATGTAACCACACTTGGAAACACATGCATGCAAACTACAATGTATGCATGTGCATAATAATAGTATATGTACATCAATTTCCCTGTTGTGACTTTCCACCTCCAGGTTCATCGTCAATGCTGCAAACCTCATCGCACCGGTGATCGAGAAAACGGAAGTGTTGGGTTATGACTGGGTATTTTGGCTGCACCACACCTTGGCTTGGGCTTAGAGGGAGGTTGGTAGAACCTCAGCCACTTAATGTGTTTTTTTTGTGTTTCTGAAAAAAATTTGAACGTCTAACTGATATGTATATATATATATGTATATATGTTGTAACAAAAAATGTATCAATATATGTATTGATATTTGCTTTTATGTATATATATATTTATTGAGATTAAAGTTGCAAGCAGAACATATTGAAGTTGATAGGTTTCATTTTACCAACATTTCACGTATCTAGAGCTGTAAGACATTCCAACTCTTATGATTCAATAGAGTTGGTCAAGAATCATTTGCAGTGAAAAAAGCAGAGAAAACGACAAACGGAAAAATATAATCAGGAAGATCATTCTGGACAAACTATATCGACCAGAATTGTAAGAAATTCCCCGCCAAAATGCCCAGAACTATGGATACTTCACAACTAAATCATAATTTGGGGAATAATGTTTGTTGTGGAAAAGGGCAGATACATCCTATCATTGAAGGGTTGCTGAAAATTCGTCGTGACAAATTCCCAACCAGTTGAGCACCTGAGCACTCAGGTCATTGATTCCTTGAACCATCACGGCTTTCCACGTATTGGCTCCGAATTGGAAATTGCTAAGTCTTGTTTCTTGCTGGCATAATTTTCTTTGCTTTCTGTTTGTTGTTGTTGTTGTTGTTGTTGTTGTTGTTGTTGTTGTTGTTGTTGTTGTTGTTGTTGTTGTTGTTGTTGTTGTTGTTGTTGTTGTTGTTGTTGTTGTTGTGCATCAAATATGTTCACGTATTTTCACCATACTGTTGATGGAGGACATTTTGCATTACTTGGAGTATGTTGAACACTTGTATAATAACTTGTGGGGACAAACTATTAACCTTAACTGGTTTGCGGCATTTGTTCCATCAACAGTAGCATGCCAATTCCGCCACTTAGTCGTTTGTTGTTCTTATTGGTCCATCAACCTCCTGGAAAGGCTTTTTCTTGAGACGCAAAGAGTTTGATCAAGCCATTCAAGTCTTGAAAAAGTTCGAACGACGCTTGGCATGTCCAGCCTTTTTTTTTGGCGGGGAGGCAGGTGGTTGTTAAAGTGACATTATTAATCTTGGAGTGATTGATATGGATTGATCACTTTCAATCTTTTGGGAGATTTGATAGATTGGAGATCAAGCACCTTCTACCTCTTTTCACCTTTATAGTTGTGAATTGCGTATATGATCCAAGGATGCGTTTAAGAATAACAGCCACAAGCATCACAAGCCATTTTTGACATGTCGACATGCTGAGGTAAAGAGCCCTCGCTGATGGCCTGTGCAGCCACAAATTTGTCCTTTTTGTATTTCCTTGAGGCCGAACATGCCAATGCCGAAAAGTATGCTGACATTGCGGTGAAAGCTGACCGCTACAATGCCAGGGCACTGGTGAATAAAGGAAACTGCAACTCACCTTCGAATTTAATTGCTGATTTGTTGTGGGGAAGGGACAAGGGTAGTAAAAGGTCAGAGAGTCACGACAGATCATGACAGACTGCCTGTGAAGGAGTTTCAATTGCAGGGTTTTTCCAACACAACCATGTTCCCTTGTGCTTTTGCATGTTGATAGTTTCCATAATTCCTATTTTCTGGTATGGTCATGTACTCATGTATGATTATGCATGGTCCAGATCTGCGATGCAGTTACATATGTTCTACCAAAGAACTGCTGTTTGCTTCTGATTATTTGGACACACACACAGCTTGAAACCAAAGCTTGGAAACATGCCGCTTCCCTCCATGGATGACATCTTATTCAAGGTATGTTTATGAACGATGAGTTCGAAAGGGCCAAAGAGGTATACCTAGAGGCTATTGGTGTGAGTGCAGATTGCTTAGAAGCAATCTACAACCTTGGCTTGGTGAACATGCATATCGGCAACTTGTTTGCAAAGAAAACAATCTCTGTTTTCTATGGTCATTGGGACACAAAAAACGGATACAAACGGGCTGGAGGGTGAGCCATGCCACTGTGACAGGCAAGTATCAGGAGGCCTTGCTGGCCTTTGACAAGCTGCATTCTATCACCCATGTGAATTGCGACTTGGCGATTTTCATTGAGGTTCTTTCACTGATGTACAGCTGCATTAAATATGCTGTTTGTTCATGTATATATCATACATGTCTTCTTGATTTGTATCTACATTTCGTATATTGTTTATGAATGTAAACCCAAAGAAGAACAAGTGCTATGGCAAGGTGTAGGATAGATTTTTGTTTGCTGACGGTTTCATTTCAACATAATTTACGTACATTCAAACCGCATCCGATGTCATGCCGCAAGGCGAAGTCATGTGGCAACTGGGTGATATTCATGAGAAGCTAGGCAATCATGGCAAGGCTGGGTCCGTTGGTTTCGTGAGTCGGCCGCCGTGGCTGGAAGAAAATCATGGACTGATAGGTATATGTCTCCGAAGTGTTGATCAATTTGATCCATGCAATGAATCTTCTTGTTGTATACTTGTTGGTGTTTGGCCAATTCGAAGAAATGTATCTATAGATGTAACAATGTATGTATATATATATCTATCGATCTATACACGCCAAATCATCCCCTCGAACATCTTTTGCAATGCTGGTTGCCAAAGGAATGCGGAACATATGACATGGGCCATGCGTTGAAAGAGAAAAACGTAGGGAGAATGAACCATACAGCTGGCATGATTTTTTGGGTTTCTTTGTGTTTGCATTTTTTTTTGGTGCTGCCTTGGAAGCATAGCAACATTGCTTTCATGTTTTTTTTGCAAATACAGCTTAAGGATGTTTACTTATGGCATCTTTTTTCCAATTTTCCATCAGTCTAGTCTCGTCAACTCTCTCCAACGAGTTGTTGTTTTTTTTTTTCGGAGCCTTCACAGCCAAAGCCGATGATCTTTCCGTTTGGGAGGCGCATGAATGGTTTTCACTTTTGGTGACTTCACCAAAAGGTCGGCCAACAGACCCAGGCAAGGGCGGTGAGTAAGGGTGAGTAGTAACACTCTAAGGAACAAGGAAAATTGTTTAAAGATCTGGGGAACAATTGCCAGATTGCATCACAAGTAGTTAGAAGATTGCTAGAAGCATCCAGTGGAGATTGCTTGAGATTTCTCTTTTGAGCAGTAACAGTAACCAGTAGTGTTTCAGACCTAGATGTTTCGCACCTTTGTCAAAGGTTTCAGACATTGATTTTTCAGATAGCTGACCATCCTTAGCTGACCATGCTGATGTTCTATCACATCCTTCAGGTGAGCAGTGACCAAAACTCAGGGTAATTTTCTACATAATTATAGGGGATTATACTACCAAGTTACATGCAGATTTTCATGTTTTTAATAAGCTATTGATAAGGTTCTCCATAATTCGAATGGCATAAGTCTTTTGAATGTTGCTCAGGTGTGTTGGCAAGATTGGCCAATCTCTTCAACAAAGCTGGTGATGAGACCCAGGCCTTTCACTACCACTTGGAATCCTACAGGTATTGGCCAGTTGATATGAATGTGATCACATGGCTGGGCATCTACTACGTGAAACAGGAGATGTATGAGGCCAGAAAATGACAACCAACTTGTCCAAGCTCTTGGAAGTGATGAACATAAGACTCAAAAGGACACGTTGTATGATGAAGGTAGAGACTGGGAAAGACTGAAAACGCATTTTTTGTTTCCATCCCACTTCCTGCCATGATGATTCGAAGCGTGATTTTTCGGGATACATATATAAATATATATAATATATATAGTAGAAAAGGTCGAACATTCCTCCATGAAATCATCAGTCACCGCAAACCACCAGGCTGCCATCCCCTTCTTTTCGAGAGCTTCCCAGATTGAACCGAACGAAGTGAAATGGCGACTGATGGTCGCTTCATGTTATCGACGTATGGGTGCATACCCAGCAGCCTTGAAATTGTATGAGGAGATCCACCGATCTCATCCCAATGACATCGAGTGCGTTAGATATCTCATTACCATTTGCAAGGAGATGAAGCAGAAATACGACCATTATGCAGCTCATTTAAGGAAATTGGAACGTCTTCAGGAGGCACAAAATGGACAAGGTCGACCAATGGGAACTGTCTCAGCCATTGATGACAGTCCACATGATGAGGGAGCTCGTATGGGTTTCGGTGGATCTCGTGGACATTTTGATGATGAGGCACCTGAAGCACCACCAGATCCACCACGACCTCCAATGGTAACTTGGATGATGAAAATAATGTCTGTTATATATACATTCATCATGTATGTATGATTGTATGAGGATGATAGGATGTATATGTTCTTAAGATATTCCTTGTGTTCATTTTCATTTTTGTTAGATCGTTGTTTTGTGTGGTCCATCCGAAATATCCCATAAGGAACATCATTCAGAAATGATAAGATCATATGCAGACATCTTCATATTCCCAGTGGTGTTACAACGTACGAATGAATCTTGGTTCAGATCCAAGTCAATAATCCATACTGGTGCACGGTTTATTCTTTTGCTCAAAACCCGAAGGTATCTCTCTATATCTAAAACCAACATATCCCCCCTGAAAATAGGCCTTTTTGAAAGGAAATCACATCTACCAATCATTTCTTTTAAGGAGGCTATGTTTGTTTGTAGGGGGGTGTATAGAGGAACAACTGTGTGTGTGTGTGTAGCAACGGAGGAACTCTACGAAGCAGAAGCAGATCTACCACAAAAGGCCGCACCGAAGCGACGTTTGGCAGCTCCCAAAGCAACAGATGACGATGATGATTGGGGCAATGATGACCTTGGTGATGTCTTGCCTCCAATGTAAGGAGAATCCCATGATGGAACGATGATGTCACCCTGAAGAAAACTTGCGGCAAAAAAGCTGTACAGTAGAAATAGCTAGGAAGATGCCCTACATGCCATGAGGATTGTTCATAATTTGCCAGAATCTGTCAATGATCAATGTGGCCAGAATTCAGTTTTCGCAGGGCTGCTGAATCTTTGCATGAATGAAGCCGTGCATCTAGAATTGAAAAAAAACACAGCTATGTACTGAATCAAAATGATAGCACCACCATTCTCGGCACAAGAAAGGACGACTGTTCAATTACATGGTTGGGAAGACTTGTTGTGCTGATTGAAAGACGCCGTAGCCCTGTTTCACCCGCTCCGCATGCACATGACTTCTCAACGTAATCCGAGAATCCGCTGGCGACTTGAAATATCGGGTCAAAACATGGTTGCTGAGTGCTCGCGCCTTCAAGTTCTTTCCACTCTCAGGTTTTAAAACATTAAGATGTAGATACAATCACAAGTAATGCATGTGATTATCCATGAACACCTCACATGCTACTTGTTACGTTGGATCATTCAAATGACCGTCCTCATTTGCATCTGGATTTTCCTAGATAATTTTGTTGGAAGGCCCTGTGACTTGAGTGGCTATATAGTAGGATATGTTTGCAGAAATCCACTGTTAGTCGGCCGGGGATACCCCCAACGTATAACACTCAAAGGGAATCACCATGGAATCAGCGGAGACCCATACTGTTTGGACCCATTCCAGGTGGCATCTTGATGTTTGTGGAGCATATGCCCGAAGAATCTGCAGCGACTTTCTTGGGTGCATCACAGTTTTTCCTGAAACCCATGGTGAAGCTGTGTGGTTGCTTGGTTGCAAGAGAATATACTGGCTGGTTTGATATGAAAAAAGCCTCTTATGGGTAAGTTTGGGGGTTGAAATGTGTGTTTCTCAAGGTTTTTGGTGAAACATGCTTTAGAATATCTTGGAGAGGCATAGTCAAACAGAACTCTTGGTAGTCATGGAACTGGGTTATGGGTGACCTTTGTCCTGGTTTTTCTTGTTCCTCAAATGCCGTACATGAAGACTACTTTCTGGAAATGAAAGACATTTTCCTACCTTTCCCGAATTTTTGCGCTTCAATCAAGTCTCAGCTAATGGTAAATTGGTTGTTTGTGTAATTGTGTACCGTGAGAATCCCAAATCACCAACCCAAACCACCAATTTGCCAGTAGTTGATATGGGTGTTCCCAAAAATGATGGTACCCAACAACCATAGGTGTTCCTACTAAAAATGCTCATTTTGGGGTGTTTTTGGGGGGTACCACCATTTAAGGAAACACCCATATATATATATATACAAAATCTATGACATTTCCTCGTTCTGCGAAGGCTGTGACCTCAGCATGGATGCTCTCAAGGTGCTTCAGTCTGTCGGTTGGCAGGCACGGGGTTCTTCCGTAGTGAAGCCGTTATGGGATTTTTGAAGGGTTTTTGCAGGTTTACACCCCTGCAAATTAGCATGGAACCTGTTTGGGGTTCCAATAGAGGCACCAATTGCAACGAGGTGGTAAAAAAGGATGTTTGTCTAGATCAAACTTCATATCTACTGGACATAGCGTAAGCCAGAAGGTCAGGGAGCCATTCTGGAAGAAAAGAACTGAGATGGCAAGTTGCGAGCTAAAAGAACTGGCTTAAAAGAATAGCTGATTCACAATTCCAATTCAATTGATACTGTTTTCACTCTTGTTTTTGAAGGTAGGCTGTGAAGATGCGTTTTGGGTGTCATGTTTTTCAGTGCGGGTAAAAAATTCCCTGAAGGCTCTCAAGTTTGAATCCTTTTACCTTGCGGTTTGTGGAGTGAAAGTGCCACACATTCGGGGCATGGCAGTGAAAGCAGAGATTCCAACTTGTGACTTGGACTTCCTGTAGGGCTTCCTATACCAAGTAGGTGGTGAAACATCACATATTTTTTGGAGGTTTCACCCGGGTATTTGGGGGGGAAATGATCCAAGTTTGACGGTTGCCTATTTTTTCAGATGGGTTGTTTCAAACACCAACTAGGGTTCTGTCGTGCTGTTTTTGTCACAGAGTCCTACTGTTGATGGCTAACATCTCACGAAAATTGATGGGTTTCTCCCATTGTTTTGCGGGAGTTTATTGTTGTTTATACAGCCCGGGTGGTGTAAGTTGAATGTCCTCAAATTATGAAGCCAAATTGGGAGTTCAAATCACCCATCATAACCTGTCAGCAAAGCACTTGTAGTGCTGGCATTGTACATAGTCAGAAGAGCGTACGAAGGACCCACGACCCGTTGCAGCAAGAAAAAAGTGCTAGAAGGAGAAGAGTGCTTAAGTTCCTGTTTGGAACTTGCATACCTTGACCAAGTCCTGTTTCCAAGCGCAATTTAGACTCCATCACTCTCGCGTTTCGAACTTGCCGGCGAGCTAACACTCAGGGGTGCCTGGTGGGATTTGGCAGGTTGTTCATCCTGGTTCCTGGTACCTTAGGATTAGTCTTCTGAATTCTTATGGTACGGTGTCATTTCTATATTATATATATATATGAATTTAGACATGTTTTACAATATTAAATTGTAGAATATAAATCAAGTACAGTTTATATATATAATATGCATTGTATTTGATTGCCATAAGAATGTATGGTACCCAATATGATTTTCTAGGTGATTGATGGATCATATGCACGTTTACCCATCAGGGCAAGCCCATCCCCTCAAGCTGTTCGGGTGCCTCAGTTGACCTCAACAAACTTGACCGTTTTATGGTCAACATTTGGTAGTTTATCCCTTATTTGTTGCAGGATTTACTGGAATCCCTCCATTTGTGCAAATTCAGGGTGGTGAGTTACATGTGAGTTTATTTATTTCATGATTATATATTAAAAATACCATATTCCTATGACCCAGAATGTTGCAAGTGGTTTTGGAAGCGATTGGGTGCGCAATACAAGGTATGGAGATGCTTGAATCTTGGACTCCATGAATGATATTCTAGAAGCAAACGATTATCACAATTTGGGACTGGTACGCAGAAGTTTGAGATGAGCTATTCATATTACCGTATATATGATGTAGAGTACGCATTCCTTGTCGTTGTTTCTGTGGCATTTCCTTTTTCATTTGAGCCAAACAGTTGCCTAACGTTGTGCAGCATCACAACTCAAAACATGTCGTCATGAAGAAAAACTACCCCTAGTTTGGTTACACATGAGTTATCATTAGTTCTTTCATAGAGATTGCATTTTTGGTTAGAAACAATGATATCATATCCCATAGGATCCATGTATATTACTGATTATTGCTTTACATTTACCTGGTTTTTGTTGATCTTTGTTCTTTATGGTAGATGTAGGTGAACATACCATACATTGACCCTATGGTATTTTGATATAAACTATCCGGACGTTGAATTCACTCCCAGCTTTGTCCAAAATGGCCGTGGCTTTTGCTGCAATACCTGGCCTACAACGCATCGATGGATCAAGACCATCTGCTTCTGAACAGCAGTTCTACTGCAGAACTTTTTTTTGTAGTGCAGGAAGCACTTGTTTATCATATTTGCTGTATGATATGAAATGTTATTTGTATATATTTATACATATGTACATATGTTTATATATGCATATTTATTTATATATATATATGTATACGTATTTTTGTATATATATATATATATGCACTGTTTTGGAACTCATGTATTATCCTGTTTGATATTACTATTTAATATATTCCAGCCATTTCTTCGTTGTTTTCTTCCCATGTTGAAGGTCCGACAGATGTCTCCAAGTGTGACCCAGTCAGGAAGTTCCAGCCATGTCTCTCTATGAAAAATCATGACAAGTAAAGATTCTACCGATTCTTTTGTTATTAGCAGTTATTTAAATATTATCAAATTTTACAATTGTTACAGCCTCATCTATTTTTGCCACACATTTTTTGGTTGAGATTGATTAATCCTTCAGGTTTTCCCATTGCTGAGGTTCCTAAGTCACTGGAAGCACCACCGCGCCATCCACCTCAAACCGCTCGCCGACCGCTGCTCGTCGCCCTTGGCGTCCTGGGTGGGGCCGGGTGGTCCGGCCGGAGCCGGGCCGAATCCGCCTTGACGGAGGAGCAAAAGATGGCCATCCTTAAGGACACCAAGGGGCAAGAACACATGAACAAAAATACATGGAAAAACGTGTTTATTTGTAGAATACTATAAAATGTACAAGTACCGGTAGTTTGACAGATGCAAGACAAAAATGTGACTTGTGTGGCCGTTGAGGTCGTGTTTTTTTAAAGGTAATTTCTTGATCATGGCCATTTGTGTAAAGATGGTGTTTTGATTTGACAAATCAAATATTAGGCCCTGGCACCTAATATAATCTAGTTTAGATCTACCCCCCATCCAGTAACAGTGGCAAATGAAGGTTTATCGGAAGACTCCTGCTCTTCACTGGCATCCTGGGTAGGGGGTAGATCCAAAAATATTGGCACTATGTTTGACAGGAAGTTCAGAACATGGGAGACATTGCTATCAATGCTCCTACTGTACAAGAAGAAGAGGCCGCATGGACAAAGATGTTGGACCGCTTTGCTGGGCTCCCTGATATTGAGGTGCGAGTGCGATGTGGCCCGGCGTTCTGAAAAAAAGGAGGTGGGGTTGGATTAAGAGATGCTATTTCAGCATGTACATATACGTGTATATATATATATATAATTTGCATCAATCTGTGTACAGGGTGATAGGATTACATTGGATATTGTGTAAAACAACAATGCTATTCTCTCTCACAACTGAAAATCAGACTCTTTTCCAAAAATCTGGGGTGAAAAAAAGGATGTGATGACCATGTTGTTCTCCAAAGCTATTGTGTGTTCCATCAGCTAAGGCAACCGCGGCAACTCTTTAGCTCGTCAGGGCAAGTTGGAGGAAGCCTTAAAGGACTACAACCGTGCAATTGAGCTGGTTCCAAGTGCAGCAGATCCACATCTGAATCGTGGAGCTGTCTATGAATCCATGGGTCGTTTAGAGGAAGCACTCAAAGACTATGATGTGGTGTTGTTTCTTGACACACCTTTAAAATGGTTCACAGTTGTTTTCGTATGACTGACTTTTTTGCTCCAGAAATTTCCTAAACTGAATACTTCCATTGACTGACACATTTTTGAAGATCTTCAAGGCAGTTTCTACAATGAGCCGTGGTGAACAGCATGAATTTACAACAACGTGCCTAGAAGATGCTAGAAGTTTCTGAAATATGGACACCACCTTCACAACATGAAACCCATTTGCCAAGGGAAGACGACATGACGGACCCGGCGGCGTGGAACAATCGTGGTAACGCATTGTTGGGTTTGGGACGTTTTGACGAAGCGAAAGACTCTTTTCAACAAGCTTTGGATATTTCAGGACGCAAAAATGTGCAACATGTGCATAATACTTGCTTCAGACAGCAAAACAATCAATGAAGCACACTCTTGTAGTACTAGAGGATGTTTTAATTGAAGAACTCACAAGACAGAATTACAGCTGTTCTATTGCCCTGGGAGGATCTCAGCAATTTGCTTTTGCTGGTGTGAATTTAGCTATTGCCCAATATGAATTGAAAGAAGATGAAGATGCAGTAAAGACGTTGCGAAAGTTGTTGGCCCGTTATGCTGAAGCTTTTCCTGATGCACGGGCGGCCTATGCATTAATACTTTGGGATCAAGGTGATCGGATTGAAGCCGCAACTCGGAAACCAACCGAGTTGAACCCCGGTGAGATGGGATGGTTGATCTCATTTGTCATAAACAAATTGGCATCTTGTAGTGTTTTTGATTTATTCTTTTTTGCAAAATGGAGTTGTTACTGTAATCACTTGGTATATCAGATCGGTAACTGCAATACCAAGTCATGTACTGCTGCATGATGTACTCGTTTGCGGCTGGATGCGCTAGAAATGAAATCACTCAAATCTCAAATGCCTGTTGTTTTTTAATGGGCGTATCATAGACTCATGAATGCGTATGAATGCCCCCCGGTAAGGCTTCCTGAGATATGAAGCAAAATTAGGTACAACGGTACAACTCACTTTTTGGAACCCATTCCTTGGGTGCAAATCTAAGGAGTCGCAATGGGATCGTGCCACAGGTTCTGACCCACGGTATCGTTCTGAAGAGTGGGTCTCCAAATTTCGCCGGTGGCCAACGCGTTTGATGTCTGTGTTCAAGCGCTTTTCAGCCACCACCAGTGTCAAGGTAAAGTGATCAAAAGTTTGAAGATTTTGAAGTGACACCATTTTCTTGGGCCATCAATTGATGGATTTTCCCAACTGGAGCCCGAAATGGAAGCCCAAGCAGTGGGGAAGATGATTCATTGATTCAATTGATTTGATGGCCAATTTTCATCAATTTTCGAGTTCTGCTAGTTCTGCCACCAGCTCATTGAAAAGAAACGAATTTGCATCTCTAGGTTTGTGGTCATTTCATGGTCCATTTGTTGGACCGAAAAAAAACCGGTTGCAAGCCCCAGCCTCGGTGAGACTTTTGAGGTCAAAGAAGCTTCCCCAAAAGAGGCAAAAATCTCAGGAGAGCCATGGTTTTGTGCAATGAACAATCAGGATGTTTTTTCCAACATGTGGCGGTAACCTCAAAGCAATAAAGCGAAAGAAGAACAACCAGCAAAGACTTAAGTGGCGTAAAACAGCTGCTTTGTGGAACAATTGTTTCCTTTTTGGGTGACCAAAACGCCACAGCTATCATGTACAATATTTACCATTCAGTGGCTGACATCTCAACATGTGAAGTCGCCGGGAAAAATCGCTCCCGGAGGTAGTAATTGTCACCATTTCGGTACGTTACTCCATCCTTCATTCTCCACCTTCCACCCTTTGCTGTCCATGTGCTTTGTTTTTTTCCTCACAGCGGGTTGCATGTATGATTTCTTATGGGTAATTGCTACACACTAGCATCACGTCAACAATAACACAGCTGCAGCATTATTTCTCAGCCACAAGCCCAAAAACGTGAAGATAAGCGAAGGATGGATCCTTTCAAAATTGATTGTGACTGACAGACAGCAAGTAAACACAAAATTTAAATAGATTTGATCAGATGCCCTTGCAACATCACAACCAACATCAACCAACGTATCAGTCACAACATGTCACAACGCTTGACAGTGAGCTTGCAGGAAGTAGCGGTTGGCCCACAAGCTTCTACATCGCTTTCGCTATCACATTGTTTGTATGGATGCCCAGTGCCGTGCGGGCGATGTTAATGTTCAGCTTAGCTTACTCGAGTTTACTCATGACTATGTATGACTACTATTTTTCAATAAGGTGACAGTCATTGGTTTATATAACAAGATGGTAAAAGATGAAAAGCAGAAGCATGCTTTGTTACACCCCTTTTTTTCGGGGTCCGGGGTCAATGTAGACAGCGGCAACAGCAGCCGCATTGTTTGCCGGAGTTTCTTTGGCTCAAGCTGTATTACACGGTAGCATTTAGGAACCACTAACCCCATGTCGACGGACAAGGCCATTACGAGGCCATCCGCCAGAATGGATCGCCGTCGTACAGAAGGTGATCATCACTACCAGGCGCCAAAAGGATGGATGCTATGTGGAGCTGTGGGGAAACATGTGCAACATCATGGAAAGGAACAAAAACATAAATAACAGATGAAGCATGTGTGAATTACAGGGACCATAGGTGACCAGACACCCCCATAAAAAGGTGGTTTAGTATGGAGGGGTCACCTCGAAATTGCCTGATGTCAAGAGTTTGGAGGTTGGTGGAATATCAGGTATCATATTTCACCTAGATCCAGTTCACGTAGCAAAGAGCCATTCCTGGGGCAAGGAGAGGTCAGATAATTTCTTCTTCACAGGGTACAATATTTCGCGATATTTCGAGATTTCAATCAAACCCATCTTATTCCATGAGACTTGAGACTGAGACGTTTAAGACAGCCTTATTGCTTAAGGCCACAAGTCCCTCATGGCATTTACAGTCGCTCAAGGTGCAAATCCGAGATCTTTCAGCACGTCAAGGCCCCATCTCACTAGCCATGCGCAAGGACACTGGCCATCGACTTTTTTTCGGAATACTATCGTGAAAAGTGTTGGGCCGTGGTTTGGACAGAAAATCAGAATACGAGCTATACAACGTCATACAATTACAGAAGATGGATGCATATGGTTTTACATAGGGTCAGGTTTCACATGGTTTCAGAGTGTTTGGGGTGAAAGTAAAAGGATATTACAGGCAACCAAAGAAGGGATTGGCGAATGGCGGTGATTTTTTGACCAGATGAAACTCATGCTGACTCAAGATAGTTTGCAAACCGACACAACCAAACACAACCTCTATTTGTACAATTAACTCGATCCTGCGTTTCACCATCCACCATTTATTCAACCAAAGCGGGGCGATGGTGAGGAGAATCATAAACGCAGACCGATGCCACCTTTGTTCCAATTGCACGATACACGGAGCCTGCAGCCACCTTCGCCAACTTCAGAAAAATTCTGCCCGTTGGCATCTCATCCATTGAGTCCTCAAAGTGAATGCCTAAGGAGTCGACGGGGGGTGTCCCAACAACATTTTTTGACAAAGATGTTCTGAAGCATATGTTCTTTCATGTTTTCTTTGTTTGTAAGGGGGGATAATCCATCAGTGCAGAAAACCCATGGGTGCAAAAAAGGGCATCTACTTAATCGATGATCCTTTTGCACTAAAGGATGCAGCTCCCCCAAAACTAACATGTCCTTTGAAAAAAATACCTTTGCAATGGCAACTATTAGGAGAT
Organism: Breviolum minutum Mf 1.05b.01; assembly: GCA_000507305.1. NCBI lineage: Eukaryota > Dinophyceae > Suessiales > Symbiodiniaceae > Breviolum > Breviolum minutum. The sequence goes on along the minus strand of DF239706.1, from coordinate 134,635 downwards.
CTTCGTTAGTTTTTTTGGGGTGGGGTTACACGATGGCACCTCCCGGCGCAGGAAACCTTCCATGTTGAACCGACGCTCCACTCTTCCAGCGCTTTTGGATGTGAACAGTGAGTCTTTGATGCTTTCGCGACAGTTGCACCTAGATTTTCACGAAGTGAAATGTGTGGTACCTTGGTACATGGAGCAACGCTTGGCCTCAAGTGGTGGTGTGAAGAGAAAGAGTTTGATTCACCTATTTATTGAGACCCAATTGAAACCAAGACTGTGATCACTTCATAGCCACTGAAGTAGATATTGTGGTAGATGGATTGCCAGTTTTTGAAGAAGTCACCATCTCTTGCACCCCCGAGAGATGATACATGATGATACTATTTTCAGACTGTCTCGCAACACTTTGCAACTACCTACCATTTGTAAGGACTTATGTCATGTTGGTTTCAGGGAGCTCAGGGAGCGCGAAGGTCAGGCCTGCCAGATTCTGCAAGCACATCAAGATACCGGTTTTTTATTCACAGGAATATGACATACTGTACTGTCTAGGGTTCCTGTGGTTACTCCAAATATACCCAACACTCCCCAATTTGCAAATGTTCATGCATCTTGAAGTTAGTACTGGGGGCCGTACAAGCAGTCCACAAGTCAACATGATCCTTCATATGTTGCAATTCATGCCTAGTTATTGGTGATGGCGAAAGAACCCACATATATAGTGCAAATATATATATATATAGTTATTTTTTACATACCTACATCCACACATTGCCAAGTAGGGTAGTGATAGCAACTTGCAAACTTGTGCTATGTTCCTTTTACGCACCGTATTTTTTCGCTGGACCCAGGTACAGGAACTGCGTCGCGACGGCAATCGCAAGTCCAATGGTGGTATGGATTTAGCAGCGTTTCGTCATGTCATGTTGCGTGTTTTCGGCATCGATGATATCAATGACTTCGTTCTTCAGGACAGAAACTCACACAACATACAGTAGATGCAAATGTAAAAGTACAAAAACATGTTTCAAGAGATGCGGAAGGTGTTGCATATAGGTTTCCATGTTTTAATTTTTAGTTGTATTAAATTCCTGGATCATGGTTTGCTATTGTTTTTTGGATTGGCCAGAAGCATTTTTTGAGACATGTTGGATGTTCGCTGGCTCCAAGAAGGCCCATTCAACCCTTTGAGTTGTGTTATGACAATTTGTCGGAAGCATCATAGGAAAGTCAATGGATGTTTCCTCTTCAGGGGAACTGTGCCATATCCGATCTCCCTTCCCAAAACACTTCTGAGTCGATGACTTTACATATCCCAAAGGTGGGTCGATATGACATTCCAAACAGTTTCCTATGTTTCTCCTTGGATCAACCTGGGTCAGGATGCCTATGATCAGTGCAATGTAGCTGCCGGCCCCATTGACACAAGGAAGTTCATGACTTGGTGCCCGGGTCACATTGAGAGTTGTTGTACGTCCACTATCACTCGCCATACTTTTAGATAGCTTTGAGATGTTTTGAATATATAATCACACTTGGGATAGCTAACGCCCTTGATGTGCTATTTACCATAAATATGTATATATATATATAATATACATCAGTCTTATGTATACACCCAGATATATTTGTATATAGTTATGTATGGACAAAATAGATTTTCCTAAGATAAATGGATTTTTACACCGACTCCCATCGCTGAGTCCTGCAGGTATCGTGATCACCTCTTCAACCTCCAGGCCTGGCAGGGTGTTTAAAAGGGAATTTTCGGATTGTGTTCAAGGGAAAAAAATCCCCAAAATGTAGGGGTGAAATATTTTTTGTTCTAAAAAATGACCCGTATTGGTTGGGAAATGTATGGAAAGATCTATTGATTCAATAGATCTATGAATGCCATACAAAACTGACGCTGATTTTAAAGATCAATTTTTACTATACAATGGATCTAGGCCCCACCCAGTAACAGTCACTGCCATTTGTATAATTTTAGGGATCCTTTCCAAAGGCATGAGGATCAAAAAAAANTTTTTTTTGATCTGGCCAGGAACGCAGAGACACGCTCCCAGTGGAGTTTTCGTGTAGCGTAATTTTTTTTTGATCCCGAAAAAATTTGTGGTTGATCCCTTCTAGTATAATTTTTTTTTGATCCTTAAATAATTTTTTTTTGATCCGGCAGCCCTTTCCAAACTTTCGTTTGCCACTGCTACTGGGTGAGAGTGGGAGATCCAAACTATACATGGACCCTAAAAATGATGCCTTCCAATAAGGGATCTCCTTTTCCGGCCATTCTCGGGTTCCATGTTAAACTTCAGGGATGCCCCTCCCCAAAACTGAACATGGCTCCGCAAATGTTTCCTTCCCTGAAGGAAAGTAGTCTCGCTATCACCATTTTTCAGGGGCTATGTTCATGGCTGGGAACAACTATGGTTAATAAATGTAAAAATAACCCCTTATTAAGATGTACCTTACATGGTGGTAGGTTGACAGGCCATTCCTGTATATGATATGTTAAACTCGAGGGGTCTATACATATAGTCAATAGCTGTTTCTGGTTCCCTTAATAGGTAGTAGGTGATATATAATCACCCAATTGGCAGTATATACCATTTATGTACCACTTATATATTGCCAATTGGGTGATTATATGCTACCGATCCCACCTATTAAGGGAACGAGGAAACTCCATTGATATAGCATGTGAAGCTTCAGGCATCGAAATCACAGGCGGAACAAGGAGATGATTTAACCTTGGAGTTGGCGAAGAAGTCACCTGACGGGTTGTTTTTGTTGTGTTTTTTTTGGTGGAAAAAAATCTGTGCTTTACTCCCTGGAAAATTGACATGGAACCTAAAAATCCCCCAATTGAAAAGCAAAATCATCTTCAAAACCATCATTTTCAGGTTCCATGTTAATCTTCCAGGCTGTATTTTTGTTATTTGATCAATTTGGATCCTATATGTTGATATGATATGATATGACATGATGTATGCTGTTTCCTGTAGACTAGACGTGTGCTTTTGCATTCAAACTTGAGGGTCAAAATAAGGGAAAACTTGGAGGTGCCCTGTTGATGTCACGCTATCAATTCCCACTTGATGTACCGCCTTGTGTCCTTGAAAACAAGGTATCCAGAGATTTCAAAACGAAACATGGCCATGTTTATGTATTTTTTTACAACGCAGATGCACTGTTCATTATTATATACACGTGTATGATATGCCATTATTTGAAAATACGAAGGGCTCGGTTGCAAAGAATTCATCCAAATTAACGGACATGCCGCCATTAAATGACTTCTATTTTTCAATGGTTTCCTGCGATAACGCATTTTGTCACCTTTTTAAAACTTACTTCTATCCAAAGTTTTGCTGCGTTTCTTAAAACAATCAGCTAATCGTTAATTGGTGATTTGGCTTGATGCTTTGGATTCCGAAAGGATCCCTCATGACAGGGATTGTTAGGGGAATCACCATTTCCCATCGGATCCGTGTATGGCATACCTACATTTACCATAAAAATCAACCACATGTAGATATACCATACCATTTATTAACCTATTGATACCAGATGTAACCTATGTTCCGAAAACCACATAGGATAGCATAAGATTTACCAAATTTTGACCAACAAAAAAAAACAAAATCCGAGGCATCATTGTTCGTGCATTGACCTGGACAGGGTTAAATTGAAGTTTGATCATTTTGATGTGGATAAATCAGGAGTACCTTGGAAGCAAGTTCTTGACATGAACCAAAATTTGGATTTTGGACCAACGTTTGAAACTTGATACTGTAGAAACTATCATATATATGACATATACAAGCAAAGGACGTAGAATGGTGATGGCTGTTTTTGTTTGTTTATTTTTTGGTTTGTGAATTTCTATGTGGCAGAATTAATGACAAAAGGCTTCAATAGAATGTAGAACAAGGTCTTAATTTGAATCAATTTGACATATTTAGGTGCCTTACATCATTTCTTGGCATATTGGAATTAAAACATTCCGAAAAATACTATCGCTGCATGACTACACAAATTAACATCCAGTTCTCATAACTCTGAGGTGATTGATTTTCAAGAGTTCGAGGCGATGATGCATGAGCTTTTGAATTGCCATAGCGACTCGAAGCTGATTGAGAGACATCAGATGATGGAAGATGGTTGTGCTGTGAAGAGTGTTTTTTGTTGACAAGTTTCTTTTTTTGAAGGATTGCTCACAAGTAGATTCCACTTATGACTTGTATATATATATATATACATGTATTTATTTGTGTGTGTGTGTCATATTTTTGGTGCTTGCCACATTTGTAATACACCTTTTTTCTCCGTTTGAACCGTGGCTGCTGCGGCGATCAAGTTGAACAACCCAACGGCATAGCCAAGTGTTTCCAGTTGTCTAGTCCAGACGTGTTTGGTCTTCAATTCACTTCATCTCGCCCAAATAAAAAGTGATAGGAATCTTGCTAGAAATTTTATTGCACCAGACTCAACATGATTCTGTCAAAATCTTGACCCCCCCAAAAAATCCTCCCAAATGCCTAGGAAACTCGTTTTTCGCACAAGCCGTTTGAGGTAAGTCCGACTTGCCCCAAAACCGTTTGAACCGCTTTTGGCATGAAGCTGATATCGATGGCAACGGTGTAATCGACTTCCAAGAGTTTACGGAGTCACTTGGCATTTTTGTGTGAAATGATGGAGCTTTTTTTGGTACATACACCCACCTGGACAGCCAAATGCCCTATTCTTAAGGCAAAAGTTGCTGGTTTTAGGGGTGAAGTTGCCTAAAGAAGGACACTTGGCGTTCCAGGCATGAAGAATTGTCAAAGTGGAATTTGGATTCTTAGACTCAGACAATCAAGTAGAAGTTTATAGACAAAATAGGATGTAAAATAGAATTATTAACATCTCGCTTGGAAGGCTAATTGTTTTTGATCTTTTTCTCTTTGTGAGTTGTGTGCTTTTTGGCAACCTGGGATTTCGGAGGTGGTACCTGAAATACTTTGCCGATGCTTCGAACAATGGACCAGTGGAAGCCTTTTACGCGTCTTTCATGCCCGATGTGCAACGTGCGCACAAGCTGGAAAACTTGATCCAAACAACGGACTGGGCCAGAGGTTTTCAGGGATAAAGGCTGGGTTTTAGGGTTTCAAGATTTCACCACACAAGAAATGCATGCAAGATATAGCTGAAACATATTTCTGAAGTCTGAACAAAATGTTGAGGAGTCCTAGATCTCTGAGATGAACCAATCTTCATATTGATTGGGCGGGTAAGTAATTGTATATACCCCCAGAAAGCACTCCAATAATATCAAAGAAGCAGAAGTTGTTGAACTTTTCTTCCATTTTTTGCCGCAGATCCTTTATCTAAGATGAATCTTCACTGTCAAAACAGCAGATACCGATACCCCTGAAACTAACATTTTCGCCCCTAAAAATCAATGGTTGGAAGACGATCCTTAGACTTTCCTTTTGAATTGGCCTATTAGGGGCTGGTTTTAGGGAGTGTCGTGTATGAATGTGTATGACACAACAACTTTCCACGATGTCCAGGAGCTGGTCCGTGAAAGAAAGTGGGATGCAGAGGCGCGGGTCGGTGGTAAAGTCCCAGCAGCAAATTTTTCCCCATGGGCATCGGACTGCGTGTATATGTCATACATGATGTTTTCGTTAATGAGCCAAAATGGATGAAAAATGGCATTCCAATGTGTGCTATGGCTATGATTGTTTCAATCTAATTATGTCATTATTGTTGTCGCTTAGATGTTTTTGTTGTCAGTTGCGTTGATGCGTAGGGCGTTTTTGCATCGCACACATTCTTTCAGATCCAGTCACGTTCAAGGTTCAGTGTGTGAAGGGTGTGGTTCTCAAATATCTATATGTTTTGTGTTTCGTGAGATGTGCTATGCGAGTGCAACTTTGAACTCATATCCTAGGAGCAATAAAAATACAGATGCTGCCTCGCTAGAAATCAAATAAATAGTAAACTTATATTTGGATCAGCCGACCTCACCCCAAGTGGTAAACGGGTAGAATGCGATTGATTTACCCTTGCTAGTTATGATGAAAAAGCCAGCAGTTGTTTGTATTGTAAGATCTTTTTGGTGTGCGAATATAATATATGTCATGTTTACATACTTACATATATCATGTTTCCACATTGCCATCGGCTCTGTTTGGGTGCAAGACAAAGGTTTTTTTTTGGTGAAAAAAACCTGGGTTTTGAAGCTTGCAACCTATAAATGTGTAAGCCCTATCAAAAACCCGTTTTTTTTGACCGTCCACACCATCCCACACCCTGGTTTTCGCGCTTCGGCAATATCACCAATTGAGCAACAGATTGATGTTGTTTGAAGAAGTAATTCAACTACCATCATCCGCCATCCACTTTTCACAGTTCATGAAACCTATAGCTGCATTGTTGTCGCCCGAATTCACTCTGTCAGAAAAGTTTCAATATTAGAAACGTATTGCCAACATTCTGCCATAAGAAACACGTCCTATGACTGCACGATCTTGGATGAGCTCGTCTCAAAACCATACGAACATTACACACATAGAGCGCATGAGGGCCTACTGCCCTACATATTTTTGCCAAAAAAAACTTCCCTACTGTTTACACACCTTTGCTTTGTTTGAGGTGATGAAATCATACTTGAAGGCCCCCTACAGCTCCTCCGAGTTGGCCTGAATTTTTGGGAATCTTGGCGAAAAATCCCGAGTTGTCCGGGAACAACACGTAGAAACGCCTGAGCTGTGGCCAGTTGACCCTGGTTATTTGCTGTACCTAGGGGATTCTACCACCCATTTATAGAAGCATTATAAGAAGCCAACGCAAAGATGCCTATGAACCACTCAGTGTATTGGAATGTCATAAGGTTTTGAATGTTGCTCACCTGTCCCACCTGGGATGAATCAAAAACCCTGGAGAAAAACTGGGAGAAAGTGCCTATCAACTGGTGAAGGCTATTGGTGAAGCACTATGTTTTTTCCCGGATACTGCCATCTTTCTTGAAGATGATGTGAAACATTTTCGACTTGGAAGATACAGCGAAGATAGAGGTTTGTCCCTTTGCCCCTTTAGCTGCCATAGGAATTGCACATTGCGCAGCCGAAACATTATAGTTAGAAACGGCAAGTTCCTAATTGTCTTTGTCGCTCAACACAAATTAATCATATTTAAGCGCCAACTATCACGACCCCGCCCCCCATCTGACTGGAAAAGGTCCAGTAGTTTACGAGGTGAATCTCTCTAACATGCCCTTGATTCAGGACTGCGAAGTATTCTACTAATTCCCGAATGTTTTTTGAAATCGTTACTATAATGGACAATAGTTTGCCATAGAGTTTATTTAGAGATTTCATGATATTATTTGATCCTTCAAATGTTGCCACAACATTGCATCCCGCAAGTGCAGGTGCCCGTGCTGACCTTTAACAACCATATGACAGGATTTTAAGTAGTCGACTAGTGGCCATGGAATGCCACAGGCCTTGGATAGGGCACAAGCCTGCAGGATGTGCGATACCCTAAGCTGTATGGCCGCACCTTTTTTTGCAGGATGTGTTCTTTTACGGTCTTCATCCGCGCAGTTAGCCGCGGTGGAATTGTATCAGGGTTCTGTTTTTGAAGTTTCTATTTTAGCGCGAACAGTGACTGACTGGTTGGATTCTTGTTTGGGGTCATGGCAGCAATGGCATCAAGAGATAAAAGCTGAGTGAAAGTCAGATGGCACAATGTTGTTGATTTGCCTACTTGTGCTGAGGCAATCATAGAGTTAATGCCCGGACTTAGATTAATTTCAACTAGCTGTCAACTGCAAAGTGAAAATCCACACACCTTTTTGCATTGTGACCAGTTTGGCATCTCAAGTCACAGTTTTCGTGGTCTGACTTTTTGTGTCAAAAAAAAGTCTGGTACTGCAGCATTTCACATCTCTACACAAGATATGGGTTGAAGCAGCATCCAACCAGTCAGCGAAAAAATGTTTCCGCGAAACGTTTCCAGGCGTGGGGTTTTTTCAAAACCCCTTTTCCACGTCTGAAAAAAAGGCACCTGTAAAACGTACAGCAGTTTGTTTGGGTCCCAATGTGGCCACCAGTGTTGTGCCTTCCCTGGGCCCGTGCTTTAAAGTGAGGGAACTGGCAAACGGCACCTCCAAAAGAGGGCAGAAAAAGGATATCCAAAATTTGGCCATGGAAAAAAAACACCAGATGCTCAATGTTTGGTCTATTTACCAGGGTAGTTTAGGAGGTAAATGTAGGTAAATAAACAATACAGTGTGTGTTTGGGAATTGGAAGTCTTGCCCGGGAAGGAACCATTTTGCGGCGTCACTTTTTGGATGAAAAAACAGACCACCGAGGTCCTTGCCCCGTTGTTTCAGCAAGAGGCTCGTGAGAGTCCGTGAAGAAAGGAGAAACGCACTGAAGATAGGGTTGGCAAGTTCAAAAAGCGATATCCAACACAGGCTGAATGTATTCCAACTGGAGCGGTTAGAAGTCACCAGATTAACAGACATTGGCTGACTATGACTTGATAAAACACAATGTAAAACCTACCCAAACCCACATGTTCGTGCTCGATGTATGGAATATTCACTTACATGTGGCTTGAATTTAAGATAAATGGAGGTAAATAAAGCATCTGGGAAAGATGACCATATTTCATCGTCGTTCATGTTTTCACCTGTATAAATATATATATATTTATATATTTATATATTTAGCTCTTTGCATCTCCGAGAAATGCTTCTCGTCAGGCATCTGAAGGCTCCATCCGAGCTCATACCATTGCTATGCTTCTGGTGATTTTTCTTTCTTACAGGCAGGGTATGTCCTGGTTCCTTTTTTCATGACAAGCTTTGTTGATCAATTTTTTGCATTATGGATCATGAAGCTCTACAAAAACATGTTTGGGGGAGGGGGGCCAATTTCAATCAATTTTCATTTCCGAAATTCTTGGAAATGAATCAAACTCATTGAATTTGATTCATGTATACATTTGGTATATATGTTTTTGTTCCCTGAATTGAAGCTGCATGGACTCCATGGGATTTGAACATCAGCGCCCTTGGCACCGGCTGCCAGGAGTTGCTCCAAGCGTCGTTTCCGAGACGAGGAGGAAGTTCCCTTCAAATTCGTTGCCGCAGAAAGTCGGTGGACTTGACAGATATGGCCACCCATAGTTTTTTTCAGCAAATTTATGCAAAGGTTGAATTGATGATTGAAAAGTTAGGGTTCATTGACAAACAGATGGACAATATATGACGATATTCATTAAGAATCTCAGGAAGGGAATTTGATATGAAAGGTTCATTTGTAGATCATGGGCGAGTGATCTCAAGATATTTCAAGTCGTTTTTTGGCAACTGAGATGTCGAAGAAAATACGTTACCTACCGCTAGTCTACTTTGACCAACGTAGTGCAGTTTGTGCTGCACGTCTTGGAGTAAGCACGACTTTAGAAGGGTCGCAGCACGCCACGTATATACTCTCCATCCTCTCTTTTTACGGTATATAATTCTCTCTATGAAAATCCTTTTCATTTTTACAGTACTGTATGTGAGCATTCTTTGTGTAGTATACTTAGTGGCTTCCATTTTGCAGGTCATGCCCACTTATCAAGCCTCATTGCACCAGGATGAGCAATGGGAGGATTGCTTTCAGGCATGGCGGAGCCTGGGAAAACGGGGCATTGTGGGTTCCACACCCTGTGCCTTTAACGCTTTGAAAGTTTGTGGCAGGATCTTTGATTAGAATTGATAAGATGGAATGGTTTGAAAGATTCAAGTTAAGTTCCTGGCAATGGAAAGTCAACCTCAACCTCCAAGTGTCAATCAGATTTTGTTTCTCAAGATGCACCAGATGCAGAATGTTCAGAGGTACACAGGTACACATGCTCTAACTTCATGATGACTAACCATTTACATGCAAATCAACGAATCCATCAAAGATGTGAGTATTTTGTTGACTTGTTTGTTTGAAACCAGGCACCATCATGAAACGTTACACCCTGGAAGATTAACATGGAACATGATCATGGAGGTTTGGAAGATCATTTAATTTTCCTTTCTAAATGGTAGATTTGTAGGTTCCAGCCGTTAATTTTCCAGGGTGTATTATAACCACTATTTTTTTTACGCATCGTTAAACCGTTTTTGTTCCCCAACTCCCAGGAAGTAGCCCATGAAGTATCTCGGCGTAGCGAGCCATGGAGACAGGAGTACCCACCGGGGCTACAACGGGATGTTTTTGGGCTGGTGGGGATTCAGATGGCTGCAGCATCTCAAATTGAAAGCTTTCGCCTTTTTGCAGAATGGATGAGAAGAGATTGTCTATAGTGATGTTGATAGTTAAGAAGTTTTTTCCATCATCCCTTTTCCACACGTTGTATCATTTTTAATTTGTATCATATCAGCTCTAGTTTATGACAGTTGCATGTGACTTTTTTTGAGTACGTGTGTATGACTTGGCCTCCACATTCCAGCTTGAAATTCCAGAGAAGTGGCTCCAGATACAGGAGCTAAGTCGAGAACCCGTCTTGGTGTCGGAAAGCTCAGGTTGTTTTGATCTCCAAACATTTTTGTTGAAAGGCAAGATGGGTACATAATATGTCAGGCTTTCAGGCCATGAAATGTAAATGGACAGATTGAGCTTGGACACGAATGTGTCTAACCTTTGGCTTCCTATGGTAGCTTTAGTCTGAAAGTTGCCCACCGTTCAAAAGGGTTTTAGATCCTGAGGCGTGGAGTGTCAGCTCATGAACTTCTCTTGACGTGACCAGGGCCCTCGAGACATTGAACACAAATGCAAATCAACAACTTTCGATATTAGCCTATTATCAATTATGCGCATCATTTTCGTGATTAAAAAGTTTGTTTGTTAAGATTATACAGCATATTGAAGGTACTCAATCTTGATGACATAACTTCATTTTGGTTTTGCAATCGTTTTCTTCTGTTGTACAGTATAGAAACATTCTATGACCAAGCTCGATGAGGGGTTTTTTGAGAGCGAAAGTTCCCATCAGCTTTGGACCAATGTCTACGTTCGGAACAACCTGATCACAACAAAAATATTGATTGTCCGCTTGGGGTTGATACCACCTTGGATGTATAAAAACAATGTAAATAGCGGGATAAACTACCTAACTGGTGCAGGATTTCTTGCATCAACAGTACCAAACTGTGGTTTTCACAGTTTCCTAGTATGATTAGCAGAAGCACACTTGTTTGTTTAATTATTCTTTAACAGGACTCTTGAAATTAATTAGCGGGACCAAAATGGAAACCCCACGCAGACAATCATAGAATTCTGCGTGCTTATATGCGCAGGTAGGGCGGGGAGTTTCTAGTTCAGTGGCTCTCAACTACCGAACAATGGACTTCCTCGACATTTCGCGAATGTTCAAATGGACCTCCACAGGATGAATCTGGCCCAGAAAATAATCAGCACTGGGGGGGGCTGTGTTCACATGCTTGGAAAATCACTGTGTGGGTATCGTGGGTGTGGGGTTGGTACCTACCATGTATTTATATTTAAATATATAGCAAATGATTTCCAACCTGCCACTGATATCTTATCAAATACTTGTAGATGAAGTCACAAAATTAAGATCATAAATCAACATACATCAAAATAAACAGTTCAAAGAGTTAAAAGTTTTTGGACAAAAAAATCTCAATTGTGTGTAATCAAGTATACATATCAATCAAAAAGAACAGCCAAAAAAACAGTATAATACATATCAAGTATACATATATCAATACATGCTAAAATTTTTCCAAGCAACCCATTTTTCTTCATTCGACCGAAAGGGGTTTGCCAACGTTGCCTTGATTTGATTCACCCTCGCAGTTGGAATCCTACCGCAACGCAGCGGTGGAAGCTGAGTGCCTTGGCGCAAAACCCTTCCGCTGGCGGGTCCTATCCTGGGATGTTGGGGGTACCATACAGTTTGCCATAACTAACTTGGGAGCTGAGGAGCCAGGGATGATGTATTTTCCATTATTTTCCTACTAAATGAGGAGCGTTTTTGAACCCCAGAATCCTCAAAATCACAAGGTAGATAATCTATTCTAAGATTTTATGAAGGGAAGCCGTTTTTCCCGAAGGACGTTTCGTCGCAGGGGTTCTTTCGATTGCCAGCATTCAGCCATCGTTCACACTCGGGCCACCAGAGTGTGGTCTAGTATTTTTAACCGTGTTTTTGTAACTAGGGATGGTTTTTCAGATGATTCATGTCGGTATTTCATCGTGGATTGTTATAGGATCTGTAGTCAAACACCCAAGAGGAAAACAGGAACCACGTAACGTCAAACTCGTGAGACTTTCACCCCCGGTTGGGGAGATGATCCAATTTGACAGTTGTTTCAACCACCAACTAGGAAAGATAAGAGATGTGACAGGTGAAAAGCCTAAAACTTGCCATGTAGTGTTTATAAACCTGATGATCGGTGATTTTTTGGTGTTGTTTGGTGTAAATTTAAGAACTGGCACTGACATCATTTACAGACCAAACACTGCAGCAGTTCAAGATGAAGGTCCGATTGGAGTTCAGAGTTTTTGTCCGCCCACACTTGCAAAAGTCCTGCAGGTCTTCAAAGGATTTGGTTCAACAGCAAAAGGAAGAGATTCAACGTTTGCGTCAAGAGTCTGAGGAGCAAACACATCGGAATCGTTACCAGTCGATACTCTGAAGTATTCCACAGAAAACAGATTGGTACTTGTATAATCTTGTATTTATTATTAGACACTTGGGGATCCTTAAATGGAATCAAAGGCCATCCTGCGCACTGAAAAATCACTTGCTGTCAAGATGATTTCGATCCCCAATAGTCGGTTTAGCATGGTGAGAGGTCAGAAATGATGAACAATTGGGATGGATTTCCACTCAGATAAACCAATAAACCAGCCAACCATTTTGGGGATGTAGGAATCATTTCGCACTTGAACCAAACATAGTATTGGTAAACACTGAGGACTTATGACTGACTGACCTCAACATCCGGACTCCTCGCGCCGGCTGTTTGAGGAGTATCAGCGGCAGTCTGCGAATCTTTTGGAGTCGATGCAGGCAGACCTGCCCAGAAATGGAGTATGACGTGACCGTATCACTAGCAGTGCATTTTAGTGATGTGATGACTAGCAGTGATATCCAATTTATATTCAATTTATCATGATTAGTCTAAGTTTACGGTAGTTTGGTGTAGAATCCAGATACATCTATAGACGTCGACTTGATGCTTCCAACCTTGAGAGCAGCTCTCAGTGACTTTGAAAAATCAAATTGGATCCACCCAAACTCCTGGAAATGGAGAGACCGATCCCCAACCTCAGCGAAGTGTATGTCGCAGATGTTCGAATCGACTGGTTGTGTCCCGATACTTTTGATGAATTCTGGAAGATTGTAACTTTCTCCCAAGTCGGTTCTAGATTCTAAATGTTGATATATATATATATAAATATATAAATACCACTGTCAGCTGTGGGACCCAGGTTTTTCTTCCCTTTCAGTTTTGTTGGCTCAGACCAATGACAAGCCTGGAGGAGGCTTTTCCGGCACAAAAGCGGCCTACCACCATTGTTCATGCAGAGACAGAACCGGGCCCGTGGAGTTTGAAGAAAGGCGTCAAGTTTGGATATACTGAGATTGATGACCCAACTTCCACACCCAATTTGGCTGAGACAGCACCATGTGAGGAGTCTCAGAATCTGGGTCTTGACATACTTGACATTTTTTGTTTGTGTCAGGTTGATTCAAAAGTTTCTGTATTATCATGTCATGGCCTTCATGAGATCATCGCAATTTTGCTCAGGAATCTCCAACAAGATGCTTCCCCTCGGCCTGTTCAACACATTCGTGTTTTAGATGATCCTATTGTCCGTGGCAAGCGCTTCACGGTGCAGTGCAAAGCACCAAAAGAGAGTCTTGGTATCAACAAACATGTGATATTTTGTTCATTTTTTTGAGCAACCCATGCCATCCATGTATGGTTTATTCACCTACATTTAAAGCTGATTGTTATGATAAATATGGTAAATGTTGGTAAATACGTATGGGTAATTCTTTTTGAGTGAGGCAGTTCGATTCAATCTAATAGGATTGCAAGTTGGATTTTCGGCTCCTCCAAGTTGGTAGATGGCAGATTTGTTGAAGCATGCCGTTGAAGTCTATTTGGGTAAGTGACATCACCCAATTGGTACGGTATTGTTCATATATATGATGGCGGCCTCCGGCCTNTGGATCATATGTATATATATATATATGGGATGTTGTTGGTTGTGGGAACAGTTTCTTTTGCTATGCCAGTTGTAAGCGCAAGATGCTTGGAAACTAAAATTGGAAATGATAGAACAGGGCCAGCAGATTTTGGCCTTTTTATTCCTTCGTCACCTTTATTCAAGTGCAAACCTGCAGGAATGACTTGCACTTGCTGTTCATGCCCTCAGAGAAGAAACGACTGTCACTTGTGGCAGTGGATATCGGGATGGCCCGTGAGAAGGGTTTGGAAGCTGCCAAACTTGTGTACAACAAGCGTTTGGCCAAGCATTTCCTTTGCAGTCGGCCCGGCAAATTAGACTTCAACTATCGCAAGCAGGAAACCAGCATAGCTGTGACACCCATGTCACAAACTGAGACTGCAGAAGTTGCCTTGTGCCTCATCAAGGAAAGTGATACTCTCGGAAGCGCCATGTGGACATTGTTAGATTTCGAGGTGGTTCAGGTTTGTCGGACGGCTCCGGTGTCGCAGGCTCTTGAGCCCAAAAACAAAGAAGATCCATGGCTTTTTTGCATTCAGGTGGTAGGGCTTCGGGTATTTTCGGGGGGCCTACCAACAGCAAGACTGCAATGTACATGAAATCATATATGTATATCGTTACATTCTACTATTTATATATTATATTGAATAGATATGCATATTTTGTTGGTGAATGGCTGAAATTAAAAACGAACATCTTTGCAAAACGATTGATAAATTCAAAACAAAGGCAGGTCGACCCACCCATGGATTTTACCCATCAAAGAGGGATTCACATTAGCATAGTATATACCGTGGCGACCCTCAACCTTCATTTTTAGGGAGTTGGAACCCATATCTTTAGGCCCTGAGTTTTTCAAGTTTCATGGTTTCGGGGTCCCATTGTAGGATTCTAGGTTAAAGCTTGTGCAATGAATCATTCAGAATGGTGTTTTTTGTTGGTGAATCAGCAGTCATCAGGAATGAACCAAGAGGAAGAGGGTGGAATTAGGTTTACACCCTGAAATTCAACTCATGACCGGGCTGGCGGTGGATGTGTCATTCACGGATGGAAGTTGGGCAATATGGGGCATAACAAAAAAAGCTTTTCCTCATGTTCCTGTCCAAAAGCATTTCATCAATATTTCCATGGCTTCAGCGTTGTGCCAAAGGAAATGTCCAGTTTTAGCCGAAAAAAATGACACATCCACCACCCATGAACAAACCTACCCTCAAGGTCACAAAATCTTCCTGGCGGTGGGGGGGTAAAGGTGAATTAGGAGCGAGAATTCCAAGCAATGGGCACTGATACAGTGAAGTGAGTTACTTAAGCATACTTAAGCAACTTGTACTTTATCCTTGAGTTGCCTTTAGTTTCTCTCAGGTTTTGTTTGCTATTTTTTCATCCGTAGCATCCGCGGTTTTTCAAGGAGATGATGGCAGAGTCTGTAGACAAACTGAAGGAGGACCTGGGGAAATTGGTTCACTCGCTGAAGCTCAGTGCTTTCAGTGGCGTCCGAGAACAAGCACAAAACTTGATTCACAAGGACCTTTTATCTTTTGGTGTATTTTTGAATCTGAAACGAAACGAGTCTTTTTGTTGGGAATTTGGGAGACATGTTCCCATTAGCATTGTTAGAAGGGTTGAGCTGGCCTGTTTTCAGGCCAGAAAAACTGAGTTTTTCTTAAATACACATTGCTTGTGTGCACAGAATACGGAAGGAGAACCGTGCAGGGCATCGGTCAATACTGAGACGGATGAGTCAGGCCCGCAGTGTGGATACAGTATTGGATTTGGCAAAAGCAATGGATCAGAGAAGTTATGAAACCAAAGGCTTCCAAGAACTCAAAGCAACCATTCGAAATCTCTCAAGTATCTCAAGCATGACTTGGGAAGCTCGGGAGAAGCTGCCATATATTTACCATCAGATAGAAAATGACAAGAACATTACTTCCAAGATGGATGCACGGGCGCGCAACCTTATCACTATGTCAAATCTCTCAGTTCATAGTTTGGGAGGTATAACGTCATCTAGCTTCAGAGTGCTTCTATCTTGGTATGGCGATGATGGAAGATCGGATTTAGATCTCTATCTCAAATGCCCTGAGTGCAACTGTCTTGTTAGCCACAAGGATAGGATCTGCAAATGTTGTGAAGAGATCCATCTAACTGTGGAGAAGGTAGGAGATGAAAAATCCTCCAACTTGGGAGTTGAAATGGTTGATGTATCAAGTCCAACTGGACGAAACAATTTTTCGAAATGCATACAGAGTATTACCAAGGGAGGCATCCTGGATGAAGCAGCTACCCAAAAGGGTATCCAGCTCCAAATTGGTGATCTTATCGATCTTGAAGCAGATGGGATCATCCGCCTCTTGCGACCAAAACTCTCAAGAGTTGAGTTGGATGTGGATCACTTGGGACCATCACAGATGAGATCTGTTCAAAACGTCATTGTCCAACAAGCCTCCAATGAGACTTATTCCTTGCAGGTACATTTGTTTGCCGGTGACCCGGTGGCATATGAGGTGCTTGTCCAACGTGTGGGATTTCCAGATGTTCTGTACCAGTTACCGCCTCATGCGGAGACAGATGAGATGGAAGACATTTTCTCGATGAGCGGCTTGCAATTGCAATCCAAATGGGAGCCGTTAGAATTGGACTGAGAATCCTATCATCTCGCAAGGGACTTTGGATGGGAGAAGTGCCGACATGAAGCACATGACCTCACATGAAACATATGACACACGCCATCTCAGCTGCCAACAGTTTGGTACCCAAAATGTGGCACAAGTTTTATGAAGTCATATTCAATGCACTGAAAGTCTTCACTGTTTTGATTATTGTTGCTTCTTATTGGTTCACGTTGAAGGCGTGTTTGAGGTCTTTTTCAATAACATAGTTGACTGTATATAGTCCAAAAACCATCTACAAAAACCTTCAGCCTGCATGCCTAAAGGGCCCAAAAACTGTAGGTTTGACCAACGTGACCTGCTCGGTGTTGCTTAAAGCAAGTCTCGTGAGCAAAAGCAGTCGCACCACAGACAGCGAAGCCAGAAAGAGCATGAATCAAACACGCCTGATTGATATCAATTTTATACAATTTTATGATTGATCATGCTACTTCACAGGAGTGCAAAAGGGCCTTTATTTTTACAGAACGATTTCCTCCAATTTCCATTCCGTTTGAGAATCATACCAGTATTTCAATTGAAGACATTGAAATGACATGACTCCAAGACTCAAGATGTTAAGTGCTAGCATCTCAAAGCACGTGCAGCACGTGGCCTTGAGGCCAGTCAAAAAGATATGCAGACCTTAATGGTGGAGCTAAAGACCCTCAGAGCGGCAGATGCTACTTGGTTGAAAAATGTCAGATCTTTCCGACTGCCGATTCTTTCATCCCCTGGAACCCCAAGGCCAACCATGTATAAATGGTTGTTTCAATTGGATGATTCCAAATCTTTATATAGAAAATGGTTGGTTGTTTCACCAAACATCCATTTATAAATGGTTGTTTGGGGTTCCAGGTCATAACGCAAAGATGGAAAACACATTTACGTGGCTGTTGTACCAATGGTGTGAAAGATGGAAGAATGGTCAAGCGCCCGGGAGCATTCGATCTATAGTAAACCAGTCTGTTGTGCAGTGCTGGGGGTTCGATGTGGTGGTATATTTTTTGTGTTGGATGTTAGTTCTGAACGGTTTCTAATAATTCCAATTTGACATTGGTTTGTATTTACATAGCAGCTTAGAATAAAGTATAAAGATATCATAAACAAACCAAACACACCATACACATGCATTTTTTTCAGATGCAAGTATATATATATATAGTATTTTCTCATAAAGTATAGCACTATATATTCCCTATATTTTCCTGTTGGAAGGAGGAACATACCCATGTTGCCCCGTTGCCTTGCAGGCGAAGCTGGAGACCAGTCAAGCCTCTGAAATGGAACGGAATGCGCAAAGTGCTGGACACACCAACCACAGGTGGGTCCAGTTTCTATGGGAACAAACGGGAACCCGTTTTGTTTGGCATGTGGATGTTGAACCGAAAATAATGGGATTTTCCCCAAAATCATTCATGTTTAATAGGGGTTTTCCATTATGAAATCATCCATTTTGTGATACCCCTATTTTTGGAAACACCCATGTGAGTGGCACAAAAAAACATCCTACCTATATTGCTATTTTGCATTGTTTTTTTTAAATCCCATCCGGTGAGAAGTTGGTGGATTCATCATCTTAGGGAGGGCGCCTTCTTAGAATGGAGATTTCATGTAACTTCAACATCTCTCCTTAGTAAGATGATTCTGTTGTCTACATGATCTTTCAGAAATCAAAAATATCATGAAACGCCACGATCCATGACACATCATACCACTCCTTGGCTTGATTTTGAGCGTCGAATCTGCGAATTTTGTCCCTTCGACCTCAGCTTTCGAAGTGTTTGGAAGCCCAAGGGCGGTTGTGATGATTAGTGCAATTGAATGACGTTTCATGGGATATGTTTCCCAGAGGATCCATATATGGTATATTTACCTCATTTGCCTTCATTTTATGGTAAATCTAGGTAACCATACATGGATCCTATGTTTTTTTCCTACTACAGAACAGAAGTTCGTAATTCATCAGTGGTGCTGATGATGATTTTCAAGTTGTGTATCAGAGACGGTTTGAAATCTTTTTACATGCCCAACCAATGTCAACAAAATAGGAGGTTTGTATACAGTACATTAGTCATATATGTGCGTTTTTTTGGCAGAGTCACCACATGTGTTTCACATATCAGGCAGCAATGTTTCTCCAACTCATTTGTCTTCATCCTTTACTGTATCGTAGACAACGTGGTCTCTGGAAATGTACTTGGAGCCACTTGATCGACGCAATGAAGTAATATATGGATGAGAATGGTTTCCTTGCACTGACTATAACTCGCACATGTTTGTCCATTGTTGAGGCTATATAATATGGCAATTGCCGCTTTGCTGCAAGACTGCTAGAGAGAGAGAGGGAGCGACATCGTCAAGGCAACACGACAATTAGTTGAATTTCCCGTGAGAGAGATGTTGCCCATCTGAACTACTGCAGTTTTCTAATGCTATGATATTTTGTCTCAGCTGCTACATGATCAAATGATTGAACAGTTATCTAATTGACGTGCCAACAGGAGAGAAACGACTATGAATAACCTTTGTTAAGAGGGCGTTCCATTCCATCGGCCCACACTCAGGATTTTATGGTCAGGTCCTTGGATGGCCACAGGAAAACATGTTGCCATGACGAATTCGCTATGTTCAAAAACCAGATTTCAAGTTCCCGGTTTTGATTTGTTTATAAAGTGTTTCTTCATGCTTAACATTTGCACTCACCAGCTATAAATGCTTCAGGCTGAAGACAATGGTGACGATGGAGACTGGAACATTTGCTGGGACTTTGAACGAAATGACTGGGGTGGGATCCTTACTTGACATCCTGAAAAAAAAACTGTCAAGTTTAGATGGGAATACATTTAAAAGCCTGAAAATGAACATGTTTTACCAAGCTTCAGTTTTATTTGTTCTATAGACTTTGCTCAGTTGAATCACACTGAATCCCAACAAGTGTGCTCGAGTTTAATGTCTCATGTCTCGAAGTGTGCCATTGTCTTCCATTGTCCATTATCCTGGATGAAAACTTTGCAGGTAGTGGCTGGAAATCCACTTCATCTTGGACACCTCCAGGTCAACCCTTGTGGCAGGCACCATTTTTTAGAGGCGGTTTTCTGCACAGACCTGCGAGAAAGAAAGTGATGTGTAAAAATGTGGATTTGAATCAATGCATGAATTTTCTGAAACACGTACCCGCAATTTCTTGTCATTTTAGGCAGATGTTTATTCCTTATCTTATACAAGTAGAATCAAGTATATATTTTACTGTACACTATCTTGAATAACCGTTTCTTAGGCATTTATATAAGGATTTGATGTCAGATGATGATATGACCCTAAGGGAAATCCACGGCATCCGCTTGAAAAGCCACAGCAGGCACCAAGCGGCTCTGGCACTTCCGGCGAGCCAGGAAGGGTCAAGGGTGGATGTGACCTCACATGGGGCCCTGCTTCCTTTGGGGATTTAAGGGTGCCCCCACCAAGGAAATACACTATATAAGGCTTCATTAGGGGATGATCACCCCTTAATAAGGCCTTATGTATTTTTTCGGGGTTTGGCATTGGGGGAGGTGCCTTTAAGTTTCCATGATACTCTAATGTGCTGGAAAAACATCTCCAATTCCGTTGTCCCAGTTTACATGTTTTGATATGCAATATTTTTTGCTACCATTCAGATTACACCACACAAAGTTACAGATTCTCTCCTTTTGTATATAAGTGTATAACTCGTTTTTCCTCAATTTCTCACCAGACACACCGTTTCTCGCAAGTCTTGAATCGGAGAGGTGGAAATTATGCCGTGGATAAATCCACCATGGAAAATCGACAGGAGATGGGCCGTTTGCCGGGGATGCTGGTGTAGCAATGTCACCCGTACGATCCTCAGGTGGACGACTCTCCAGTGACCACATTTCGATGAATCATGTTTTGCAGATAAGACAGGTGACTCAGTACGAATGGCATAGGGTGCTTCATTCAGCAAGTGTTTGAAGTGTTTTTGATCGTTAAATGTTGTTAAGACCTCCTTTTAGATCTCCAAAAAACGTTACTTTTGGATCTTAAACTTGTCCAAAAACGTCATGAATTCAATTGCCAGGGCCAGGGCAAAGAGGTTCCCTCCATATTTACTCATCCATATTTACCCTCCCTCTGAAAATGGATGGTTGGAAGACTAGTTTGTTTGGGATGGCCTATTTTCAGGGGGTATGGGGCTATGTTAGTTTCAGGGAGGGTATGTTTAGGAAGGTTACAACACACACCCGGAGCACAGGCCACCACCCGTTCGCCAACTATGAAAGGATTCCACTTTACCAGCCTATTGGTAAAGGTTGCTCGGGATATGTTCCAAAGGTGTGTTGAAACGACCTTCGATTTTTAGGTGATTTATTTCAAGGCCTTTGATGGACTTGTTGGAAAAAAAAATCCCAGGTTTCCACACCATGGTGGGCACATCCAACAGCTGGATACACTTCATTTGGGGCGGACCGGAATGCTCAGTTCACCACTTTGGATCAGCCATGATCAGTCGTTATTTTGTTGGTTTGATGAGATTTGATGAGATGCTGCATTTTGTTCCATGTTTTTTTATTTGATTTGTTTTGAGTTTATGGATTTCGACGGCATTTTTTTGTGCTCTCAGAATGCCCCACTCCCCTATGGGATAGTATCATAAAGGTTCACAAAAAAACATGGAGTTGTAGGCCTACTGGGAGCTCTTGGAATGATGGAAATTCCATGATTTTTGTTGCCTTTTAAGTTGATCATTGAAGACGCCTGTCGATCATCTTCACGACAGCTGAATGTACAGGTTTTTTTGTTCAGCAAACCTGCAGGGTTAGCAGTGTGGCATGTGGAGGTATCAAGCCGTGCGTTTGGAAGTCGGTTGAAAAACCGATGGAAGGAAAGGGTCATTCAACGACTTGACTCAAGTCATATATGATTTGATTCAATAAGTTTCGGTGACCATCAGACTCACTAGATTTTTTTGCAATGACCTCATTGTCAGGATCTGAGGTTGATGGATATATATGGATGGTGTTTTCAACAGTGTGTGTTCGGTTCAGGCCATGGTTCTTACATGATTTTGACAAGATTAATTTTGAAAAAAAACATGAACAAAAACAGTGGTGAAACCTGCTTTTTTTGGCGCCTTTGAGGTGTCAAAAGTTGCAGGGGATGGACCTTACATGGGTGATGGATTCTCGACATGAATTTTAGTTGGTTCCATCAGATTTAACCCGTTGATATGATTTGTTTCTTGCCAGGGATGATTTAATTACCACAAGATTACCCATACCAACGGGAGTACAAAACGATGAAAATTTACTTGTGTGGAGTGATCTACCCATAGTAGTGTCTTGTTTGGGTTGGTCAAACAGTGAACTTGGTACATTTGGTACAGTATTGTTTATGTTTATGACTTGGTGGATCTTCTACCTCATTTGTTTATTGCCTGTTTTCCATGAATGAAAACAAATTTTGACCATTCAAACTACCTCCTACCATTCCTCCCCCTTCTCAACAAAAATAGGGGGGCCTTAAAGGTGGGGGCATAGAGAACTCTACACCCAAAAACCTTGAGGTGATCCTGGAGCACCCCGCCCGGTGCGTTTGGCAAAGATACCATTGCCAGCTCCAGAGCTTTTGCAGGTGAGATTTCTTCGTCGATTTTTGCACCGTTTTGGTCCATGGTTGGTGGATCTTTTTGTTGGGAGGGTTGGGAAAACCCCTGGATGTTTAACAGTTCGCCCCTGAAAATATACCATACCAAAAGGAATATTTTAATAGTCTTCCAACCATCATTTTTCAGGGGCTATGTTAAACTTCAGGGGTGGTTATACTAACCATTTTTTTTCTTCACAAGGTTTTCATGAGAATGACATCATGTTTTTCTCATGAATTGGCTGAAGTGGCCTTTTTTTAAAGTTTTCATTCGGGATTTTTGGTCGCCTATCATTGCTGCAGATATGAATTTTAAAGAAACATATCAACATGTTCAAGATGGTCCCCAACTAACAGTAGTAACTTGAGGTATCTTAAAAATTCATGCATAACTGGGGTTTTTATAACCCTTAAATTATGTGAACAGCTAGGTGGTTTCAAATGTTTGTTTATGTTCACCCCGAACCTTTGGGGAAATGATCCAATTGACTAATATTTTTCAAAGGGGTTGGTTCAACCACCAACTAGTGAAGACTATATATAACCCTTGTTACAGCGAGGGTTTTTTTCAACTGTTTCAACCGTTGGTCAGGGCTTGATACCGCCACCTCCACCATTACCACAGCTTCAAGCTGCACAAGTTGAAGTGCTTGAGGACTTGGATGAACCAGTTTTTGGTTGACAGTTTTTCGCATTTTGTTCCCAGAAGTCGCTGAAAATCATGATAAATTTTCACGTTTTTTTGGTTTTCCCAACTAGATCGGTGAGTGAGTTGTTTTGACAACATGTTTCATACTTGAGTTTAAAGAGAAGATGATAGAAATCGTCTCCAAAAAATACGAAGCTGGCAACTTGGAGCCAAGTTTGCATGGGAATGTTTTCACCGGAGGTTTGTTTCGAGGTGGTACAAAAACCCGAAAGAGGCTCTTAGCAACATTTTAAATTTTAGTTCTTTCAGACATTTTTGTTCATTAAAAGCTTTGTCCACTGGTGTCCAAGAAGAGGAGTCCAGGCATGATTCCCCAAAGAATCTGATTCAAGATACAGAGATACCGATGTTTTGCTTCGTTTTGCTAAGGTCGAGAAGCATCCAAGCCCCCACTGTGGCCAGTGGAACGGTAGGGATCTTAACGTTCAAGTGGAAGAACATTATAGAACTTGGCAACAAAAATGTGAAAACTTCGATGTAGTCAATTAGGATTTTTGTTTATGTGTGTGCTATGTGATTTCGGAAAGCGAATTGGAGAGTAAGGCCGATAGGGCCCATAGTGCCAATAGGACCTGTGATTTTTTGAAGGGTTTCCTATTTTGACTGCGATGCCTTCCTGATAATAACTCGTTGGCAGGGCGGAAAGAAGCCAAAGAAGAGAAAGGACAAATGGAGTTGTCAAAGGTGAGTTGAATATGTGAGAGTCCAACATGTCATGGTTCCACCGTTCCACCCCCTCCAAAAATTAGAGACCTCCCAAATCCTCCCAAAAAGGCCTCCTAAAAAGACTATTTATGATGTAATGTACTTTCAATAGTAACGCAATAGTAACGCAATAAAGGTTTGACCCCCAAATTGTGTATTTTTGAATAACTGTGTGTACTAGACATGCTATATGTCAATCATTTATCACATATTTAGTTACAAACTGTATAGCATGACATGTTTTGCCATGTGCCTTCCTTATGATCACGATAACCGCGACCGTCCCGAAGCAGTTGACGTCAGTGAAAGTATGGATCAATATATGACAAAAAGTAAAGCATGATCACAATGAACACCATGAAACACCTCTAGGCTGTGATATTGAGGGAGCGATTTGGAGCAAAGGGTTTATAGGGGTGATCTATTTCCCTGCTAGTTTTTTGGAGCTAAAGGAGCCTCGGGACCGACGTGCTTCGGATGGTGCCAGCCTCAGGGAGATTTGCCAAGCTGAAAAATGAAGATAGAGGAAGTGTGCCATGTACCTTTTCAGACGATGTATATATATTTATTTACATATATACAATATATGTGTATATATCTGAAAAGTACCATATCCCCTAAGAATTGATGATTGAAAGATGAAATTGTTGTTTTAAGATGCTCCCTTTTCAGGTGACATGTTAATTTCCGCTGGAGGGTGTCACATGATTTCAGCAGTGGCTTTGACAAATGATGGCCATTGTCATCAAGTGCAGGCCGAGAAGATGACATCTCTAAAGAGATTGAAGCATTATTGAGTCGTTCTGGTGCAAACTTGCAGAAGGTGAGATTCGTTGGGTGTTTGCAAAAGCACAGGATGTTCAAGGATTGTCCATGGATGTTTTTTTCTCACGTATGCATTAGATTTGGAATGTGACTGCAATGGCATAGAGTACGATGTCCTTTTCTGAGGTGGGTTGAGATAGGGAAGTCTAAGGCAATCCTAATAGCAGAATAGGCATCATATCATGATGCACGTTCTAAAGTTCAGCAAATCAAAAATACATGGATTCATTTAGTCAGTCGAACTTTTGAATTTGAAGTCACCAGCCGTGAAGTTTGATGCCTTTAAAGCTATGCCTGTACTCTTTTCTTCCCAGAGGTACTATACTATTTGTTTTATCATATACATATATCGGTGGTGGTTTCAAATATGTTTTATTTTCACCCCGCCTACTTGGGGAAATGATCCAATCTGACTAATATTTTTCAGATGGGTTGGTTCAACCACCAACTAGATATGCTATAGATTTTCCTTCAGATTGACTTCTTAGAAACTCAGCCGCGTCACAACTCGAGGCAGATTTTGACAGCGGAGTGCGACGCTACCTGGGTGCCTTACGTGGATGCCAAAATGGCCCGTGTGGAATCTCAGGATCTTGAAGCAAAAAAAAGTCAAAGTCATACCATCCATGCGACTGGCATATGTACCTGCGTACATGATTGATTTCTATGGGATTCCAACGCAGGTAAATATACTAGTATACTAGTCCCATGGATCCTATATAGGTTGGTCATATGTGAGATTCCACGTCTAGGATTCGGACAAAAATCTGAGGCAAAAAGTGAAAGATGCAATGGTGAAAAGCTCGGCTTTTGCGGTGAAATTTGGAATCAATATGTTCACATCAAGTTACTAAGCAAAGGAACCAACGTAGCTGCACCTTTTGGTGTGTTCATTGTTATGAGAACATGTTGGTTGGCCGAGGAAATGCTGCATACTTACACATCACAGAAGTCCCGCTCAGCTGTCAAAAATTGGCCAGCATATTTGTAACTTGACGGATAACTGGGCCCGGTGGCCGGATGGCTGCAAGTCTCTCGGGGGCTGCATGCACCGGAGTTCAATGAGATGTTGAATGTTGGGATTTACAAATTTTGCAAAAGTTTTGGACTCTTTTTCGGATCATATGTTTTAATTTTAAACCTTTTTCATTTTACATTTGCAACACATGCTCCAGCCTCTTACGAAATCTTGCAAATAGGTTTAAACTTGGATTTCCTCAAAACTTGCGTGCAGTACTGTAATCCAAGTCAATATGTATCAGCAAAAACATCTCACTAGAAGGCAAATATATGGTTGTTGTTGCTTAAATTTTCTAGTGAATATTTCTTGATGTAATTACATGGCATGTTTTTTTTGAAAATAAGTCGTACCCTCACTGAAACTAACATAGCACCTAAAAATGGATGGTTGGAAGATGAAAATCCTTTTGGGATGGCCTATTTGCAGGTGCTATGTTAGTTGTAGGGAGTGTATATCCAGTATAGTTGAATGATTCTATACTTCTTAGCACAAGCATAACCAGACGTAGACCACGTATCCAAGGCTCACTTTGCTGAAACGATTCGAACCTGGAGCATTAAACCCGAAGAGGCGGATGTCGACTCAGAGCTGGTAAAAATGTGGATGATACTGTTGATGGCAACCAGAAATCTGGCGATTCACCAGTTGAGGGAACGGTAGTTTATCCCATTATTTACACGGGTTTTTATACATCCCAGGTGGTTGTTTGGGATTTCTTCCGTCAGTTTTTTTGTGTTGCAAAAAAAAAGAGTCAACTAATAGTTAATTGTTGGTTTGGGGCTCGGTGGTTTGGGATTCTAAGGGTGCCCTTAAGTAAGAATCTCTTTCATGGGGGATCCCACGAATCCAAACCACCGGGCCCCAAACCCCAATAAACTATCAGCTGAAAAGGGTCATTTGGTTGTCTAAATGAACTTCGATGGGTATGGATTGGTCAGATCCCAGCTCCGGTACTGAACATTCCGCACTGAAAGTTGAGGAACGATGGGCCCCCCAGATGAATCTACATATTCCAGAAATGGTAATATTAATTGCCAATTTCGGCCAATTCCCTTGGGCAATATTTGGGAGAAATGCTCGACACCATTCATATAGTAAATTGTAACTATGCATCAGTCAATGGTTAGTTGGTTAGTGTTAGTGGTGAATCATGTATTCTTGGTTCCTCCCCTTTTAGTTTTTAGATGATTCCACTCTATTCAAACATATTGATTTAAACTAACTAATTTACCAGATATTTTCCAATGGTTCCAAAACCACCAAATTTGGTTAGATGTATCTCGTTTTTTTTCAAAATTGGGTGAACATCTCAAGCTTACCCATGTTAGGGAAAACCGTTTCGGATTACTGTGGATATCCAGGTGATCCCCTTGCTTCAGATGTCCGGCCCCACCACCCGGAGGTTGACCGACGGAGCTCAAGGCTCCACGGGAAACAGCGATGAGTTTTCGGTTTTCCGTGCCAACCTTGAAACGGAAGGTGCATGGGTGCAATGTATATATATATACATTGTACAGGCATTGCGTGTAATATACATGTTTTGAAAAAGGAAGCACCTTAGTATATATCATATGCTTATAATTTTGTACATAGATAGATGATATAGATAGATGATAGATATGTTTCATTAAAACTGAATGTAAATGTACATTTATAATTACATATCATTGCAGATTATTGCGGGGGTTCTGTTGCAAAGACACTAAACAAGATACGCAAGGGCTTTATGTGAGCGCTAAAACATGGCACCGTTCTGTACATAATAGAAATTATATATTTACAGGTATTCATGTAGATAATGCATTTGATATATTATCATATAATAGTGTTGCATTGGGTGGCCAGATGTGGTACCCCACTCCATCAGGTTTGAAAGTTTGTTGATTGAAATTTGTCATGCTGGTATTCAGCTCCTATTGTAATCCAAGAAGGCAACGGTGCCGTGCACAGGATCCAAGCGAGCAGAGGAAAAGGGTTAGAGGGAAAGAGTGGGCAGTTGGAGTTCGTTCAGAATAGTTGATTGTTGTTGATTAATTATAATTCTTGAGATTCTTGTTGTTGTTGCTGGTGTTTTGTGTTGTTGTCCAATGAGTCTAATGATTAAGATTGTTCAGCATGAAGATCCAGGTGTTGTCCACTTGTGAATTATCTCAACTCATGGGCACAGAGCATTTGCAGAAACATCGGGAGCAGAGGAGGTGTGGTTGTTTGTCATGGTTGCTTGATGGGTACATTTGCTATACAATTTATGACTTTGAATTTGCCCGCCCCGACTCTAAGTGATGAATGCTCTATAGCCAAGGCTCAAAATGATTTTAGGCAGGTTGGCCGCAGGTCGATAAACAAATTTAATACTTGCAGTAATTACTTGGTTCCTTCAAAGCAATGTCTTGTTTAAGATTTAAGATGCAATGATGGGTTTTTTCCGAAGCTTTAAGGTTGGCAACTCAAACAGGTTCAACCCCAGCTGGAGATGCAGAGTTTCGCCATGAACAAGCAAAAACTGAGTTGACGAGGGTTTACAGTACACATATACTCTTTGCCATGAAGCGACCAGCGATATTCAAGAGGCCTGCAGGAATGCAGCCGGATGTGATTGGAGACGATGACTCGGAGGAGTGCTCCAACATCGGAGTCAAAAGAAAGGCAGGAACACTGAAGAGACCAGCTGCGTACTTCCAAAGAGATGATGATGAGCAGGAAGCATCAGAAGAAGGCGGCGAAGAAGATGGTGATGAGGAGGAAGAGGCTGAAGAAGTTAAAAAAACAAAGCGTGCAATGAAAGCCCCTCCAAGTAAGAAGGAGGCGCGGGCCGCATTAAAGGAAGCTGCGAGGCGTCAAAAGCTAGTGCAGAAGCTCAAGAAGGACATCAAGCCATTGGCACAAAAGCTGAAGGAGAAGAGGGAAGAACTAAGATCAGCAGAGCAGGAATTAGAAAAACTCTCGGCGACCGCAGGTAAGCTTTCAAGAGCTATAGATAAAGAAGATAAGGCAAACCGCAAACCTCATTTTGTTGTTGTTGTTGTTGTTGTTGTTGTTGTTGTTGTTGTTGTTGTTGTTGTTGTTTGGATTCGTTGATGGTTGTTGATGTAGACAAGTTATCATGCTTACTTTTTAGAATTTGTTTATGGCGTTATTGATGCAGGCCTCCATGAATGTATAGTCTGAACCTTCGTGACTTTCCATTCGCAAACCCAGGAAATATGGTCATTGAATGGTGTGAGTGGTTTCAAACTCGCAAGGCAAAAGCAGTGAAAAGAAAGCGCCGTGAAAAGTCAATGCACAAAAGAGCTAATCAACGCGCCAAAGATTTGCGCGGGAGGTTGCAGGATGCCAAATCGGAGGTTTCAAAGATGAAGTTTGCCAAGGACCTTGACATCCAAATTGGAAAGCTCTTGATTGAGACGTCATAGCACATGCTTGGGCCTTCCTAAAGTTCCTAAAGATACGATCCATCAACCGGTGCTTTTTCAATTTATGTGAATGCGTGCTGAAAAAAACGTTTCAGTGCTGAGCGTCGAATTCTTGCTTATATCACTTTTTGATAGGCCAGCATATTAGGAGTTCATATGGAGGACATCATTCAAACACAAGAGATGTAGCTAAATTCCCCAAAAGGAGACTGCGCAAAAGAAGCTCATGGCAGCGCAGAAAGATTACAAAAAAATCAGTTCAACAGGGGATGAATTTACACACCATGGCTTTGCTGCCAAGCGGACCTTACATGCTCCTTGCCTTTCAAACGGGGATGAGGGTGCGGGCGTTCACGAAAAATGTATGGAAAAACGATGGAAAAAGCTACTACACTGCTGAAATTACTGCATACATACTAGACTTGAATCATTCCATTGAGGTTTTAACTGCTGGGAGTCATATTTTTTACCTCAACTGTCACTGCACAACTTGAGGCTGCGAAAGATGATTTGACTAAAGCTTCCCAAAAGTTACAGAGAGCACAAGAGGAAGCCAACTTATGTGCTGAGAAGTTGCAGGAAGCCCAGGTGAAAATCTGCAACATCAAGGCTCTCCCCACTGCGTTGGAACAAAGTTGTGCAGCATGTGGCTTTGAGTTTTAAGATGGTTTACAGGTTCAGACTGTGCTGGATTAAAGAGTGGTTTAAATGGTTGTAACTGAACATGTCATGTGTCACTAAATCCACCAAGTGATTTTTACTTCCGCTGTCAAGGAGAAGACAGAGAAGACGGCCGCAAAGAAACGTCCAGCAGCAAAGTGATTGTTTTATAGGGGACAATGTAGCCTCTATTACCTTTTGCCTGTGCGGATTTTGCTGGGACTCTGTTCGTCGCCGCTTCCAACCAGGGGAATGGTTGGGTTTTTGTTCAGGTTCACAGCTCCATGGGTCAGTGGAGGTTGTGAATTCTCTCCGCAGTTTTGGTGGCTTTGAGACAGCAAAGAAAAAGTTGCCATGTTGCAGGGTTGGA
Source organism: Breviolum minutum Mf 1.05b.01 (assembly GCA_000507305.1). Taxonomy (NCBI): domain Eukaryota; class Dinophyceae; order Suessiales; family Symbiodiniaceae; genus Breviolum; species Breviolum minutum. Next base: position 104,385 of record DF239706.1, on the reverse strand, counting down.
TGAGGGGTGCTACTTTTTTGCACAGAAATTTTCAAAAACAGACACCTCCTACAAGGTGGGCCACAACTACCAGTAATTTTTGGATATTTTTGGGGTTATAACGTGTCATATACCCCTATGAAATGGCCGCAAAATACCATAGGTAACTTGGATTTGTTTAACCCTCAATAAGTGGAGAGATTTCAACCTACTTGTAACTGGTGATAAATGGCCCCCAGCTTCGGGAAGACCCAAAAACCAAGGCAAGCTGCCGTGTACAAAGTGTAGGAAAAATACTGTATATCTAGATGAAAACACAAAACCCCAAAAAACTCAGGATGTTCTTCCATGTTGAAACTTCCTGTTATTTGTATATACAATCTATAATATATGTATTTGATGTTATGTGAGGCCAGGGCTTTTTTGAAACCATATTCCATTCACCAGGACGGCAAAGAAGAGGTACATGGGGCAGTTTGGTGGGCCCTTTTTTGTTTTTTTGGATTGTGCCACAATCGCTGAGCCGAAGTTCATGAGATCAATATTCCAGAATTAATATCGACCTATATTTGCATATTTGCCCTTTATCGTTTTGTTGGGATAGATTGACTGGATTAAGATGAAAAACAGTATGGAGAGTGGCATCGAAATAACTTGGATCAATCATGTGTAAGGTTGCAATGGTTTGGTATGTTTGGTGAAGTGGATGTATTTGCCCATAGGCATCCATAGCCCAAAAACCCCACGGATTGCGGGGGGAACAGGTTGCAGTTGGGCAGCCTCCAGTGCCTGGTGGAGGCAGTTGTTGATGTGCCAAACGGGGGTTTTAGGAGCGACATCCATGCAGCTTGTATAAATGACTCAATTCATTGATTTATGAGTTTTAAATTTGTTGATATCAATGAGGGCAAACAATTCACTCGTGTGAAAACATGTGTATTTCGTTGCTTGTGATGAAACGCACCTTTTCTCGATGTTTCGTCGAGATATTCCAATGCCTGCGCAGGGGAAGAAAATGTTACCGCGAAGGTCCATCGGCAACACGATTAAAGTGAGTCACCAGCTTCACCATTTTTCACCAGTGTGTCCTTGTATGTGTGCTGATGTCACATAAAATTCCACTATATAGACTATTTGGATTTTGACCATATTGAGATGTTACTACAGTGATTCAATTGTACTTTAGTTATTCACTATGTTATGATGATATCAAAGAGAGGTAGGTCTCTATAGACTAGTCATCTCATATTTTCAGTGTATTGAGGCAACACTCAGATTGTGTTTAATCGAGCCCAACCACTTATCTTAAGTGGAACTACTTCTGCAGGTTGAGATGGAACCGCCGGCTGATCAGCCAGGAGGGGAGCGACATCGTAATCATGCTTGTTGAAGAAGGCTATGCAATGTTTTCCGCATGGATACATGAAGATGATATTGGCTTCCTGTTCGGAAGACAAGCTTGGCACCATGCATTTGTTCAATTTTGATGATTATATCACATACAATTTTACTTTAATTATTATAATATACTAGGTACCATGCAAAGTCTTTTGCATAGAAGTTTGAAAAGGTAGAGACAATTTGGACGTCTCCTACGGACTCCTACAGTGCTTATATACCACTGTAAATTGTTGCATGATAGGCTGGGTAGGATCTATAGATTGCAATAATTCAGATGTTTCAGATGTTTTTAGTTCATCTCCGGTGCTTCCCTTCACATCTCTGATGTCAATGCTTCAACTGGTACCCTCCCTAAAATTGCACCTGCCAACCTTTGATTTTCAGGGACGAGCTGCTAGTTCCAGGGGGTAATTGGAGAAATTGTCACTGCCTTTCCTGGGAGTTTGCACTTGAGACAGCCGTTTCTGAGGAGAACCCTCTGATGCAACAAGTGAGCAGAAAGTGCTTTCAGAGTGAACACACAACCAAAATCAATCAGACCCGCGACATATCATATACTTTTGTGAATTTGCGCCAGCTTTTTTTTGGTTTTGCATCGTTTTTCTCCGCATTGGTTTTTCGATGGCTTTCCCCAGCAACTGCCATAGAGTCTCTTTTTGCCTTCTGTTTGTCGTGATAGCCAGTCCTGTTTCACAACCAGCACTCGAAGCTGTCCATGGAGAAATACACCGTTGCTGTCCATGGGGCGATGGGGTGAGCAGTACAAGCAATAAAACCGCAGATATCGGGGTCGTACTACCACGGGTATAGCTGTTGTGCAATGACTACCCCCCACACAAAAGGAAAACAAGTAAACAAAAATGCCAGCATCGGAGTCTCTTGCTTGACCCAGCCAAGCTTGAAAAAATGGACCTGCCAAACATTGGACCATCTTGAGGCAGAAAATCCATCATATCATCAATATCAAGGACTGCAGCTGAGATCAATGACGGAAGATGTGTCGGGGGAAGGAGGTGTTTCGCAACCTCTTGGTAGAAAAGAAGAAATACATGAAAAAGTTGTACAGAAGCTGGGGCTGACCACATAAACAAAGTGATCCCATCACCGGCTCAAACGTGTTTTGATATTTTTTGTTTTTTAGATTTTGAGTGGTGGCAACCATCCTCCCCAGCTGATCCTGGTTTCCACGAAAGGAAGACAATCGAACCTTGCGAGCAGAGCTTAGGAAGGTGTGGGTGCAGACTTAATTTTGGTGAAGATATTTGTCTTGTTTTTTCTTCAGGAGGAATAAACTTGCAGGGCGCTGATGCAAACGCTTGCATTTTGTGTTGTCAAACTCTTTTGAGATGCATCAGTTCTTGTCAAACTTTTCCTGTGATCTTTCTGACTTCTGCATTTCCAGGAATTTCCATGAGTTATAATTAAATTATATACGTATGTATTTATATATGTTACAATCATGTTACACGTGTTTAACCTTCGTTGTGCCCGTAGTTTTGTTTGGCACTTTTAGCTCAGCTGGCCACGGGATTGTTGCCTCGGCTGTCATGACATCCAATTCACAGCGCTTCCTTTGTGCTCCAGGCAGGGCCGGGTGGCCGGGTTGCCGTTGTGAAGCCCAAATCATTGCCACAAGTTGCAGGGTTTTCCTTTTCGATGCCCACATGTTGCATCTTTTTCGCGAGACCATCATCGTAGCTATAGGTAGTATAGCTTACATGCTGCCCACGACCTTTTGCCCCGCTGAAGAAATCATAGATGGCAGGTGCAGGACGCAAAGGATTCAGTTGCAGCCAAGCACATGGCAATCAGTCTTCCCTTGCTAAGAAGCACACCAAAATGTTGGACTGCTTCCTTCGCACAGTCGAAAGTCACTTTGCTTGATAAACTTCGAAAATGCGGTTTGATGCCTGTTGTGCCATCCACGTTTTGGGAATAAATTTGGGTGAAAAGAGGATCCAGATCGGATCAGATCAGTACAGATCGTTATTTCATGCTTTCGCCCTGTCCTAGGTAGGTTCCGTTTGAAAGTGGGGACAGATTGTTGAACTATGTTGAATCAACATTCCCATGACACCTTTCCTTGGACACACATGATATTTGTTGGGCATTGTTACCCCCCCCTCCCCTCCAGAAAGAAAGAGTAACACGACGCTGCAGGTGAAGAAGATGAATTTCAAAAATGGATCAGCCTCATTCGCGAAGAATGGGAAGCAGAACTTGACCGTGAAGAGGATTTGCTGGAGGCAGATTCAGATTTCGGTTTGCCATTGAAAGGAGTGCAAAGGTCAAAGACCTGCACTTTTTGGAGCGTTTCTGGCACACATGACATGCGTCAGCCAGTCCGGTGCATGGTGAGTTTATAATTTACTCCCCCTTGTGTTGCAGAATCAGGCTGTTTAGCTTCTGAAGCGATTTGGCGCAGAAGTTTTGAAGAGATGTTGCGCTGAAGCAATGCTGCTATTCAAATACCAATCCTGAAGAAATGAGCTTTAAATAATTCCGCAGGAATTCATGGCAGCGCCAAACGAGCCAACGTGTTCCACACACACGAAATGCTAAATTTGGTATTGTCATTCTGCGGTTGTTTGACTTGTGCTCCCAAGTGCCTCTCCATTTTTTTTGACCTGCATTGTGGGAATGTCAATGGCTGACCCTTCAAAGGACGTCAAATCAATCAAGTGTATATATCTATATATGTATGTGTGTGTGTGTGGGTGTCCTTTCAAGTCACACTCAGATTCAATTCCAAAAGAGCGCCAGGGTAGGATCACCAGAAACACAAATGTTCACGGCCGAGAAGTGTCCCAAGCAGCAAGTGGAAATCTCTGAGGATGACAGGAGTTTGTGCCAGTCTCTGAAGTCTTCAACATCTGATTTTTAGGCCAAATCAATCACTACCTTTCTGTGATAAATAGGGCACAGCTTCATTAATTCACCATTTGGTGACAAGAAACAGGGGTTCATCGCATGGCAGCCATGTTGAACCCACAGGCAGGTTCGAGCACAAGAGTTTTAGGTTTTTGCGAAAAGCCGGGCACATGCAGAGCATGTGCCTGACTCGGCAGTGCAGGCAAAAGCCGGGCACTTTCGTCGTCAAAATCAATCGCTAGTGCAGCCTGACTCGGCCCCATGTGCCATCCAAAGGGGAGTAAGATGTTGATTTGTTGTGCAGTTTCGGGCCCTGACCCTCAAGGGTTACCGGGCCTACACTAAGATGATGGCCCTTTAGGCCAACAACTGCCAACAGCGGCGTCTTTTCTTCCTAGGCTTAAGGTAGTTATCTCCAGTATAGCCTCCTTCTTTTGCCACTCAGGAAGCATATTGGCCACCATGAGAAATGGTGCCATGCCATCAGATCTGAACTGATGTCGCCTTTGATGAAATTACACGGTATGCCGGGATGCATTTTTTATGCGCACATGTTTTGTTGATTTTATGATTCTGGTGTATGTGTTGTGGATTAAAAAAATCATATGTTTGATTCAATGATTTTTTCTCTTACTTCAATTTATTGCTAGTACAATGCTCCTTTCTGCGTAGGAGGTTGGAGCAATTTTGATTTTTTGTGTCCACATCCTGAATTGGAGATTCAGGAAATTGAACACTTGGAAGCATCCGTATGCAGCTCTCTATTTAGCTCATGAATCATGAATCATGAGATGCATGTGTTTATTTGAGTTCAAGCAACATGCTTGGGAAAATGGCGATTGCTACTCTTGGATTACAAACCTTGTTTGCATTATTCTTTTGGAACATCTTGGTAGATTTATACGACTGCATCTTGGAATTATGGAAACGCAGTTCTAAAAAAATGAATGCTCAACAAAGTACTATCCGGTATGCCGCCTGTTCTTTTTTCCAAGATTTTCTGACCCCAAATCTGGACACATACACAGGCACAAGACACGTCCCAGCGACTTTTGCAGTAGAAGCTTCAGATTTTAGAGTCCATGGCAGCTCTGGTTTTGAGGAAATGATTGTCATATGTTGTCATGGCAGGTCATGTAATACCCGTGATTCTTCGTGATATTCAGATATTTGACGTTGTACAAGAGTCCATACCAAGGCCTTTGGAGAATATCGGTGCAGTCTGAAATCCAAGGTTAAAGTCGTAATTTCCGATGGCATGTCAAGACAGGCCGTCGACCCAACAAATGATGTTATCCCGAGGAAAATCAATCAGTTTGTCCCGTGATTCTCAAGTTGAATCAACTTATGTGACCAGATTTTCCACAGATTCTGGACTATCAAGCTACATGTGATGTACCTTTTGGATCCCCATCTTCGGAACTCTTGGGACAACATTTGTAGGATGATTTTTGACGGTAAAAGACTTCACCACCCTTCACCTGCGGATTCTTTCCAGCAGCAAAGGGTGGAGATGGTTTTGGATGAGGTTATGAGGCAAAAATTGGACCAAAAAACACTGGCAGGGTGTTCAGCAAAGTGGCTAAGGGGGGGGGGCTAGAAACGAACACAACTAACTCTCTAGCTTTGATGGCCATAGGTTTTGGCCCATTTCAAATCCATGACAATTGGGAGCCAACCATCAATTGCCACACTTTTGGAGGCATGACCTGGAAATTTTTGTACCTTTCTTGCCGAAGGACTCGTTGGCTCAAACTCCCCAACTGGCTCTCTCTTCTCGTTGTTCATTTTCTTCGCGAACTATGGCAACTTCCGAATGCTTTCTTTCCAGCATTCAGTTGGGATCGGGAGGAGTTGTTGGTCCGGGTTCAACTTGATCAACCACAGTATGACAAATACAGGTATGATATTAGACAAATACATGCAGATACGAATTGATATGACATGATTGAGTGAAACATGCAGGGATGCTCAGTCTAAGCAAAAGTGAGGCTTGAAGGTGTCAAAAAATTAAGAAATGTTTTTTCCCCCAAAGATTTCCAAAGCCTTGAAATGCAAACAACCCTCGTGGAGCGTCCAGGTTTCGCAAAGAATTGCACTGAGAGCAAGCAGATCTGTCCAGCCATCAAGCACCAGCAGAATTTCGCAAGATTTCTGGCCGTTGTGGAGAGCGACTTGCCGGCGCTAGTTTGAAGGGAAAATATGAGAAAATGTGTTTTTCCCGAAAATTTGAGAGAGATCTATAAATCCATGGTTTGCTATAGGCAACTCTACCAGAACTACAGCGGGCATCGTCCCCCCTCGCGCAACACACTTGTGAAGAAACATGGCAGGTTCATGGTGGGACATTGTGGGTTATCAAAACATCCCCAGAAATCTTCCCTGCAATCATGCAATGTTTTGTTCTCTTACATACTTGGATGCCGCTGACTCTTCGGATGCCGTTATCACAAACACGTCTTAAGGGATTGCTGTCTGTGCGAACACTCCTTGTTTTTATCGACTGGACAACACCCCAAGTCGTTCACGCAGATACTTTTTGAGTTGCTACAATACTATGGTAGAGAAAGCATTGAGAAAACGCCTTTGGAAGTACTTGCATTGGTGGCTTCGTCAAATTGTCATTTCCATAGCACAAGTAGATGAGGTTTGATAGCTTCTTGTACTGTAAGAATCAATCGCACCAACGGGATTTTCATGGCTGTCTCTTGCATGGACGTGTACTGGCCTACGTATTCACAGATGATATTATTTCTGCACTAAGAGATATATGTAAAATAATGTATAAAATATATATTTACATTTGATAATGATAATAAACATATTTGTCATATTTGTTTGTTTATCTTGGGTACATGGGGATTTATTTTAAAAAAACAACATCCTTTCAATCACATCTTCGGGGGAGATAGGATTTTGAGAGCATGATATAGAGGCATCCAAAATGCAGGGCCGCGCAAGAGGGCGCAAGGGCGAGCGCAAGACATACCATATCAACCCATATCACCATATCAGCATGGAATTTGGAGGATATTTATTGAATGTGGCAAAAACTCCACGCGCGCAAGAGCGCGCCAGGGCGATGCGCAAGCGGTCCTATCCTACCAAAAAGTAAAAGGATAGTAAAAGGAATCTTCGACAACCCCCACATAAATAACATGTGTATTCAGAACATGTATTTTGATAGGTATACACTATCCTATATTTTACTAGCTAATTACTTGTTTTACATTTTATATATACATGGGAAACCGTATTTTGATTTGTGTCGGTTTCGTTTCACCTGAGGCAACCCAGATGACTTCGAAACAGTGATCGATCGTCTGCGTGAGAAATGGGAGTCCAAACAGGAGCAGCGTGACCAGTGGATGAGATCCGTGAGGATTGATGGCGCACCAACGGAAGGAATGCAGTCGTCAAAGACCTGCATGTTCCAATTTGGAAGGCGACAGACTTGCCTGATTCGAGAAGTCGAGAGATGTCAAGTGAGCTTGTGAGTTTGTAAAGGTTGAAACATTTGAAACCTTGAAACCATTTGGATCCATCTGGTTTAACCTGTGCCGAGCACGGGTTTGTGAAAATTTGGGTGCATCAGGGACCATCAGGATATGTTTTTGCCAGAACCCCCAGGAGGCATGGCAGCTCGAGTGTCGTATAGTGCATTTACATACCTCAATTGCCAAGTATTATATACCCATTGAGAGGGAGTTACCATAAACCATAAGCAGTCATGATCATGAACACGATGTATCAAAAATCTACAACATATTAAAACAAGTTTGCGGTTAGACTTGTCAAAGGATTGAGAGTCTGTTAGACTGTTAATGTTTGATGATATATCATACCATTAGGAATGTCAATCATGGATAAGTGATGATATGTGGTGATTGCAAGATGTTTCAAACACTTCTGATTTCAATGATAGCAGGTAATGTTCGCGAATATGCGAACACTGCCAATCACATGTTTGATGGTTGCACCAGGGGTGATGGCATAACTCATGGCACGTTCTAAGTAGCGGGCTTTCTTCAACAAATGGTGCGCCGGGGTTTGATTCGCGGCTACACCTTTTTGCCAACCACCTACGGTGCTGGGTTTTTGGCAAAGACCTGCACCTTGTGATGGCATGTTACTTCCACTTCCAATGCCCCTCTTTCAGAGAAGGTTGGGGTATTTTACATGAATCTGCAAATCATTTTCTGATGGAAGGTTGATTATCTATGCATCCAGCCTGTTCAGACTTGCTGAAGAGGTTGCTTTTGTCCTCAGCTCGAAGTTGTTTGAGTTCGGCACAAGCTCAGCCATCTTGACTCTTACTGTGATACAAATCAATTAGACTGTCCCCTACAATCTTAAGGCTTTCTGGAATCTGAGCTTCGTTGCGCTTAGCGTGTGCTTTAACTAATGTTCCACGTTTGGGGAATATCCAAACGCCTACAATCGCCAGTCGCCTTGCGATTGTCAGGCAAGTGGAATGACAAGAGGATTGATGTGCATGGCAGCCACAAGAGGATTGATGTGCATGGCAGCCACCCAGCAGAAAAGGTTTGAGACGCAACACACGTTTGTCTCATCAGCACACACTTTTTGACTTTACCACAGCATGCACACCGCACAACTCATATCTTCTTGGAGTTTTTGTGCAATGTGAATGTGACTGGACATTGCAGGTTTCTCGAGTTTATCCTTGGGTTAGTGGCTCAAGAGGTTTCAGATTCGAACAGTTCATTTCAGTGGCATGGCGAGTCAGAGTGGGCGTTCGTTCAAGGGAACTGCGCGTTCTTTCAGTAGCTTGCTTCAGAATGAAGGTTGTTTTCCAAGTCGATTTTTGCAACTCAAATGCTCATGCTACAAGGTCAGAATGATAGTTTGTAGCTTCGATGTGTTTTGTTTGTTACAAGTTGTGCAGTCGTTTTTCTTACAATCATCTATATCGGATGAACATGGGATAATTCATGGTACTGAAAATTTATGAACATTTCCATACCAAGGGAATTTTAGAAGAGCACTGAGAACACCCAATACTGAGTATACTGGAGTCCTCATTGCTTTCTTCCTGTGCGGCCAAGGCTACAAATCCGAAACATCTGATGGGTCCGAAATGTGCAAAGCTACGAAACACCACAAGGAAATGAACACCTTCCTGGACGCGGTGGCCAGTAGCTTCGAAAAGTTGGCAGCAAAGTTTTTCTAGGTGTTGGTTTCAAATATTTTTATATGTTCATCCCTACCTGGGGAAATGATCCAATTTGACTAATATTTTTCAGATAGGTTGAAACCACCAACTAGTTGTTTTTTGGTTTTAGATGATGATCAAAGGGTTAGGGACAGCGGACAAGATCGACGTTTCTTGCGGGATTCATGCATATGATAGTTTATGACTTCAATGTGACAAAAGAAATATCAGAAAAGGTGGCTCGCGGGAGTTTAGTCCGTTGTTCCAGTTCCAGCAATGTATTGCCACGGGGTTTGACTTATAGGGGTACCGTACGTATATAATATGACATGATGTGTATCATATGAATGTTATTGATGCCCCTGCAGCCTGCAAGCAATAACTCATGTCATGAACATGTATTTGTTGAAGGGCATGTTTGCAAATATCATGTATCATTTTCTTCTTTGCCCAGGTTTGTTTCCAAAAAACGAGAGTGTGAGGCAATGAAGATGATTTCCAGGACATGATTGGTCGCATCCGTGAGAAATGGCAAAGCAAACTGGAACGATTAGATGAACTGGAAGCTGAGCGACAGAAAATCGTTGAGGCTGAAACGAACGATTTCGGTTTGCCTATGAAGGGAATCCAAAGGTCAAAGGCCTGTCTTTTGTTTTGCCCACCAGAAAGGATGGTGAGTCTGTGATTCAAATTGAACCCTTGATTCAATGGGATAACCCTTTGAGCAACCTTTGCTGCTAACTGCCTGCATTGATGCCACGAGATCCAGGTCAAGCACTTCCATTTGAATCACTCGGCAAAGCACTTCGACCGGGAGGTCTTGAGACTTGAGACATTTTGAGACCACGACATGGCGCCACTGAAGGCGTTTTGACAGCATCATGATGCGATGCATCATGTATGCTGTCCTTTACTTTGTGTAGTAGATTCGTAGATTCAGTGAACATGGCAGGATCTTTGAAGTTGTCACTGTTTATACTGTTTCACGCTGGGTTCATACATAATTCATGTTGAAACCCCTTTCGATCCCTTTCGCATCCCTTCACATCAGTTCTTAAGTTCCAAGCCAATGTATCCATGGCCCCACAGCGAGGGGCAAAGTTTGCTTCAGGGTAAGACGATTGACGTTGTTCAGCTACTTTCATAGCATTGAGATTTACCAGTGCAGGGACCTTGATTATTTCACCGAATAGTGGGAAGAATGGCTATATATCGAAGTGATTCAAAGTGTTGTTAGTGTTCGGGTCATTTGCGTTGGCATTACTAATCACTAATCATGTTTTTCATTCTCAACTATATGTCATGATTCGATATCATCGAGTGACAGAATCAGCAACAACGACGACGACAACGACAACAACAACAACAACCACCACCACCACAACAACAACAACAACCACCACCACCACCACAACAACAAGAACAACAACAACAACAACAACAACCACCACCACCACCACAACAACAACAACAACAAGAACAACAACAACAACAACAACAACCACCACCACCACCACCACCACCACCACCACAACAACAAGAACAACAACAACAACAACAACAACAGCAACAATAGGAAGCAGCGAATTGCAAGCAACAAAGAGCATTAGTGCCAGAAACCATGTGGTTTACTAGCATGTTTACAAAAAGAACCGGAATGCCCCTGACCCCTGACAATCCCACGCGGGTTTGACAGAAGCCGATAGCAAAGACCCTGCCACAGGCCCAACGTGCCCACTGAAGCGAGTAAACCGTCGCAGCACTTGCGACATTTACCCAACCACCATTAAAACAATGGGTGCTAATATAGCCACCATTGATTACCTATATAAGGGTTTTAACCATCGAAATTGGGTCAACAACTATTTTAATGGTGGTGGAAGCCCAGTGCTTATATACTTTTCTGTTTCTTAACGGCAGTCTCCTGTTAACAAACGGAGTTTAAGCCGATGAGGACACTTGGCCAACCAAAAGGTCCGATAATGAGAAATGCTGGTGGCTGCATCATATATACGCGAGAGGCAGCAATTTGTGGTCTCATGCAATAAGTGGCAGAATTTCCAAACATCATGAATAGCGTGATACATGTGGCCGAACAAATCCGAAAAATGACACCCTCCATGTGGAGTTTCCATGAGTTTCCAAAGATGATAAGAGACCCATGATGTGCGATATTCTGTGATTCATGACGGATCATGCGGTCCTGGTCTTTCCACTGGCCTTGTTTGAAGGTCAAAAGAAGGATGGGCATCATGTCGCTTCCATGTTCCATTCCAAAGACATCCAAGAGTCGAAACAATGCTACTCGTAGCAGCTAGGCATGATTCCAATCTTCATTTTTCCTGACCGAGTTGGAAGAAAGAGACGTGGCAGTGCCTATCCCTGGAAGCTTATCCAACGCCCTGGGAGCCCTGGACTGGAGGTCCAGCTTTCCCATGGGCAGAGGTCGGTCGAACCGTTTTTTTTGGCAGCTGGAAACACACTGGTCTTACGTCCACACGCCGTTGTGGTCCGGTGTGCAAGGTACAACTCAATTTGATCAGCCTCTCACTCAAGAATTATATGAGAGTTTTTTGAGACTCTCGTTCCTCGTTCCATCAAAAAGTCATAGCATTTATATAGAAACTATTAAAGCAACCTGTTTGTAGAAGATTTGGAGCTGTAAAGCACCTTGAATGTAGTTTGATGATGTGCCCAACAAAAATGAAAAGCAAGACGCTGTTGATTTGCAGCTGTAGATTTGTTGTTTGTTCCATTTTTCCGTGATGTCAAAAGCATTAGCAATGTGTTTTGATACAACACTTAAAAGTGCAATATACGATTTACATCAATATATACATTACTAGCATACCAGTCTTCCATGTGAGACAAGGAGAAAACCCAATGAGCGTCGACTTTTTTGATGGAACGTGCCGAGGTGTAGAGAACTGATTTTCGAAAACTGCGATCCAGATTTTCAGGCACCTAAGTTCCACATTCTCCCCTTTCATGCAGTACCTAAATTAGATAGATTTGTAAGGCTTATGCAACAGAACCCCCCTTCGAACGACCTTTCCATGTTTGGGTGCCTGAAAGTTTGGGCTTTCTCGGTATAGCCATCTTAGGGCCACGATCTTACTCTGCTTTGGACTGAGCTTCGTCTCGATGGGGTCAACTTGCTTTGAGCCAAGTTGTTGTGTGGACAAGATGACAAGTCGTTCAGACTCCAAGAGTCCCATGGGAGCATCAAAATGCATGCCATGGCAGAGGGGCAGGTTGGATGGTGGGATGCACATGTCAGTCACGTGCAGCCCTCTCAAGACCGAGATTCGTGAGGATCTGAATTGAAAAAACTGCCTTCCAGCTGCGACCCACGAGAGCCCCAAACTGCCCCATGTTAGCAGTGCATATATCTGGCCTTGTGTACCAAGTAGTTGTGCTGGCTAGTCACTAAAGTCTAGTGCTTCACCCAGTGACACATTGTTGCAATGCACACACATGGCATACAGACTCCCTTTCCTTCTCGGCAGCTTAGGCAATTAACTATATTTGGCATCATTTGTTTGGAACCTTCTAAGAAATGCATTTGGAGACAGACAGGGCCGAGGTTCTTAGTTGCTATGGTTTACCCGGACTACCAAACAGAATCTAGCAAAGTTTAACCCATATTTCACCAAACACGTCCAAACACTACCAAACATATGTACAAGAAATGAGCAGAATTCGACAGAATGTTCCAGAACTCACAGATTTTCTAGAATCTAGATCTAGAATATCTAGAATTTGCCCCCACATGTGCCCCTCAAACATGTACCAAAAATTACCTTTTGATTTTTGCCGAAAAAATGCTGTCCATGAGATTTCAAGACCAAAACTAGGTGATGGCAACTCAAATATGTTTTAAGTTTCCCCTTTTGACTAATATTTTTCAGATGGATGGTTCAACCACCAACTAGAAAACTTCAAGTTTCCAATGACTCCATGACTTGACACGTGCCAGGCACGTCAGAAGATCGCCCAGTTGGAAGTAGCTTCTGCTGGGGAGGTGACTTCTAAGGTGCTTCCGGGGAAGGGAACCCTTTTCGGACAATTTTGGGGTGAAAAGTCTGGGAAAAATCCGAGGAATGAGAAAAATGATGTGAAAGGACACCTGGTTTTTTATTTTTTTTTTGGTAGGCCAGTTGGCTTTCAGAAGGATTATATATAATCTTTAATATGTTTTTTATTTTACCAAGAGGAATCTGCAAAAACACCAGAGGATTCACATGCATCCGTTCACTCTCAGCGAATGCTTCCCGCCAGATTGGATGTCGCCTTTCAGCAAAAGCCTCGGTCGATCATGGGTCACCTGAGAGATTTTCACCCCTGCGAAACGGAAATTCATCGTCCAAAACGTGCATTTTGTGGTTCCAACGTTAGTTTTCAGGGGAGCCTTCCTGATGTCCTCCCATGATTCGGGCTTATTATGGCTTATTTGCTTTTGGCATGATGTTTTCAGGCAATTCCTTTAGTCCAACACAGGGGTCACGTTGTCGGGTGTGACCACCCTCGTGTGTGTGATTGGACGGTTGGCTGCTAGGGAATTGGCAACCACATGATCAATGAAAAGCAACTGGTTTCTTTAGTTTAGATTGGGATTATACTGCCCAATTGCATTATAGGGGTTTATACTCAGAATCTGTAAGGATCCCTATTGACTCAACCAGTATTGACCGATAGGGTAGTACCGGTTCTCTTTTGTGCCTCGATATCCTGAGGCATCTCCGAGATTTTCTCGTTATGAGCTAAGATCCTGTGATCAAACTGGGTGACAGCATTGGGCCTGAGATGTCACCATGGCAAACCTTAGCGGCCTTTAACATGCAGTTGTGTTGTTTACCGTTTTGTTTTGTGTTATGAATGCTCAGGAACATGGTGAATGCCTTTACTGTAGGCATGTTTCGTGATATTTCATGGCTCAAGATGCCAAGGGAGTTTTTGTAGTTAGGGAGTTCAGCCTCCAGACCCCGGAAGACCATGGCACCAAAGTTTGGGAAACTTGGCCCGAAAAAATCCATCGGCTGCCTCACTCTTGACTTTCTAGCAGTGTGTACAGTATGTATTTTATATGAGTCTCATTGGGTCCCTTTTATGTGACACACAACTATATTTTTTGAATATATAGCTGCCGGGAAACTAGCATGGCTGGCTGGAAATCACCATGTTTTAAAAGGTGAGATACTTCTTCAAATGGTTGTGTTTCCATTGTTATATTACTTTTCGGGGGTGCTTTTTTTAATGTATGTATATATATATAATATATGCGCGTGTGTGGGGGCTGGGTAAAATCCCAAAGTGAATGTTCAATGGGAACTCTGAGGAAGGCCAGTCCTACACCTGCGCGGAGCAAAAAGCCCTTGCGCAGTGCAGGCGCACAGCCTAGTTTGAAGGCAGACATTGACGTATCATATTGATTCATATTGATTCCTTACATGTCACAGTGTCATTATTTCATAGGATCCGTTTTTTGGGTATGTTTGCCTATACATTGATCGCATAAAAATCAACTACTGTAGATGTATACGTAAAGATACAATGTATTGATCTTGTGGGTGTGTGAGTAAAATTCTACAAGATGATCCTTTGGTAGTGCCATTTTTGGCTTCAAACAAGTTTTTGTTCATTACCCATTACCGCTCCATGGGACCGGTATATTTACCTATACATTTACCATGGATCCATAATAGTTACCTAGAAAGTGACGAAACAAAAATATCACCAAACAAGTAACACTTAAATATACCAGTGCCATGGATCCGTAATGTAATGGGGTTATGAGTTGATGAACATTCGGCACGTTTATTTCAGCATTTGTGGTCTGTATTGAGCTTGGAAGGTCACTTCTCACTCTCAACAGTTGCTGGATTTGCAGGGGGGGATTGGATTTGGCATTTGACGTGGATGGATTTCGAGTCGTTGTTTCCCTACACCCCCCCGAAGATTAACAAAGAACCTGAAAATTATGCTTTGGAAGATGAATTTCCTCTTCCAAGGGGCCCATATTCTCAGGTTCCAGCAATCTTCCGGGGTGTAGGCATTGGATGGATGCAGTTTCTGTAGGGTTCTCAACCTCAACTGAAAATTTCAGAGATCTTTCGCAAGGATTGTGGACATCCACCAAACGACTCAACCTCTCGTTGTTCGTTTCGCAAATTCAACTTGCAGATACATTGCAAACTACACACTCTTTTTCTGAATGGATTATATATATTGAAATATTGTATTGGTACTGTTGATGGTTCAGAAATCCCAAACAACCACCCAACATGAATGAAACCCTGTAAATAATGGGTTATTTACCATATCAAATGGTGCAGGATTTCTTCCATCAACAGTATCAGTGTTGTACCATTTGATGAGCTTCTCTTTGTTGCATCAACCAGTGGGAACATGTTCAATAGGTTTCAGGCCACTCCGCAAGTTACATATTGAATGTGAATAGTATCGTGTACATATAGCTATATAGATATATTAACATGTGATATTTACATATATATATATTTATTGAATATACATTATTATTTCTTCAGATATATGCATTGACTAATGTTCAGATTAACCAAACATATTCCAATTTGAAAAAAAATAAACTGTGACTCTTGGACCCGTCCATCGAAATCATTCTCAGCGCAGAGTTCCCCGAATTCAGGATGTCATTGGTGGAAAGCCCAAAAGTCCTTTGAGTGACAAACTCAGGATGTCATTGATGGATACCCGTCGGAATCACGGAATCAATATCAACAGATGAATATTATATATATACACAAGGTGTTTTTTATGGAATACACATGCATTTAAATATATGTATATATATAGATACGTGATTATATATATATGTATGATGTTTTGCGATGTGAGATTTGGAAAGGCTGATGTAAAGACACCTTCATCAAATCACTCAAGGCTTTTTTCGGTTGATGTACAGTGCATGTCATCAATGAATTCCAAAAACACAAACTATTCGAGTTGCAAGGTCAGCTGTATGAACAGAAGCCGTCACTTGGATGAAATGTTAGGATAAAACAAAGAATAGAGTGGATGAACATGTCCCCAAAATTACATACACAATC
This sequence comes from Breviolum minutum Mf 1.05b.01, assembly GCA_000507305.1. Lineage (NCBI taxonomy): Eukaryota > Dinophyceae > Suessiales > Symbiodiniaceae > Breviolum > Breviolum minutum. The sequence continues at coordinate 87,870 of DF239706.1, read as the reverse complement.
TATCTATGTAGTGGTAGTGGTAGTGGTAGTGGTAGTGGTAGTGGCAGTGGTAGTAGTAGTAGTAGTAGTAGTCGTCGTGGTCGTCGTCGTCGTCGTCGTCGTCGTCGTCGTCGTCGTCGTCGTCGTCGTCCTAGTAGTAGTAGTAGTAGTAGTAGTAGTAGTAGTAGTAGTAGTAGTTGTTGTTGTTGTTGTTGTTGTTGTTGTTGCTGGCTGGAAAATGGACCTGGATTGAAGATGTGTTTTTTTCTATTTAAAATTGGGATATTCCAGCCAGATATGTTAGTCTACCAGAGGGTACCACCACCGAGGTTTGGATTTAGCCCAAGTTCTCCACGCAGTTTGATTGCTCGTGTCTTGCCTTGTGCCGGGCGGTGGGAATTTCAATGTTTTTTTTAGAAACAAATTGTAAAGGAGAAAGGATGTCAATGGACAATAGAAGAATGCAATGCTTAAAATATGATTAATATATACATATTTCATTTGCAAAGATCGTGTCTATACATACCATTCTGTGTAATAAAGATTTTTTTTACCAGCTTATAGGTTCAATTTGCCCACTAAAGTTTAAAGCCTGTAAATATATGCTTCTATATTTGTACTCATAGGATCACATTTGCAAACATTTAGTGGAATTTTATGGAAAGTGTAGGTATATATACCATACATTCATCCCATGGGATATATACACATGTATGAAGCTATTAGCCCTGTTTTTGTTAAACCCCGACTCCCGACCCATCAACAGCCAGCACAGCCAGCCGAGGTCAGGAAATTGCAGGGCTTAGCCAAGATGTTCGCCTCCAAGAGATGTCTACTTATGTCACTTCACGAGGTACCAATGGGAACCCATGATCCATGGAACTGGTGAATATTTTCCTACATGAATGGTTGATTTTTTGTTGATGGGATTCAAATGTAAGTAAATATACCATTCGTTACAATGGATTTTTGCGGGGAATTGGTCACGGGTCAAAGCCAAAGGGCTAATCGGCTAATCAATCTTGAGATTGATTTGTGACCACATTTTTTACTTGCTTCTTTAGATTCTTTAAAAGGTAGGTTTTTTGTGATCAAAACAGGGGTCAAGATCAGTAGGGTAGGTGATGATAAACCCATTAGATTCCCATAGATTGTCTGTCGTTTGTGTGTTCGTTGGATCCTTCGGCAGCTCGGTTTCGGTCAAAACAGTTGTGGTTCATCATCCTCGACATCATCAAAACAGTGATGCCAACAACAATAGTTACAACAGTTCATACCTATCTATATAGGATCCATATGGATCGATTGCATATTTACTTGCATGAAAGGTTGATTTTTATGGGATTCACATGTAATTAGGTAAAGTAAGTAGAGTAGAAATTCGTCCCGTGGATCCTATGGGGTATATATTTTCATACTATTAACATGGATCTGAGGCATTGACATTCAGATGGCTTGTTGCTGTCAAGCAACAGACATCACGTGATGTTGCACATGGGCTTCCTGATTTGACTTGCACGTAGGTGGTACATCCCTTCCCGTTCTGGTTCCTGAAGACCCCATGACAGAGACAGACACTTGGGTGCAACCAGATTCGCCATCGGCCTTATATCATGACGTTGCACTACTTTGAGCTAGGCAAAGATTCAGCTCACGTGTATAGCTTTGACACACATCGCTTTGTACAGGATTAGATCTTTGGTCACTATCAGATCTTCATGATCCAATCATATCCAATCCCATTGGATCCATGTATGGTATATGTACTTGCATTTACCTTGAAAATCAACCAAATGTAGGTACATGTACCATACATGGATCCTATGGGAATGATTTGTTGTGAATCCATTAGGGTTTGCATGAGGCGTCGGCGTTGGTTGACTCGGCTCTAGAACCATTCCAGAGCCAAAATTCAATGGGCTTTCAGCACGTCAGGAGATCTGTTTTTTTGGTCTTGGCATGCCAAGAAAAAAACGAAAGACGTGCTTCTTCAATTGATTTCGTTGTCACATTCATTCATATTCTAGACGCATCAGGAAAAACCTCCACTTTAATTTGGCTTTGGATTGATTTTTGTTTAAATGTTTTGTTGTGCTCCTGTCAGATCATTTCAGTTTTATTTGAGGGGGGAAGCCCTGTGAAGAGACGTGAAGCAGGAGCCAAAAGACGATGAAACCGAACCCTTCTCAACCAGAGCTTCGAACTAGCGAGGAGCGATGCTACAACATCCGGGGATTTCGGGTCAACTCCTTGAGGGGAACGTGGCGGGGGGATGATTCCACTGACCAAATGTGACAAAGAAGCTACATGAAGTAGGGGAACGTCATAAATTCCTGGTAGAAAATGAGATGGATTCATATAATCATCAAGGATTTGCCACAGCTACACCCTGTGAAATCTATCATGAAGACACTCACAAGTTCAGAACTCTGATTTTTTTGGAAAGGAATAAATATACTACTCTCCTACGAACGAGTCCACATCCCTTAGGAAAAGGAAATCATCAACTCAAAAGTGCTGAAATCCTTGCAGGGCCATCCCAGGATTCGTAAGTAATTTTCTGATCACCCTTTATAAGCCATAAGCCATAAAGCTCTACTTGCACCTGGAAGGGGTCCAAAAATTAAAAACAACCCCAGCCAGTTCAAAAAAAATCACCCATAACCCCAGGAAGGAAAACTAACCACCTGAGGCGGGATGAACCAGTGCCCCGCCCCCCCCGCGAGTCCTTTGGCTTCATCGAGCCTGAGTTGACTGGTTTCAGTTTTCGTGCTACCACGGGAGTCTTTGTCCCAAGAGGTACCAAAGGTGAGCCGATGTGAAGCCAAAAAAAATGGGGAAAGGAGGATGGGGCAACAAAAACCAGGTTTTTGTTCTATGAATTGTGAAAAAGTTGCAAGTCTCAAATTCATCCAATTGCATTTCTTAGAAGAAGACTTCATGAATGATACAGTACTTGAAATCATGTTAATTTGATTTAATTTGCATATTGCAATGCAGATAGCACACTTTATTTGAGGCTTTGCACGTGGGTGCAGCTTTTGGAAACCAACAGTTTTTGCATTTTGCCTGATTGTAGGTGGGTGGAAAGGCACCGCTGGTAGTACAAGCTATAGAACAGGCTGGGATAGAAATTTCCGCTTCGTCGTTCTTGTTTTTACACTGTTTTTGCTTACGTGTGTCATGCCCCTTTCCCGAACCTTTGTTTGGTTTCTTGCGTGCATGCAACATTTTGTGACCTGTGGGTATAGTATTGATTGGAGTCGCAACCCAGAATGGGAGGGAATTATCAGCTGCTGCATTGTCATAGTGTTGTGGCAATGTCTGTTTATTGGTGCATTTGCTGAGTGAACATGCTATGATTTTTTCAGACAGGTCATGTTCGCAATCAGCTAAAACAAGTACAACAAACTGCAACGTGGGGTTCGAACCCTATCAGGTTTGAGAAGCATGAAAGAAAAGGAGGCCCTCTATGGATGTGAATATGATTGGACCTTGTTGGGCCAGACGGATCTGAGATGGGGAGCATAAGAGGCATTGCCTTTAGCAGTGCAGCTTTTTCAAAGTAGGTATCAGACCAATATGTTGGATCTATACCCCCCACCCAGTAACAGTCACCTTTTTCCTGTTTGGCACTACATTTTGAGTAGGGATTCCCCAAACAACATCTTTATTTGCCACTGGCATCCTGGGAGGGGGGGAGAGTCAAGGACCAATAGCCGCTGCGGCTGTGACACATTCACCGGTAGCTCCATAGTAGAATTTGCAGATTTCCTACAGATGGAGAGTGGTTTGGTGAGCATCCAAGTGCTTCATTTCAAGACTGAGTCGTTTGGGAAAAAGCTTAAGCTATGAATGATATGAATGAAACGATCCAATGGATATACTCCACAAACGTATCCGTGTTTAAAAACAAATTGTACCATCCGTTTTTGAGTACTACGGATCTAAGTACAGTGCATTGTAAATATTGTAAGTACAAGAGCCAAAGCTCCTCTAGGGAAAGATGGAAAGATGCTTTGTTTGAAGTTTGGCCGGCAGATCCTGACAGGATGGTCCTGTGCGGCCAGAAAGTGGGGATCGACCAAGCACCCGAGAGACAGTCGCAGTCTTACGCCACTTGGATGACGGCTGCGTTGCCTCTTGAGGGGATGGTGATGGATGAGACAATTTGCATGTGCATTGTGATTATGAACAGACTGAATAGGTTTTATTGCTTCTTTTACTCTCCAAGAATACTTGTAAGATTTTTTTCGTACGAAGATGGATCGGTAGTCAGTAAGTAGCAGGGGTGTTACTTGTTTCCCACAGATGTATCCTTTCGTGCGCTTTGCCGTCTTGTGGGCTCTGCGAACTGCGATGATGCCAGAACATCATTGTACATTATATACATAGTTATATATATATAGTTATTACGGTCTTCATGTAAGAACTGACACGAGTGATCGGTTTATTGTCATACTACATCTTGAGGATAGAAAATCTAAGAAGTAAAACTACAAAAATGCATTTCATCCATATATATATATATTTACCACATTTTTTAATATTGACAATGATGACACTGTTGTTCATTGAAGTCATGACTACAAGCACAACAGGGATGACATATTTTGGGGGGTCAGATGTATTTGTTGGATCTCTCCCCCCACCCAGTAACAGTCACAAATGAAGGTTTAGGTTGGGATTTCCGAGCCCAAACATGTAATAATCCTGGTGGTGACTCACATCCTGGGTGGGGGGGGTTAGTTGAGGTTAGATAGGTATGTGTTGGATTCACAACAAGAAAACTCCCAGTTTACCAGCCCGGTGAGAACTGAGGTGCCGAAGGTCTTGGTGCAGTTGAACTTCAAACAAAACGCTTAGCAAAGTTGGCACCGAAAGTGGATCCGGAGGACCTTTGGATACCTTTGGACCGGGTGAACCCCAAAAGAGAATCCCCCTTCGAAGGCAGGCTAGATTCCTAGGGAGGATGGGCCCCTGAAATTCCTATGATTGAAGGTTGGCTTAGATTTATTATAGGATTTTTGTTCAAAGACATCAAAAGTTCCCATGCCATGCGAGCGCAGGATGTACGTGGTGTTCGACAGCGGACACCTCCTCTTGCAAAAAACCAGTCGATGCCAGATTTGCACAAAAGCCGGCATGAGACAGAGGCACCGGATATGATTTCACCGACATGACAGAAGAACATGTCAATCTCCAAAATCATCTTAAACAATCAACACTTACAGTTACTGTATCACCAGAAAATGGGAATTGGAAGAGCAGTTTCTGAAAATTCTGGAAGTCTTCTTTGCCTCTGTCAATGCTAGATCGAATCTATTGCTTGCATGTTGCAGAAAAACATCTTTTGCCATGGAGGTTTCCAAGCAATTTGACGGGGAGGTGGATCGATGGCTGAGGCGATTGATGGTGGTGCTGTCCTCAGGAGGGAATGGATAGGTTGCTATGAATGATGGCAATCCAAGGATGCCCCCCGTGGCCCCTAATCCCCCACCCACGATGCCAGTGAACTAAACCTTCACGGAATCCACGGTTAGTGGGCCGGGGATACCCCTAAGGTATGATAGTGCTTAGTAAGTAATCCCTTGATATTTCGGGGTACCCTTAGATTTCCGTGAATAAAATCTGAAGGTGAAGGGTATGCACTAAGCTCACGATATGAACGTAGTACTTGACATAGAGAGATAGAATACCCATAATTTTGATATATATATATATTATATATATATTAAACATTTAGATTTATGTAAATCTAAAGATGCCATTGCACTAGTGGTATCAACTCTGTTGTACCTGCTCCTTGGCCGTGTGCGTGGCAACCCGAGGATGTGAACATCTCGCACAAGTCTTTGCCAGAAAGCTCCGCCCAAAGCCAGATTTGCTCTCACATGGACAAAGTGCCTTTGCAACAATAAGTAATGACAACACTGGCATTTTCAACGGATTTTCTGCGTCAAATAAACACTTGAAAATACAATAGCTCTAAAAAATTGACAATTAGACTGGTACGAAGTACATGTTTACTTGTTTTCTTCATGTTTGGTTGGATCCCCTTGGGTTCAGAAACACGACCAGTAAATTCACAGCTGCTGTGACCCAGCAAAGGTCCATCGCTGGTTTGACCGCAGCAAGAAGGTGGCGACACATCTCAAGGAAAGTGCTGGTGAGAAAAAGCCAGTAGGACCCTCCTTGAAACAGGCAGACTTTGGGGGGATTAAAACACGCGAAACATGCAGTTTTGGAGTGGTGTATTTTTGGTGTAGATATGGTGTAGATGGTGGGTTTTTTTTGAAAGAAAATGCTATGATATAAATATCAATGTGTCAATGTCAAAACTCGACTCAACTTTTCTGCAGGCTGGACTTTATCTTCCCAGTGGCACTCCAGCACCTCCCGGATCATTACATTGGGAAAGACCTCGGAAACCGTTCCTTTGACTGACCTTGATGGCAAGAGTCTTTTGATAATTTGAGAGGTGTAAAGAGATTGAGACCCAGCATTTTTAATAGGCACACCCACACTTATATATATATATATTTGTTTTTTGTTTATACACATATATAAGGATTTGAATGTAAACATATATATAAACATCTGAAGAACAAACAATACTTGTTTGAAGTCATGAAGATTCAGATTGTGATGAAGCGATATGGAGTGATTGCGACGGCCCAACAAGTTTGTGAAGTGAAACAAGATCACTGGCATCACATGAATCATCCTTTATCAACATACCATGTTGTTTAGTCAATGTTTATGCAGCAACAATTGTGGATTTGCACATATGTATTGTACACATGTATGTATATATATATATACATGTGTGTGATGTATGTTATTTTTATACATATATATATATATTCCCCTCCCTCCAAAATTCCATGTCAAGAGGCTTAAAACCCCTGGGGCTGGTTAGTTTTTTTGTTGAGGATGAAACTCTCCGAGAGCGATGTGACCGAAACACCTTTCTCGGATCTTACCACTGATCCTGGTGAGACGGATGTTGAAGGCGACCTTGAACAGACGTACCTTGGTTCACAACTGCGGCAGGTCACGGCCTTGATTTAGATCCACTGCTGGGTTTGGTTTTGGGGTTTTCCATGCCTTGGAGAATTGGATTTTCAAGTGGTGATATATGGATGATTTATAATGTTTTCATATGTGTATGATCGTTATATGGCGCATGAATAAGATGATGTTAAGTATACATATATATATTTTTTTTAAACATATAAACAATGGTGATATATGGATAACAAGTGGTGGTATATGGATGACTTATTAAATATATTAAGTATGTTAAGAACGTGGCTTTTGGCAAATGAAAATCCCTCCAAAAAATTAGGGACTGAGAAGGTGTTTATTTGCAAAATTGATGAGGACAATTTTGTGGTTCAGCTTCTGAAGGCTGATCAAATCATGAAAAATTGGCTGCGAAGAATGCTTGCATTGGAAATGTCATGTTGGTGTGGATCCATTAGGTACCCCGCTGAAAACGAACATATCCTTCGAAAAATGATGGTTGGAAGATGCAATTCCCTTTTCAAATTGTTTCTTTTCATGGGACATGTTAGTTTTTCGGGTATTCGATGACAGATCAAGATCAAGGCATTTCCCTTGGACAAGACATGGAAAGGTAATGAAACCAAAGTATAGTCACTCTGAAAAAACCATTGTGCTTCCTCCAACCGGCAAGTTGAGGTTGTCAATTGCATGTCCTTGACTTGGCAAGTTTGGCGGCCCTCCGTTTTCCGTCACCGCTTCTCAGAAGGCGTGCATAGGTGAGGCCAGCCATGAAAGGGCAGAAGTATTTGCTTTTCGATCCCATCATTTCTGAAGTCATTGAAATCCTGGGTCTCCGGTGCCTCGGGCGCGCCGGCGCGCCTGAGTATCCACCCTGACCTTTGTGGGGTCGAACGGAACTGGAGCAAGAGTGGTTGAGTCGAATGGAAACTGATGATCAAAATGCCATGGAGATCCTTCGAGTTTGAAAGCGTTGAAAAAACCATTGCACCCTTTGTTTTGGGTAGATAGGTTTAGTTTAGCGACCTCACTAAAATCCAGCGCGACTGGTGTGGCCACAGGAAAAGTTTTTTCAGGCTCCAAAGATGACTTAGTTGCAAATTGTATATGGAGACTGGTGTTCTTCCGATCAGCCTTTTTGTTGTCCAAGGGTGACATGTTTGATATGTTCAGCTTGATGTATCTGACAGTTGTTTGGAAAAACAGCTTCATACTCTTCGCTGGGCCTGTCCAGTGGCCATTTTAGGGAATTGCCATGCTCCAGTTAGACTACACAACAAAGGATTCTTTGCATGACGAATACAATGTGCAGATGCACCATGACTTTTGGCAGAGTTTGCCGCAGGAAAAGCGAGTCTTTAGGCAGCGGACCTTGCTTGGGACGACCCGAATCAGATCATCGGACAGGATTGACAAAGCGGCTAAGCCAAAAGCTTTTGATCATGCCACGTGCCCTAAGGGCACCACAGTGGCATCAATCTGACGCCAACCCTGACTTTCCAGTCATGTAGGCCTTGTGGTTCGTTAGAATGGCTGGTCTTGCCACATGTCGTGTAACCAGACGATACATCCAGATTCAACGGCATTCCTATCCGGCACCTCCAGGATATCCCATGTTTCTGCAAATGAGAAATGCACAGTGAAGTTCACCCCATCTCATGTTTTTTTGGCAGAAACATACCAAAACATACATCCCCAAAGTTTGACATAGCGCCTCTGAAAAGGGACCTTTTTAAGTGGAAAGTTGCTTTCCAATCATCAATTTCGCTCATCCAGTATAACAGTAACCATTTGGCCAAGACAACTCCACTGGGTGCAGGGTGGCAACTGATTGTCCTCTCCTTTAAAGGAGTTTCAAGGACCCAGAATTCAGCGCTGCATGCACGCTTGGAGGAACGAGGAACGAAGTCAAGTCCAAAAAGCAAAGGAGAACCAAACTTGCATGGAATAGCCCATGATCTCTAGGTTTTTTTCGGTCACTAGAGTGTCAGTAGATCACCCATCACCCAGAAACCTAGCTCAACTGCAAAATTAACAACTGCAGAAACTACAGTTTGGCAGTTGAAGGTAGAAATGGGAATCTGTTTTGAGGATGCCACAGTTGTCATTCCTTGTCATTCTGTGTTTCCTCATACTTTGGGTTAAGTTCGTTAGAGCGTGTCCAGAATTTCTTAGGCATCCAGAGGCCCAAGGTAGGCAAAGTTAGGCCGTTTCGAAGCGCAAGGCTGTGTTTTTTTGGTTAATAGGAGAAGCATGGAGAAACTGTATGATTTGTAGGAAACTGACTCTTTTTTTGGGGGGGAAACCCATTTTTGGTAGGTCATGCAACAGCGCGGGAGCAGGGATTCCTCCAGAATCTCTTTAGAAATTTCAATGATGTTTCACCAAGTCTTTGCTCGCTTGCCGCAAATTGGGAAGAATGCAGTGTTTTGAGCATAGATAGTGGTCTGTTGCTCTTGCAGCTTCTCATGAGTACAGGTGCAGGTGGGTCGATCATGTTAAAACGGCGAATGTTTGATTCTCCGTTTCGGCCTGACCAAGTTGCCTTACCTTGGAAAGGCCTTCCAAGTACAGATTTCAAACCACTGCTCAGAAGCAGTTGTTGCAGACTCATTGCGCATCTATTTGCGCAATCTGTGATTCAACGAATTTGAGGGGTTCCAAAAATCAGGTCCGAAGGATGGCTGACATGCTTCCTTGACAGCTCAGTGACACATATTTTTACGAATTGGATGATGCAGAACAAGCTATGTTACTCTACAGGATGATTGTATTTTTATATTGTATACATGTTTTTTGGTGAATATATATGTATATATATATACATGTGTATATACATGTATTGTCGTCGATCTGTATATGTTTGCATGGATATTTACATTCCTGCATCCTTTTCAGGTTTAATGTACGTACATTTTTCAATGCATGTACAAGATTGCTTGTATAAATGACCATGTCACTCGCAAAAGAACGTGTATACAGTTCAAGCACAGAAGTTGAGACAGTAAACCTTTGGCCTCAACTCTCACCACGATCTCAGGTCAGACAGGTCAATCGTTGCTAGTGACATCTGGCTTGATTTGCTTCATGGCAAGTTCCTTTCCATGTTTTTTTCATTCTTTGAAGCAGTTGCATTTGATTCTAGTGCTGCATGTTATATGTGTTTCTGTGTATGTATGCTATGGATGTTTGATGTTAAATCTTTGTGCCAGGATCAATCTACAAGTACAGATCGAGTGGCCGTTGAGCATCAACACTTGTCAAAGCCTTTGCTGTGGAACCATTTGTTTCAAGTGGATGATGTCACAAGATGGATGCACCCTGCGTTTGGACTCTAACATGGAAACCGTTGAAAGTTCTAGTATCCTGCACCTGGGGGTCATTTATTTTTGGTATATGCGTGCAAACATCCCATTTTTGTCCGGTCTTAAACACGCCGGCAGACCGAAAACCATGCCCGCAAAAGTGAACAATTTGTAACATGATGAAAGTTGTAAAACTGGCCTATTCATTGCATGGTGTCCTTTGTAGCTGTTTGCAGCTTTGTAAATCTACTACTGTATTCTCTATAGATAAGTTTGCTGCATGGACTCTTCTCTTTTGGTTTTTTGGGTTGCTTTTTGTCAGAGCTTTGCTGCAAGTCCCTTCATCAGATCAGGCTACCCCCATGGCCATTGGCGAACAGTCTCCATGATTTGTTTGTTGGCTTCCGGCACCCTTGCGCGAAGTCAACGGGTATACTGGTAAACCTCTTGAAATTGCTCCAGGTTTGGTCAATGGCACCAGTATCCCGCTCAAAGCTCTAAATTACAACCTCTCCACAGCGTAGGATCAACCACCTTAGCAATTGCAAGGAAGCTTATCATCCCACCCAACCTGCACATGGCGTAGCATCAACAACTTTTGTGTGAACAAGCGAGCATGATTCACAGTCAATCAGCTTGAACATCCAAAATTGGTGGGTTTGGTACCATGAATTCTCCAGGCAACCCCAAGTTTGGAAGTCGAAAAAACTCAGGCTATTCCTCCTGGAGCGTGCATCTCTCAACAGCGTGGTGGCACCCCATCAAGGCTGCAAGAGAGAAGAATATCTCCCAATTTGGAAGCCAGAAAGTTCATTGTTTATATTGNTGTTGTTGGTGTTGTTGGTGTTGTTGGTGTTGTTGTTGTTGTTGTTGTTGTCGTTGTCGTTGTCGTTGTCGTTGTCGTTGTCGTTGTCGTTGTCGTTGTTGTTGTTGTTGTTGTTGTTGTTGTTGTTGTTGTTGTTGTTGTTGTTGTTGTTGTTGTTTTGACTCCCTTTTTTTGCACCATACATAGTTGAGTGTTTTCCATTTCGCCAGGTGCTGCTGCCTTCCTCCGGAGGCCACCACGGATCAACAACTGGATCTTCATACTGTTGATGGAAGAAATCCCAAGGCCAACCACCTGGGATGTATAGAACCCTGTACATAATGGAATATTTACCATATCAACTGGTTAGCCGGATTTCTGAACCATCAACAGTATGTGATGATGGAAATCTACAAAACTTCTACAGAAACTTCATTTGTGAAACACAACTGTTTCTTGGATTCTGCAAATGTACTTGAATATATAGTGTTTGGACAAACAGCTTGAATGTTGTGTGGAAGAGCAGTTCTAGCAGTTTGGTACAGCCTAAATATGACCGGCTGCCAACCACAACAGGTTGGGTCATTTGGCACAAGATTCGGTGGATCGCTCGTCAATCTCAGAGGTGGGAGAGTTGACGTAGGTTGAAGGGGGTGATGGTAAAAAACATTGAAAACATACAGGTTTTTTGAGTTGGAAATTTCCCTTTCCAATGTACAACTTGTTTTTTGCAGGTCAGATTCATCTTAGCAAATTGAAGATTGTAAGCTTCATGTTTTTCGGATTGCGGAATGTGCGAACCCCGTGGCAGGGAAATCGTGGACCCCAAACGCCAGAGAAGAGGCAGAGTTTCCTGGAGGATTTGAGTGATCTTGGTGAGGAGGCAGGTGGTTGGGACATTGCAGACACTGCGGGGGCTTGTGCTGAGAGAAATAACTTCAAAGGGTTTGAGTTGACTGTGTGTTCTTAGTTCTTTGGGTGTAAGAGAATGCGAATTCCGCATCCTCCGGTGAAAGATGCGCCTACCTGTGTGGGACAGGTACCAGATGCTTCAGAGGTGGACCCTCAGATCAATGAATGAGATGGAGTTTATTTTCAGATTTCATGAATGTTAATTCGGTTCTTTCCAACAACCGGTTGAACGGTGGCTCATGTCTTTGCGGAGTCCTCTTGACCATGACTCCCAAAATTCAGTGATTCGGATGCTCCGCTTGGGGATGGGGTTGGAGTGGTATTGACTGGCCCTGGGGTGTCAGATGAAAAAGGAGTCCGGAGCATCGCGAGGGTGGAACCGCCTCATGAGAATGAAAGGGATGGATTATCAAGGTGTCCTATGTAAAAGTATGGAGGAACAAACTGCAGATGCGTTTTTTTGCAGCAGATTTTTTGGCGCCGCATTTAATTATTCCTTTTCACTTCCTCTCACCAGCATGCCACCCTGCATAGCTTTTTTGAGGTTTTTGGCTTCCTGCGGCGCACAGGGGGTTAGCCGGTTAGCAAAAGCCATGACATCATACAGTCAGATACCCGAAGCCATACACTTACAGCCTCAGATTCCAGACAAACCATGGACAAACTGGCGGGAATTGGTCTACATGACGTTTAAGTAGATTTTTTTCAACATGATATGAAATATTCAAACATTATCAGATAGTGAGTCGAAACTGGGATGTGAAACAATCAAAATCAAGCAATGTGAAAGTAATTTATGGCAGGGTACGCACATGCACACTTTGTACTTGGAAAACCGAGTGCGACAAGAACAGCCAGCTCCGCGTTTCATCCTGTTTCTGCCGCTTACTCCACGTGCGAAGATCCAGTTTGGGGTTGAGTTGCATGGGCTCTATATTTCTTGTTTAGATAATATATAATATATGTATATATATATATACACATGGGTAATATGCATGTAGATATTTATACATTTATATTGTTTGCATACTCTTCTTCAGAGTTGATGCTTTAAACGAATCATAGAGATATTGCTACCTTTCTTCCGATCATGAGCCGAGGTGAGCATGTCACGTCGAGGGATACAGGAGCAGAGTCAGGTCGGGATTGAGCTTTTGAGTTGCATGTTGATGGAGAACATCTGGCACCAGATGACTGTTTTGGGGTGATCAAACAATGCCAATGTATGGCTATTGTGAGAACATTCCCTCATAGCATCCCAAGTTGTTGAGCAGGTTGGGTTGCCAAAAAACAATTGAGGCCTGGGCAAAGCTGTATGACAAAAAGGACAAAGAGGCGCCATCTGGAAACCGAGCAAGCAGCATGATTAGGTTTATATGATTCATATGCACTTTTCCTCATGTTTTTCAGGAGTTCGGCCATCAACAAACTTTCTATGTCATGATGATTCATATGTTTCTCTCACTATTTACTAAATCATCGCAGTATGACTTAAGTCAAAGTGGAACAAAATGATTTGTGTTGATTCATGTTGATTCCATTGAGTGCATCCTCACCTTGTCCAAGGCCTTCCAAGTTGCGAATCCAAAAGAAACCTTGCGCAAGATGTATGACAAACTGGTCATTGCACACAGATATGTTGAGTTCGAAACGACCTGCCAATGTTTAGAATGCATAGGTGAACTACATTAATACTGTATCACCTCACACCACCCCAAAAGTGGTACTTGTAGTGTGGGCTCAGGGAGTTCTATTTCATGTTATCTTAAGGAAATTTGAGTCCTGGTGGAGTTGTTCTTGTGGCTCTATCTATATATTAATTCCACATGTTTTTGTTGTGCAAAAACATGAGCCAGGAAGTACAAAAACCGAGGAATGACAGCAACACCATGATGTGTTTTCAGTCGCTAGACCGCTAGGTCGATTCACTAAGGTCACTCCAAAGTTGTTAAGACACGGTGCTAATGTGCCACTACCATTCGAGGCTTGTAGCTGTTGGGGAGAGAGACCGGTAGAGATGGGTGGAATTTGTGGTGGGTTCCTTTCCGGTCAAAAATTCCAGAAGAAAAACTCGTCCATCCATTTTTGGGATGGACGATTTTGCTGATTTTTGCCGATGTTTGTCGATTTTGATGCCTCAATTGTTACACTTCCACTGGACGTGCGAGGATGAGAAGCAAAATAGTAAGGAAGAGATGACTAAGAAGGCCCAAGGGATACATGATGTCAGCTGAAAGAGGTCCATATTCGATTTCCGCAGAAAACGCGACCGACAGGCCAAAGAGGTCAAAAAAGCCAAAGGCAAGTCAGCTTTGCCCAAAGCTTAAAGATACAGGTGGAGTCCAGAATGCTTTATCCGATAGGGCAGTTTTGCTGACCAAAGTCCTCAGGAAAAAGGAAAAGAACAGAAGCAAGAAAAAGAAGAAGAAATCAAAAAAGGCGGTTTTGATGTCTTTTAGCTCATTTTGCAGTGCTGCGCAGATAATTCTGGTGTCTTACCCATTTCAGAAGTATTCTGTCCACTTTTTTGCAGGTGACTTCAAGCAGTCCTGATCTTAGCAGTGGTGAGATGTTCAAAATCATTATTGGCGATCGAGATATGTCAAGGACGCAAATTGCAAACATGCAGGCACCAGCGGTTCAACTTCCTCCTCATCTTCAAGCACTTCTACGTGTAAAGCTTAGGAAATGCAGCGGATGGGTTTGACAAAACCGAAGATGCACAATTATGACAAAAAAAGTCAACCATCGATCAATGAAGACACATCAACAAATTCACTCCAAAAAATTGGATTTCAATTGAGGTCAAAGAGCAAATCAAAAATCTACAATATGAATATTGATTAAATATATTTTATATATTAGCATATTTGAACTACATATGTTTATATGATTGATCAAATATTATAGAGACATTTTACACAGCCTCACAACCAAATAAAATAGATTATGGATTTTTTGCAAATTTTCCATCGCTTCCCTTGAAGGCAGCAGTAGACTTGCAGGACCTCCGGAAATGGTGGTCGAAAATTGGATCCCAATGCGACAGAAGTAAAGTCGAGAGCACGAAGCAGCCGCCCCATACGAGAGAAGTAAGCGCCGCAAATCAACATACTCGAAGCTCGATTCCCTCCAATCCCAATGGAAGCTTGAAAGAATTGCAGCAACAAAACATTCTTCTCCTTGGCCTGGAACGTCCCAGACCCGCTACCCAACTCAAATATACTAAGCCTATTATCCCTGCATTCTTTTCAGTGCTGGGCTTGATCATACGGCAAAGACAAGAAAAAAATATGGCTTTGAATTATAATAATATATATATAATATATATATATATATATATATTTAATAATAATATTATATATATATTTAATAATAATATTATATATATATTTATTTATATTTTGATATAATAAAATAAATTTAATAAATAATATAATATAAATAAT
>DF239706.1:0-71668 GCA_000507305.1 Breviolum minutum Mf 1.05b.01 | reverse complement strand
ATATAATAAAAAATAATAGAATAAAATAAATATATTTAATAATTATTATTTAAAAAAAATAAAAATATATATATATAAGTAAAAATTATATATAGATAAATTTATTAATATATAATTTAGATACATTTAATCAAATATAAATAAATAATAAAAAATAAAATAATAAAATATAATAAAATATATAAATTAATTAATCCAATATATATTTTTTTAAATAAATTAAATATTATAATTATTCATTATATTTTATAATTACCTTTAAATAATAATAATAAAAATAATAATAAATTAATATTAAAATAATAAAAAATAATTAATTTTAGTTGTTGTAGAAGGTGGCCAAAAGCAAGAAGATTATAAGGAAAAAAAAGGAGGAAAATAAAAATATAATATTCCGATTTAGTAAATGGAGAAATATAAATAATATATATATATATATTTATATTATTGTAATTTTTTGGTCAATATTATTTCAGAACATCTATGGGTTCATTTTGACCCGATTTTGCACTCTTATACATTGCATCAATTGTCGCAACTACCTGTTGACTGCTTGGGTTACACAGCATGAGAAACGTACTCTGTCTGTCTTGTCATCCTGCCTTTCTTCCAATCAAAGCATCTGCAGCATTCAGAAATTTATCTCCATAACCTTGGCAAAAGGTCTGACTTTGTATTTTCGCTTTGCTTTGTACAAAAAACATCAGAAATGTGAGGAAAAGGTGCAGGCAAAAGGCAGCCTTTTAGAAAAGCATGCAAAGATTCTGGACCATCTCCTTCTGCTTGGTAATTTTCAAAATAAAAGCCTTGGAAGTCCACAGTCATCAACAAAGGAACACAACAAAAAGAGGAAATCAAGGAATCCAGGACTATCCTGAGATATCCTGAGGATGGGATTGGATCCCTAAATACCACTCTAGGGAAGGGTTTGGATTCTTAGGGATGACCATACACCTTGCATCAAGTTTGACATGCCAATGATCCATCAACATTCCACTCGTCGATTTCGTGTGGGTTTCATGCTGACCTGGAAGGTGAAGATCTGTTCCATCGTATCGTTCAAGGCGCAATTCACCAGATTCTGGGTGCTGGTCCTTCAGGTACTAAAATTTCCACGAAAGTTCCAAGGTTGAAATCTATCAAACACGACATATCTTCAGAAAACATGTGAAAAGACTTCAGAAACCTTAAGAACCTGTAAATTTCTAAAGTGGTCAACATGGTTGTCAATGTGGTATCTTCAGAAATCTATCAAATGTCCATTTTCATCTATTGCGGTTGTCAACATGTGTCATGCAGTGTCCTCTCCAGCATATGACAGCACTCCATTCGATCCAAAGACCTTCATATCAATGTGCTTCGTAGACTCAAAATATGACCTCGCAGGCAGCAGGCACTTGGAGGACCGTCCCACTTAGTAAGTACTTAGTAACCCCCATTTATAGGCCATTTGAGCCGTTTGTAAGGGGAACAACCCTACTTAGGGGACTTACTAACCATGGTTATTAACCGCTTACTAACTGGGATGATCCAAGCACTGTCCAAATAGGCACTGAAAGCCAGTTCCAAGTCCAAGAGACTTAAAGGGTAACGATGCCGTGCCGTGGATATTCATGATTGCCTTGAAAGAAACCGCAAGGGTTACACTCAAATTTGGTGT
Organism: Breviolum minutum Mf 1.05b.01; assembly: GCA_000507305.1. Taxonomy (NCBI): domain Eukaryota; class Dinophyceae; order Suessiales; family Symbiodiniaceae; genus Breviolum; species Breviolum minutum. The sequence goes on along the minus strand of DF239706.1, from coordinate 70,008 downwards.
GAAGCTGATATGTGCTAGGTCTAAACTCCCATACAATAGGGGATGGTCATCAACCTACTAGTAGGGGTTGCGTGACCATTACCCATATATGCGCTATATATACGTACATTTATCGTCATTTATCTATATTTTGTACTCCCCAAATCACAATGTTCTAAAGCCAAGTTACACCATCGGCACATTGAATTATCGCCATATCCGAAATATCAGCTCCCGTCTTTTCAGAGTAAGACATGCTGCAAAATACCATCCTCAGATACCCAGTGTCGGCGAATGAAAGTCAACTGGTGTCCGATTGAATGCAGACGAGGCCGCAAGACCCGGTCAACCAGCTTTAAATCGGGTCATAACTTTGGTCTACCCCCCACCCAGTAACAGTCACAAATGAAGGTTTATAGGGATTCCCTACCAAAAATGGGATAATCCTGGTGGTGGCTGTTACTGGGTGGGGGGTAGTTCCAAGTTAATAGGGGTTATACCGGGTTATATATATAATAAAATGGCCGTACTGGGTTTTTGAGCCCATCTTGTAGGCGTCTCTTCCATGCAAACAAGGCTGGTCTTTCAGCAGTTTCTATGCACCAGCTTTTTTGATCAAGGCAAGATTCTGTGGCTCAAGATTGGTCACAAAGTACAACCAAGCCAACGCATGAGACATTTGTCCCCATCCAAAGCCGTTTCCTCATTTTCAGGGTCTGCAACGACTCATCCTTCGTAAAATTTCCTAAACACAGGAGGCTTGCAACACGCAAAACGCCAAGCCTTTCATAGAACCAGTTGCTTTGATCCATCCCACATTCTCAGGATTTTCGAAGAGCCAAAGCAATGCAGCTGCCATATAACCTCAAGGTTCCCAAGGTTCGAACCTTTTGAGTTGGAAGAGTCCTATATGAAAAATCCATAAAAATCAATAAACACCATGGACCCCCCCGTGTCTTGAAATGTCTTGAGATTTGCTTGGGACCTTGGCAATGTATTTTCAAAAAAAAACATATATATATATATATATTATAGTTACTATAGTTTCCTTGAAGAATGTATGTTTCCATCATTTGATTTTAAGCCAAGCAACATTTCACACTTTGTATCTTCCCAAGCTCACCTCGGCACTGTTGATAGTTGATCAATGACTCGTCCTACTGATACTCTTGAGATTTCTTTTGCTATCCTTTTTGTTGTTTTCTGTACACAATACTTTCTGCAGTTTAAGGCACTTTTGATCACATCATGCACTTTTTCAGCAGATGGTCGAAAGTTCGCAGTGTTGTTCAGCATGAAGATCTTGTCACATCTCAATGCTGTCTTAGTAAGTGCATCCGCCTCTGCTAGATCTGTGGTCATAGGTTTTTCCATGAAGATGTGAAATTTGCCCATAGCCTTCATGGCAACTTCATAGTGCGATGAATGACTTGTTGCGATGATTATGCCATCTGTCAACTTTGACTGTGGCGACGCCAGAAAGTCATCCTCGGGAAACCGACGAAGATGGCAAAAAAAAAGGAACGGGAGCCTTGAGTGTTCTCTGGTAGGAACATGAAACTCGGCGAATTTCAGAAAAACTGTGCATAAGAGGTAGGGCATTCCTTTCATTTCTTTGTCCTTATACAGCAGGCAAGTGTCAAAAGTTCTGAAAACCGGCACGTTGTAAAGCTTTTGTAGCTCTTCCGTAGTCTTCAAGTCTGGGTTCAAAGTGCCTTAGTCCAAGAGCCTCTTATCTCTACATAGTGCGTTCCTGCTGACTTACATGGAACATCACAGAATCACCTATGAATCTAGACCCTAGCCTTTGTATACTCTTTGTTAAGCGTTTTCTTTTAATCCAAACTTTAGACCCTGAAAAAAAAATCACATCTTTTGCTGCTGCGCTGCTGCGTGGGGCTTCGCAGGGCTCCACAATTGCAGTAAGTTCAGCATCTTGGAATTTCAACTAATGGCTGCAACAGGCGCAACAAAAACATCCTCTCTGTTGACTGTAAGCACCGATCTACCTGGAACTCCAAACAACCAATTGGATGATGGAATACTCATTGCGTAAAAATGGTTGTTTCACTAGACATCCATTCAAAAAATGGTTGTTTAGGGTACCAGGTATACATTGCCAGTAGTACTCTGTATATTCAAACTGTGTTCCCAACGACAATTGCGACTCAAATGTGGAAGATGCCATCCTTGAGACCACCAACCGGCACCAACAACAGCTATGTGAGCGCTCCTGAGAGGCAAAGCGAGCAGAATGTTTTGAGGAATATGTTTCTCTGCTGGTGTAGCTATCCCATAGGATCCATGGGATTTGTCTATTTACCTACATTTATGGTTGATTTTTATGGTAAATGTAGGTAAATATACCATACATGGATGATATGGGAATTGCAGTAAGCTTGTTTCACTTCATCGTGACTAAGTCCTGCCTCTTTGCTGTAAAGGGATCAGGCATTGGATAGTCTGCATGTGGTCAATCCATCTTTGGGCTATGACACGACTATGCAAGCAACATGTTTATTCTCAATCTGCTCGTGGATGTTCTCATTCTTCAACCACTTTAGTAGTCAAAAACATGTTTCTTTTGCAAAGCCTTCTTTACGAACTGCATTGACTTGACTTGTAGCTTTGTGTGGCCGAAACTTGTCAAATGGCATCGGTGTAAACCAAGATTTCTTGTGACTTCATAACTCGTAGAGTTTATGGATTTAGTTTAACAAAATCAGGAACATTTCGGCGGCCAGATGTGCTTCCCACAATAGCAGTTCTTTTTAAATCCTGCCATCAATTTTGAGTCCTAAGAGGACAACCACTAGGACAAACTTTGAAAGTATGAACATGTATGAACACTTTGGCTGAACTTGCACTTTGCGCAAGCAACCAAAAAGACTCGAAAGCGAAAGCAAATTTGATCGCGTTTGCTACCCTCCCCCTTAACTTCTTCAGTCCGGAGGAATTTGCTGTTTCACAGCCTATCTGAAAAAGAAGCACCTTTGCAACTTTGTCAACACTTTAGGCCACTTAGGACCTTGAAGTGCTGACTCAGCTTTCTCGATCTTTTCCTGCAAGTCAATAGATTGCTGTCTTATTTTTACACATCAAATACCCTCCCTACAACTAACATAGCACCTGAAAATGTGCCATCCCAAAAGGAAACTAGTATTCCAACCATCCACTTTCAGGTGCTATGTTAGTTTCAGGGAGTGTATCAAATACAAAAAATACTATGCATTTTTACGCAGCAGCTCCTGGAGGATTTGGTGGTGACTCGGGAGGCCTTTGCCGAACAAGCAACCCATGTCTCCTACCCGCACAGCCTTGCTACCCTCCAAAAAACGATCACATATCCTACCATTGGGAAAAAGAAAAACAATCATCTCCAAACCTACATTTGGGAGGGGATATATGGGTGTTTCCTTATTTAGTTTGTACCCCCAAAAGACCCCAAAAGGATGATTTTTAGTAGGAAAGATCAATATTTAGTTGGGTAAGGTACCACCATTTTAGGAACACCCCTAAAGAAAATCAGCATCTCCAAGCCCAGCCACGGCTCTGGTGACTCATCTGCATCAGGAGGTAAAGCAAGGGCCTATGCCGGCAGGGATCGATCCACTCTCCTTATATTTGGGGTATGGTATGATGGTCATTGACCACCTGTGATACTGTTGATGGTTCAGAAATCTCCAACAAAAACCGTTTGGATGGTGCTAAAACCCTTGTAAACAATGGGAGAAACTACCTTTTCCTCAACTGGTGATCGCCGGATTTCTGAACCACCAACAGTAGGGGAATCCTCATTAATTAATGAGGTATATCCACACCCCTACTATTTGGGTTTATGAGTATTTATGACCATCCCTTATGATATGGGCAAACTAACTCATGGGAGTTTAGATTCCAATTGAATCTTTCAACGGAGGCACATGGCACATGCGCCTCGTCTTGCGACCCGGCTGTTCCTCGCAAATCCTGCGGGTCCTTCCAAAAGCTGCACGAAATCCAAGTCTATAAGACTTCAACATTGAATGTCAGGTAGAACTAGAACCCTCCACATTGATTTCAATCCATCATTTCGATCAAATTATCAATATATATAATATATTTCATTATGCTTCACTGATTTGTGTTATTGCAACTGCTCATGACTGTTTCATAACTGCTGCATCTCAACCAGCCTTGCATAGGATGCATGAGTATGTTGTTGCTGCTACATCGAATTGTTTTTGGTGCTACGGCGTGACATACGACTAGTGGGCTACCCCGAAGCTACAAGCAGGGAAAAACTCCAAACCAAACACACACACACACACTGTATCAATTATCTAAAGGGAACGTCATAATATGACCACATATTCCACCTCATGATCCTTGTAAATCTTGCAATGTAATGCTTGGAAGACTTGCTTTCAAGAAAACGGACATACTGTTGATGGAAGAAATCCTGCACCACCTCGGATGTATAAAACCTTATAAATAATGGGGTAAACCACCTGTTGAGGTTGGTAGTTTATCCCATTATTTACAAGGTTTTTTTTACATCCCTTGTGGTTGTTTAGGAATTCTTCCATCAACAGATATGATCAAATCATCAACAACAAGTCCTGGTGTTGATTCAACTCCTGGCCATCGCTCTCATAGTCGATCCTTGATTCGAAAGCTTATTCAACAACTTCTGGCGCTCTAAATTTGGAATACACCCTGGAAGTTGAACATAGCCCCTGAAAATGTACCATCCCAAAAGGAAAGGATCGTCTTCCAACCATTTTTTTTTCAGGGGCTATGTTAAACTTCGGGAGGGTGTCATTTTGGGGTGCCCACAGATGTGATAATATGAATGCTTTTGGTACTCAAAAAAACGGAGTACCAATTTTAGTTGAAGGTGTCAACTATGGCTCAAATCTCTTGGACCAAAAAATGGATCTACTCTAGTTGGTGGTTTCAACCCAATTGAAAACAAAATAGTCAAATTGGATCATTTCCTCAAGTAGGGGTGTAAATAAAAAATATTGGAAACCACCGCCCAGCACTGCTCTTGATCAATTTTTGTGGACACAAAGTGAGACCCTTCTTCTGAGCAATCTCCCCCCAGTTGGAGGGAGCTAGCTTCGCTGCACAAGCAATCACCCCAAGTAGACTTCAAAATCAAGACAATCCTAGTTGGTTGACCAGCTGATAAACATCCTATATAATAGAAGTGTCCTATATTTTGATATTATTCGTCCTGGGCAGTTCTAAAAGAAGCAACCATTGGGCGTTCAATAGTGGTCGGGTTCAAATTGAGATCCGAACCATTGCTTATCGCTCCAAGCACCGTCCGAAGCAGGATCTTGAGTAACCTGCGCTCGGTGGAAAAATTAATGTGACAACTCAACCAAGCGTGTCGCTAAGACTCGTTTGACACTCATGAATTTGCGTTTGTGTTGAAGAAACATGAAATAATTAGGTCAAGTTGCCATAAATTCAATTAATTGGATCTCTATTCGTTGCTGGAAGGAGAGCATACAACTTCAAAACATATAGGTGTACATAATCTACATCATAGATGACTTCTGTCTGCGTTTATAGATTCAGTCCATTCACCTGTCCGGCCAAATCCTCAAGTGGATCTTTCCTGGCACAAAATGCACCAAGCTAAGTTTTCATGATCAGCGAGGTTGCTTCAACAAACATGGTAGTGTTGATGGATGAGGACTTTGGCACCAGTTGATAGCTTATCCTATATTTCTATTTCTTTACATGGACAATACTTGGAACATATCAAGACTTGGCTAAGACACCAATGGCAATGTGCATTGCTAATCCTCTTGCAAACTTACAAACAAGTATGTTCTAAGATCTCTTGTTGTCTTTTGTGTATATGAGGGTTGTTCTAAATTCCTTATATTTTCACATTGGTTTTCATCAACCGGTGGTGGTATTGCTTGCACCTGCATTTCAACAGTCGCGAAAGGTAATCGGTGAGTGGCCTCGGTTTTTTGATCATCAAACCGTTGATCAACTGGGCAGTTTATTGGGGGTATCCCTGGCAATTATAAGCGTATTCCTGGTAGTTATATCATATCAGTTCTATATATGGTATCAAAATTGCAGTAGTAAATCATAACCACGACCAAAAGTTGCCGTATCTTCCAAACCTCTAATGAGGAAGTCAACCTCTGGGGTCACTGGCAATGCGAAGAAGCATGCGAAGACAATCACGAAGAAAATGCCAATCCTCAAGCTTTGTTTGGCACCAACTTACTGCAAGGCTTCCAAAAAAACACAGATTCTTCAATTTCGGTGGTATGTTACAGGCCTGACTGGAGAGAAGAACTCATCTGCTTCAACCTCAAAAACATCCAGCAAAACAATTGAAACCAATGAAGATCTGCATAAAAACAAAAAACAAAGTAAACAAACATGCAAAACACCGAAGAATTGCAAAGAAAGCAAGCATTACAACACAACAACAACATACAACAGCATACAATAGCAATAACAAAATACAAACATGGTTTTCCGTGTGGTACCTCCAAGTCTGAAGGCGATTCGATTCGATCACCTTCAACACCCTTCTTCCTGCAAATGGATCGTCTCTGCCTCAGCGGAAACACAAAATTCAAGCGTTGTACATCGCTGCCAGTCCAAGGCCATTCTTTGTTCAGTCTTTTGCCAGCAAACTTAGTTTTAAAATGTTTAAAGACTAGACTTTGACATAGCCAATGTGCCAATAAATAAATAAGATAAATAAGTCACCGCCTTGCAAAGAGGCTTTGATGCGTAAAATTAGCTTCAAAACCTGATGTGCACAATTTAAAAGACATTTCAAACAGGCCCTGGTGGTCTTGTATTGGTCATTTTTGCATCGTTTTAAGCACGTCAACAGCGCATCCGAAGAAATACAGAACCAAGTTGTACAGCATCTGGGTGATGCAACGAAAGAACCAAAGATTTCCCGAGATATGTTGATACTGAAGGGCTCAAAAAATATATGAAAACACACTTGCAAGTCATGTCTTGAAAGCTATTGGGCTATTGGATAGGCCCAGTGTTGCATCTCATCTCTCACTTCTTGTGTACCCCCCACTGCATAAAACATTAGAAAACCTAGGCGGATACATGCATGTAAGACAGATTGCTTAGGCCTGATAGCGCTCTAAACAACGCAAGATGGCGGGACTGTCATAGGCTTAAAGTTCAGTCTTTATCGGAAAAAGCTATGACGATTCTATCTAGATAGTCTTGGGACTCTCTGGGAGAATATGTAAATATCATAACATATATATATATATCATCGTCATAGTCAATCATACTGGACACACAGAGTTCTTAAGCCAAGATGCACATCTGAAACCACCAAGGCTTTCTCAATGATGACAGCAACAGGATCTGTTCCAGCCTTTACCAATCATCCCACAAAAAGAAGCCAAACAAAAAGGTCATAAACATCAAGACATTTCCAAAATTCATGCAGATCCAACAATGGGCCCACCTGAAATGACCAATCTTGCCGCTCCAAAGGTAATTTCGTTCTCACCGTGCCATAGATACTACACCTTGTGGAGACAGCAACAGGTACTCTCATCACTCAATAGGTAGTGTTGGCTGATGTATCACTTATATTTAGCTCCAAACAATGGGAAATTGTAGGCATAGCCAGCACACTGTGGATCACCTGGATAGAATGGAGAAGGTGCTTGATATTATGGGTATAATATGTATCACTGTATCATCACTGTATCACCACTGCATAGCCTTGTACACAATACGTCGTCATGACAGCATGACATTGTTGTTGTCGTTTGCTCTCTGAGCCATGTTTCGTCCACTTGGGACAAAGCGACAAATCTGCCGAGCCTGTGCAAATTGATTCGCATTCGGACTGCTCCTGCGCAATGGGAAATTGCTGGAGGCAATTTACCGAGCAGGTGTAAGTACCCTCCAGGGAATTAACATATCCCACCTTGGGAAAAGGAATCTCATCTTCAAAACTGCCTTGGAGAGGGATATGTTAGTTCCCAGGAGGGTAAATCCCATTGAAACCAACATGCTCCTTGACATCTCCAGTGTAGCGGGCCATGCGCCGATCTTGTCTATCAACACCTTGTTCCAAGGAACTGACTTTCCAGTTCATGGGATGTCATAAAACTATAGCCAACCCCTCTAGAGATTCACTATCGAACATTAGACCATTTATATGAGTTTATTATTACATGTTATGTTATCTCTTACATACATACATGCTTCCGTATAGTCAATATTGATGGCTGCTAAGTTCCAGACATTCCCCAGCACCCATTGTTTGATACCTTGATTTCAACTCTGAAAATCAGAGATGTCTTCTTGTTTTCAGTGCAAAACAACGTGGGAAGTTTGCACAACATTCGAAAAGAACTGGGTTGCTGACAAATATCCACTATCCAAAATGCCCATGCAAACCCCTTCAATGCACCTTGGATCTTCCAGGGAAAAAAACCAGCGAGAAACGAAAAAAAAAAAAAGGTGCCCTGTGCCATGGCTTCTCCCACCATTTTTGGACTCTGACAGGTACTCCCCTGAAAACGAAGGGCTGTCCCCTGAAAATCAATGGTTGCAAAATATTCCTTACTAAAATGGTCCCTTTTTGGGGACATGTTCGTTTTCAGGGGTGTACAACATCCAGGACGTGCTGGGTTGCAGGACGTATCATTGTACGTGGTCACATCTTGATCATTGCAGCTTCTCGAGCCAGGCGCCAACGTCTGGATCAGGTATGATGCAACAAACCACAAAAGCATGACTACGGTTGATGGAAAGTTGATATGGTAAATATCCCAAGGGTTTGATATGTATAGATATATATATATATATCCCAAGTGGTGCAGGATTTCTTCCATCAACAGTAGTTGGTGGTTGAACCACCCATTTGAAAAAATATGTTCGTCAATTTGGAGCATTTCCTCAAGGATCCGGGGTGAACATTTAAAAACAAGTTTGAAAGCACCACCTAGAATACCTAAGGTTCAAAACCCCTGGATATTAAAACATGCCAGGCTGACTGCTTCACTACAAGTCCCTGTTTTCGGATCACATGTTCCTGTCCAAGATTCAAGACTCACAGGTGCTTGAAAAACAACATGAGGACACACACACAAAATCCACCAGTGACATTCCATGAGATCCTGATTAGTTCATTTATGGGATCCTTATTTCATGGCATATTATACACTCCCTGAAACTAACCTAGCACCTGAAAATGGATGATTAGAAGACTACTTTCCTTTTGGGGGAGGCCCATTTTCAGGTGCTGAACTTAGTTTTAGGGAGGGTAATCCCTGCTTAATTGGGTATTCATAAAGGCCATTAGCCACTGCTGTAATGGACTTCTGCCTGGATCGAAGCACCAGTTTGGGGCCTCAAAAAAAACGAAAAACAGTTGAGGGTGGGATGGGAATCATAGGCATGATGGAAGAAATCCGGCTAACCACCTGCGATGTATATAAAACCTTGTAAATAATGGGATAAACTACCAACCTCAACTGGTGCAGGATTTTTTCCATCAACAGTAGGCATGATTTAGAATATAAAGGGGGTTACATTAAGTAACCTACATTGAGCTGATGTTTATGATAAATGTACGTAGATAAATATGATGATTTTTCACATACATGGATGCTATGGGGGATACACCCTGGAAAATGAACGACTGGAAGCCAAAGTCATTGGGGTTTAGAATCTATAGAAAAGATTATGTTCCGTGTTCAAAAGGGTGATTTTTTAGGTTCCACGTTCATTTTCCGGAGTGTAGTCAGTAGCTAAAGGGAACCGGTATCACAGGTATCATCGGTATCACCTATGAAACAAGGGATGCTTGTAGTCAATGAATTGCTGGGAAGGGGGGGCGATTCCTTCCAAATATACACCGCAGTTGATGGGTTGAATTGACTTGGAAGTCGCACTTGTCAACTGACGAGTCCGTGCAATTCTTTCACTAAAGAAATGTGAAAGCAAACAAATGATTAACCATATAACATATAATAAGAAAACAATTGAAACAATTGAAATCAACAAAGAGTAGTGAATCACACAAGCAGCAGGCCTCGCATACAACACCAAACTGTTCGCAAAGATCTTGTGGGCGGCCTTCCAAACTTGTTCAACCCAAGCTTTCTACTGGAATTAACATTCCAAAGAGAGAGAGAGAGAGAGAAAGAGAACAAAAATGCCCTGCCTACGCAAAGTCCATTCTCGCAAACGTCCTGCAAAGAAAATTATGTGTACTGCTGAAGTTAATGGTGATGATAATACTGAGAAATAACATTGTGATAATATGAATACTGTAATGATAATGATAGTAATAATATTAATATACATTGACCTGTAATATCTATTAATATCTAATATAACCAATCTTCCGATATTCTCTATGCTGCTTTTTGCACTTGCCCAACACTAAAGTCAATCGATGCATCAGTCTGGAGATCAATCTCTTCTGCTGATGTCCTGAACAGTGTAAAGTCGGCCATCGTCACCTCAGCTTTTCTTGGCATCCCAAAAATAACAACTTGGATGGACACATAAAAGGCATGAAGATGTTTAGAACTAGCTGGCAGGTCCTCAACCCCCCACCGATTGCTCATTTGCTCGTCACGTCATTTAGTATGGAAACTAGTCATTCTTTGCTCAATTACTCATCACTAAGCACCAGCCACAGTGGATATTCTGAGGCAATTTGCATGGAGTCTCATCTGGTAGCTGCTCATAGGTGCAGCGTCCTGTTGCAGGGTTGCCTCATTGCACAAACAACAAACTGTAGTGGGATGAGCAAAAATGCGCACCATAAAAACATGCAAAACATGCCTGTTTTTTGAAATATATATATATACTATACAGTATATATAATTTTCTATATTCATACATACAAATGGAAATGACCTGAGATCGTCACACTTCCCATTCACCAAGCAAGGGTTCAAGGGTATGCATGACACGTTGTACCTTCCACAATCCCATAGAAATCTGTGAGTTTTCGGAAAAATCTTGCAAAAACAAATGGCTCGGCGCACCCCAGGCAATAATCCGGGATTCCGGTACATAGACCCTCTTGACATGAGTCATTGAGGGTGTAGAAAATCCCATCATCGCAGGGATACCCATTGTCCCGATTTTCATAGTAGCACCTCAGTGGAACCAAAAGTCATCAACATTTTCTTTGGTCTTTACAAAATAATCCCTGAGAAAATCCAGGAAATGATTCAATGAATTCCATTTATTCTCCCTGGGATTCCAACCACCATTAAAACAATGGGTGTTAATGTAACCATTATTGCTGAACCCTAATTCTTATAATCATCGAGATTGGGTTAACAATTGTTTTAATGGTGGTGGAAGGCCCAGGGTTCTGAGATCTGCCCCTTTCAAAACCCACGAACGCTGAGTCGGCCCACAATCCCTTGGCTGGATCACATGTCCCTGGTGCCTCAAAATGGTGATACCATGATACCGGTGGTCAAACCCATAGGTTAAAGTGTGATACCGGTGCAACTGGATTCCCAAAAGATCGCATGTTGATACAAGATGGGCTCCTACAAGTAATGCGATTATAACCCATATAGGGTTCAAACCCTACTTCACGATTCATAAGGCCATTCAAATGGGTTATGACCTTACAACTGGTAGGGACCCATCTTGCAGGATCGGAGTCGCAGCATCTTTTTATGATGCAATGACTGCAGTGCGCATTGTTGTTACACGATCTGAAACCTATTGCAGCATCCCCAAATTTTGGGGACCAAATTCCGTGCAACCTCGAAAGATCGCAGGAATTCTGCTACCGTTTTTCACTGTTGTCGTTTCTCCACTTCGCTGGAATCCTGGAGCAGTCCATTCACCACTGTCACAGCGAAGAGGAAAACAAGCGATTAGCCGATTCACCAAGCAGTGTCCTGAGCAAAGGAGTGACCAATACCACCAGAAGGTGCTCGTTTACCAAATCCATAATACCTTCAGAATCCAACGCCACAGGAGAAAATCCAACTCATCACAAGGAAACACCATCAAAGGCGGATCATCACTTTTGGGGCACCAAGAGAGCCACCCCAAAACAAAGAGAAAGCCACTGCCTGTAGCAAAATCCCGGAAAAACAACATGGGCTGACTAAAAAATATGCCCACCACAAATTGCCATAAACAGATTTTCCACGCTTGGTGGATGCTACTGTTGTGAAATTGTGTTGCTACAAAAAAAAACTGAAACGCCCACCTATCAACATGCACAGCAGCAAGTAAGCTACAGCCATTCCACCGGCTTGAAACCTGTGCTTTTCGGGTTAAAAAAACCACCAGCGGGGTGTCTGAAAAAAAACGGCGAAAAGCAACCCCTACTATATGGGTGTTTCCTAAAATGGTGGTACCCCCAAAACACCCCAAAATGGTAGTAACTTAGTAGGAAAACCAATAGTTGTTGGGTACCACCATTTTAGGAAACCCCCATATAAATCCTACCATTATCAAAAGCTTACTTGAACATATAGACATTAAAATTCAAACATGAATAAAACATGAAACAAAATCTGTTTGACTTTCTTTGACAGCACTGCAACGTTGGAGCCCTAAGTTGGCTGCTTCACTTTGTTGGCACTTGCAACCCATCGAACCAGCAATGCATCCGGAGCGCTGACCTGTGAATTTGCTGTTGGCACTTGAGTCTTGCAACAAACAAATGAGCCACGAAAAAAAAACTAAACTTGCTACTTTCCATTGAATCCTGGTTGCTAAATAACGGGATCGTTATAATGTTTTATCAAATAATCCCTATCTACCTGGGTAGGATGTCATCCCCTATATACCCTAAACAACCAGGGACCCTTTTTTCATTGCTCAACTGGCCGTTTTTTCAACGCTGAGGACGCCGACCAAACCAAACGTTGCTTCAGCCTTTGCGATGGCTTTCTGAAAGGTCTCCACATTGCAGCCTTTGAAAGGCTGGATGATGTGCATATATTTTTGTCTCCCTACAAATGGCCATGATGACCGGCCAAGGATTTGGCTTGGACAAGGGTAGCCACCTCCACGCAACACGACCTGTGGGATGAAAAAACACTCTGCGAATCAGGCACTCTGAAAGTTGCGAATCTCAGATTCTGATGCAGCAACGAAAAAGCAGCAACAACAACAACAACAACAACAACATCTACTACTACTACTACTACTACAACTACTACTACTACTACTACAACTACTACTACTACTACTACTACTACAACTACTACTACTACTACTACTACAACTACTACTACTACTACAACTACTACTACTACTACTACTACTACAACTACTACTACTACTACTACAACTACTACTACTACNTACTACCAACTTACACTAACTACTACTACTACTACTACTACAACTACTACTACTACTACTACTACAACTACTACTACTACTACTACAACTACTACTACTACTACTACTACTACTACTACAACTACTACTACTACTACAACTACTACTACTACTACTACTACAACTACTACTACTACTACTACAACTACAACTACTACTACTACTACTACTACTACTACTTCTACTACTACTAGTTACTACCTCGTCACTTCCTCCAATACAACATGTTTGTATATTGTAAGCTCCCAACAGCTTGTAAAGCTTCATAGTCCCGGGCCTCGGTTCGTTGAAGCTTCAAAAACAAAATGGGTGACCAAAAACGTGGAAAAAACTCCTGAAATGTCAGGTCATTTTGATGATCTCTTGGTAATCTAAATTGAACTTATGAGGGATATACCCATTATGATAATAATCGATTATGTATATATAATTGGATTTCTTAATGATGGTACTAGTATCTTGATAAACTATACATGGATTAATATAAAACCATACCACCATATCACTATATAAATTATCCCAAGACAAAATCCTCACCGAAAAACCAACACCCCCGGCGGCATGTTTCGTTGGATCCCCCGAACTGCATCGCAGGTGAAGACTCCGGACTTGGAACAGCAATCGATTCCAACCTGAGATTTTTCAGTCCGGTTGAGATCAAAGACCTCCAACAAAAATGGGATGGTTATTTTTTGAAGAGTAAGTAGTTTTTGATGATTTTGATTGATATATACGTATTCACCATATTCCATGTCAAAGATGGTCACAATAATACATGCTGTAGCTGTCATGAATGTAGTCACAAAGCTTGCTGCTCACTAGTATGAAATAACTCTTCCCTTCGGTTTAAACATCAAACATCTACATCATAGAACAAAGAAACCTTCACAAACGACCATGTGGATGTTTCCGAAAATAGTGGTACCCCCAAATCATCAATTTTAATAGGGTTTTCCATTATAAACCATCCATTTTGGGGCACCCCTATTTTTGGAAAGACTCATGTCTATATTAGAATATATCATATCCCAATGAAATCATAAATCCACCAACATGTCTTCGGTGTGATTGGGAGTTGCAACCATCACTGAATACATCTAAATACCACAGAAACGGAACCGAGATACCTCCAAAAAAGTAGAACTTCAGAAAAACCCTAGTCTCTTCTCTGCTTGTGGGGATGATCTATGATGTACACTGTGAATTAGGAAGTGTACCAACCGAAATGGTGTTGGCACTGTTTAAATGGTTTGTGGTTCCCATTCCTCCTGAATCAATCCGCCGAGATGCTGCCCAAAAGTTCACTCTTGGGAAATCTGCTCCTGCAGTCTCAGGACCTGAGGGTAACTTTTTTCAACTTCGACCGTCGGAAGAGATTGCTGGACCCAGTTCAGCGTTTTTTTGGGGAGAGATGTTTTGTGACGATTTTCATGGAAATATCTTGCAATGTTGAAGTTATGAATTTGATTGAATTTGTATGTGCCTATATATACCCTATACTTCCAAAGACCCCGGTTTTGGGGGTCGAGGCCAAAAGACCCTATAAAAATGAGGTCGTTCAACCACCCCAAAATATTGGGTCGTTGGAAATCGTTAGAAGTATAACAAATTGGAACAAATCATGCAAACAATCTTCTTGAAGGGTGATTTAATGTCACTTGCAAACAAAACATGCACAAACCACAAGGCAAACCACGAGTAGGATGCTGCACAATGGGATTAGATGATATCAAACATGGCCGACCAACCCACAAGAAACTTCAAATACTCAAGGTGCAAAATTCACGGGTCTTTCACGGATTTTTGGGGTCTTGTCACGGTTTTTTTGTTTTTCTTTCACAGTTTTTTGAGGTGGTTTCACGGTTTCTCACGGTATTTCAAGCTCGATTTTTTTGGTGTTTGCAATGGATCTAGTGTGTCCAAGTTGTCAGAACTCAAGCAAATTGATGTAGACCATGGTCATACTAAATCAAAACATATGTCAAGGGGCTCAGCACGGGCGCCACGCAGAACAGGTTCGTCTCCTGCCGAAACGAAACAACAGAAGAACCCACGAGTTTCACAGCTCGACGATGCGACCTTGAAACCCACAGAACGACTCGCATCCACGGAGGAATGGTCCAAGCTAGCTGTAACCTGGAACAATGGTTTTGGTGGCTGTACGTCTTTGGCACATCCTGGTACTGTATACTGTATACAGTTGTTCCCTGTGCATCAACAGTATATCATCATGGTATGTTATGAAACGATATACTTATGACATCTTATGACATGTAGTAAATATATAATATATATATATATATCATTCTAGACTTTGGATCTACCCCCCACATTCCCCCACCAAGTAACAGTGGCAAAAAAAGATTTGTAGGGATCCCCTAATCCAGGTGGTTACTGTTCCTGGTTGGGGAGTAAATCCAATACATGAAGATTGATGAAATTCGTTTTCGCGCACCATAAACACAAAGTTCTTTTCAGGAAGCTTTCGCGAACTCCTTTCTGGACTTTCGTGGCATCATGAATTGATTACTAAAACATATACTAATTAAACCTATATATAGTTTGATCACAGATTTGGATAATCCTAAGGGACATTCGAGCGTGCTCACCTTCATCAGTGAATTCAGACACCCAAACTACACACACTACCGGCTCGCCGCTTACCTAGAAGGCCGTTCGCCAGTGCTTTCGCAACAAAAATCGTCCGGTATTGCAACCTCCCCAAAAAGTTTTGCACAACAAGACTAGTGCATTTCTTGTATGTAGATGCCACTAAGGGTTGTCCCCGAACGACCTAGCAAGAAGGAAACAGGATGGAAGAGCAACTCCCGTGGCAATAAAAGAAGTATGTATGTTATATGGGCATTACATCGACCTTTTGCATAACTTAATCTCATATACTTCGCTTATATCTTCTATCATACATTTTCATCCCAAAAATCTGCGCCGAGAGGCTGTTCCAAAAGCCAAGGTTGCGGCATCCTGAGTTAACATGCATATGTTATCCGGTTATCCTTTACACCTGTCACCAGCAATGATTTTTCAGCCAACAAACTTCCCAAGGATCTGACAGAACGAGCCCCGGCAGGAGTACTAGCAAAGGTCCTTTGTCATCAAACAAAACGACAAACTTCAGCTGACAGCTCCAAACCAAGGATCTGACGGGACGAGCTGATACCTCAGGTTTCCAAAAATTGATTTCGTTGTGACTGAAAAGTGATGAAGATATGAAGCTCGTATATATATATATATATATGGATCCATGATCCAAAACCTTTTTGGCCCCCGCCGACTGTAGCTGATTTCAGTACATCAACTCCCTGACACAAGTCATGAAAGAATCAACACAATCTTCTCAGGCACGAACCCGACATTCATCCAGAAAAATTGTCTCCAGAAATCGTTGTAGCCTGTTTTTGCGTCAAGGGGTCAACAAAACATTGAATTAAATCATACTAATATACTACCTAGAACCCTGTTGGATTGCAACATTTGACAAACCTACCTATATTGAATTGAGTCTACGTTTTTCGATGGCGCATCAAATGAACATCCCAGGAAGATCCAGAAAAAACACTTGAATCCTTCGAGGCATGTTGTGACCAAACCTGAAATTTATAAATAGTACATCATGCTACATGAGGTCTGAATTTTTGAAAATGTATTATAAATGATAAACGTCATGGCGAATATATGCAAATTGTTGTTTTTTTAACTTAGTGCTATTCAAAGCTTAAAAACATTTGGGTTTTTTCTCCAAAGATAAATCAATGGCAGGTGTTCCACTTTCGGCCTCTCTGACCAAGGACAGTTCCACCAGCAATAGCAATGATGCACAAAACACCAAGTGCTGCTAAGGAGACGGGCCCCCAACCTCTCAACAAAAAGCCAGCCACGCTGATGTCTGGCTGCTGATGTCTTGCTTGTTGTGTGCTTTTTGTTTGACTTCTGTTGAAAAAATCCAGCTGAAAATGCTGCTGAACTTTTTTAAAAGATGAATTTCTGAGCTTCCAGCGAATGCCCTGGTACCACATGCCAATTGCTGCTGCAGAGATAATGAAAAGAGTGATAGTCATCCTGAAGTAACACTATTTGACATGTCTCCACGAGGGTTGCAGGGAGCAAAAACAATCTGGCCAAATTCTATATAATATTTCACCAACCTAGATTTCCCTGAAACAATGGGATTCCCCTTACTAACCACTTGGGGTTTTTGGTCCTGTGAGGTCGCTATAATTTGACCAGATAGACATGCAACAACTCAGCAGCAAGTTCATTGAGTGTCCCTGCAGCCAGCAGCCATTTTGCGAGATGTGAGAAACCAACGTCCATACCAGCAACTCCTAAGCATGGCAACCGTCAACCCAACATACTCCAAATGGAGGTTTCCTAAAATGGTGGTACCCAACAACCATGGATTTTCCTACTGAAAATGATCATTTTGGGGTGTTTGGGGGGGTACGAGTACCACCATTTAAGGAAACAACCAAATACTAACACTTCTACTGTTTGCTTTCCATAGAAAACGATAGAAAAACGACATCCAACGCATCATTCGCCCAACAAAAATCCAAACCAACAAACCATTATTTAAAAAATCCAAGACACCCAAATGAAGAGAAAAATAGGAACCATGACCAAAGTCGTACGCCTCGGGATGTTATGATTCCAATGATCCATGTGACTCTGCGACGAACAACTTGAGCGATGCCGCCAATCAGCTGTCGAATCTGGGAGCCCATGCGCACGAGGCTGCCTATTCACGTCGCCAGCCCCTAAACAAGATGAGATGCTTTCAGACCTGAAAGTATCAGTATGAAGATGATATGAACATGAACCACCCAAACATTGCATGATGTCAATGATGTCTTGAGTATACTGGTTTGCAGCATCTTTTTGCCATGGTTTTGTCCATGCTGACATAATCAACTCGCCATGGGAATTCGCCAAATCGAGATCCACGCCAGTGTTGAGATTCCTTGTGGGGGTAGACCTATCAGTCTTGCACTAGCAAAGAACACACAAGGTTTCAGCCACAAAAGATCGATCACCATAATCTTTTTCAACAAAAACACGGTTCATAGCAATGAAACACATAATGAGAGATGTGATGATATGTGAAACCAATGTGTCCATACATCATGTCATACATCCAGGATCCCACACCTCTTGATGGATAGGCAAAGCTGGAGGATGTTTGGATTGAAAACTCGCTGCCAGAAATGGATCCTCCGAGAGCTTCACATTGCCCAAATTCACCTCCAAAACATTTTCGCGTAGAAAAAAAAAACGGATGGGCGAAACAATTCATTCATGAACTCTTCGTCGCAAACGTTGATCTGCTTTAGAAATTTGGCCCATGTTTGGTGGTGGAAAACGATCAAGGGTGGTGGTGGAACCACCATTTTGAAAAATAAGCGCAAGTCAAGTTGGAAAAAATGAAACCCCCTAGTTTCGGGGTACAAAGTACCAAAAAGTGTTTGATGTTCACCATCCAGAACATAGGTTAAAACGCAAAAACAAAACATACAAAAACAAGAATTCGAAACAAAACAAAACATACAACATAACAAGTTAATAACCAAACTAAACACCCAACCACACTCCCCCCCCCCCAAAAAAAAAAATAGATTACCCACCATATTAGGGCATCGACAACTTGGGGGGATATGTTCGCCACCTGCGAAGCTGGTGCTGTTGGAGGTTCATGATCTGGTCGAAGCTTGAAGTCGGGCCTTGGATCCAACAGTTCCCAAGGCCCAAAGGGTTGACCCAAAGGATCCAACCGTTTTTTTTTGTTTAAAGGGATCTACCAGTTACCCCCAGGGGCCCCCAAAAAAACAAAGTGGCTTCAAATACAATATGAAATGAATTTGATGTGGGAATTAGCTGATTTTCAAAAAACAGACATGGTAATGAATATTAAGTGTTATCCTGGTTGTGATGATGGCATCCCCTGGGCGGTTGGTAGATCCAACAAATTTGGATATGTTTTGAACAATATATAGCTTGAAACAAGATAATCTAATATAATCTGATTAAAAAGAAGCGCGAAGTCTTGTTTATAAAGGATCCATATTTTGCGATCAGTGTCATTTTGTGCCGCAGTACCCAATCTGATCCAATCTGTATGATTCAATGATGTTGTGACCTTTACTAACCCGTGGCTGCACGAGGTCGGAACGCTGGCTGCTGGAGAGATGTGAGGAAAGGGTCTGTTGGTACATCCTGACAAGCAAGTGATGAAAAAGAAAAATGAATGTTGATGTTCAGTGGGTCCTGCCAAAACACTGTAACACAGTGGATGTTTGTTTCTCGTTCCGCTCTTAATGCTCTGGGCATGACTATTCGTCCGCCATTGGCGTACGAAAAGCAGATTACACCGTAACAGTGGATTTTTTTTTAAATAGGGTTCCTTTCATTCCAAATGAATAGATTGTTTTACTCACTGTTGCAGGGCTTAGGCAAGCCCCAACTGATATTCATCAATCATATCCAATCATAATCAATGACACCTTTCTTTTCAATGATTTGATGTGCGATATCCGAAGCTCTACCATATTTTTTCTGTTTCTGGAATTTTCCCTCACCAATGTTTGGGCTTTTTGGCATGTGGTACTTGCTACCAGGGCACAAGGCGACATCGTGTGTCCCAGTACTGCTTCACCTGAGGACAAACATGGGCGGCGCCACTAAACCCCAACAGCGCTTTGCAAAACAAATCCAGTGCCTCCTGAATTGAGTAGACCTGAGCAGGTCAAAACATGTTGAACTCGTTTTGGGAAATGTAACAAAAAAACGGAAGATCTCATTATTGGCAATACAATTTCCATATCCTAAATTCATGTCAATTTGATTTTGCATCACTTCAGCATGTTGAGTAGACTCTCCAAAAAAAAGAATGCCAGTGGTTTCATTTCATCTTTCCAACAAACAACACAGCAAAACAGCGTTTAAACAAAAAACAAACGGCCAGACATCTCCAGACCTTTCCTATCCTGCAGGTGTTTTCTTTAAGGAAGGTTTCACCACCCCTGAGTTTCATACAGACTTGTAGTGCTGCACAAGTTCATCAAAGGTACGTGCCTCTCCCCAGTCACAGGAAAATAGTCATCTGATGTCAAATTTTGGGGGTTCTTCATGCATTGATCATTTATAACCCTTGGGTTACTTGCCAAAAGTTAAAAACTTTTAGTGGGTTACACCACTCAACTCATAGGACCTAACAAAATAATGCTAACCTAAAATGTGCCCAGTGATGTTAGTGATGTTGTTTTCATGTTCTTCCATTTGTTTCATAATGTTTTTGTTTTCCGAGCCTCTAAGTGTCATTGTTTTAAATCTTAGGTGAAACCATGGTACCACCTATTTCATCTTACGGAAAGACATTCATGAAGCTTATATAAATGTAAAAAAAACGATATTCAAAAAAAACTCTTCAAACCTCTACCATCGACCAAAAAAAAGGAGATGTTCATCCCGACCTTGCCATCTTCCGGATCGATTCTCCTTTCAACTTCCATCAATGCATGAGCCTCGAATGTCACCCATCCCTCTATCCATCCCTCCATGGACTCATGAGCAACCAATGGGACCCCCCGAACCAGTCACTGAAAATAACCTCTCAAAGGCCCTACAGGGGAAGGGTTTGGTATAGGGGTATCTGGGGTTACAAAAATGCCCGACATTTTGACCACTTTCCAATCCTGTCTTTAAGGTGCTCACGGTTTCAGTTTCAGCGGCTTCAAACGCTAAGGTTTTTTCGTTCGCTATGCTGGTAGGCTCTGAGCTTTGAGCCGAACTTCTGGGCAGAAAGCCAACCAAAAAAACAAACAAACCGTTGAAGAACGTAGGATTATAGTGGAAAACGGACAACAATCATTAATGTATCTGGCAAGTTGCAAGTAAATATTTGTAAACACAGAAATCAATCATCACAAAGATATCACAAGACATCAACAAAGACCTTACAAATAGATGCAGGGAGAAAAACCTGTGCCGTCCGTGCCTCACACTGATGTCTAGGATCGCATTGCACCTTGCAAAAAAAACACTGGATGCATTGAAGGAGCATCATTGCATCTTGAATTGCTGAAAAAGAAACAATCTGGAAGTTTTGTGGTACAAAACCATCTCCCAAATACAACTGACTAAAAAAATCCACAAATTTGCTCTTTCTCTCTCTCTCTCTCTCTCTCAGGGTAATTCTGAGGATGCAGCATCTTCTATCAAACACAAGTTTGGCTCGCAATAGCGATATCTGTTGCATTCCACATCATAGCTGGTGTGCTTGCAGTCTTCTGGTGTCAAAGCACAGTCATAGAAGAGGTCAGGCCTGCAACAAGGGGCACCCAATCTATCTGCTTGAAATTTTAGAATGAGCATATATCTTGGGTGTGACCGCCCCTCCTAGTAACAGTTACCACCAGGATCACCAGGATTACTACATGTTTAGTAGCGAATCCTCATAAACCTTCATTTCCCCCTGCTACTGGGAGGGTGCCGCACCCGACATGGGCGAATTGAAATAGCATGAAACACCAAGCCCAACATCTCTCAAATAAAACGTTTTTTGAAAGATAAATCCCCGACTTATCACTACCACATTGACATGACGTCCCGTCACTATAACAATTCACCCAAGTATATCCAAATATAATATCAATAATTCAAGCTCTATCTGTTTCGGGGTAGGGTTCCTTGAACTCAAAAAAAAAACTCACGAACTATTTCAAAAGGGCTTATGGTAAAAACTTACAAAAAAACAAAACATTTAGCAAAAAACAAGTACTTGGATTCATGAACCATCCCAACCATAGGATCCATGTATGGTACGTATACTTACCTAAAAAAAATATACCATCAAAAATCAAACCATCCATTGGATCGGTAAATCTTCCGCACTCGTCCCATGGATCCGTCATTGGGAGCTGACTTCTGCCATCGTCACATGCGCCCCCGTAGCCTGGGATCTACAGCACCATCGCTGAAGGTCACTCCGCCACAAGTGGGTTCCAATAAACTCCCTTTGTACCTCGGATTCATTTGGGAACCATGGATGAATCCCATGGAAAAAACAGGGGGAGAAAAAAACACCCCCCCAAAATCATGGCTAAAATCCATGAAGAAACAGTGGACAGCAACATGAAAACATCCAATGAAACAGAGAAACATCCATTAAAACCGGTGGAAAAACATCCAGAATCGACGCATTTCTAAGGCTCGCAACCCTCGACATTGACATGTGTTGTAGTTGCCACATTTCTTCATGCAATCTTCTGCCTACACAGAATCACAGCATTTCTTCAGAAAAACGAAACCTCTTGAAGACTCTGATTGAATCTTCGAAGTTTGCAACATGCCTTTTGTGTGGCACATTCGGTCGCATTTACCTTGCTGGCGGCAAACCAAACAAGTGATTAGGATGAAACGGAATCAAACGAGCCGAGAAAAAAAAAATCCAGCCAAAAGAACTGTTATTCCGAAACAAGGCACCAAACAGGCTGGCGTGCAACGCAATGCCACGAAATCATTCAAAGTATCATTGCACCAAACCCTCAGCATTGCAATTGGCTGGAATCAAATCACTTCAATGATAACTGTCACACATAACAATCTTCTGAGGACATCTGCTTTGTAGTATCAGGCTCATTGAGAACCTCAAGGGCCACTGAGATAGCTCTTAAGCCAGACTTCTTGGGAAAAAGACTGAAGAAAATTTCCGAATTTTCCATGAACAACTGGATTGTCAATACAAGCCGACCTTGAGCCAATTTATGAAACTGTAGACTATGTTGGTGGATTTGTTTAGACCCTTTTTGCTTCCATCGGAGCCAACCAACCTGTAGTTGAAATTGGCATTCTTGACGCAGGCGTCGGCCAAGTTCCTGGTGACGGGTTTCTGGTTTCGTTTTTTCTTGGCGCCATTTTTTGAAGTGAAGGGAATCTACTCAGTGCCCCACCCAGCAATCACCACAGACGAGCAAACAGTGAGTCTCAATGGCCTGGCAAAATTTTTACGAAGACCCGGTGACAACTATTAGATATCAAGAATATGAAACACTTAAAGCTATATAGAATGATGATTGTAAAGGTGGGAACCATCAAAAATATAGAAGCTACAGCATGATATCAATAAAACAACATCTATATAATTCATGTTTCAGGATATTGTTTGCCTCCCAACCTCATGAAAGTGGAAGCATCTAAATTGAACTTCTGAGAATTTCGCCTCCAGCCAGGGAAGGCAAGTACGTTCGGTGAAACCGAAATTCGAGTACCTGCGCCCCACGCATTTTTTGGGATACCCATGACCCTTCACTCGAACCGACCAACAAGAAGTGCAGCTGTTGGGATCGGCACTCCAAACAGGCCAATTGAGCTTCCAAACGCCTTGGAAAACGAAGCTTCCAAACAGGGGTCATTATATGACCAACCCAAACGTCATGCACTTTTTTTTCTTCAGGTAAATCAATATATAAATGACCATCAGTTTGCATTCTTTCAAAACCACCCAATATGGGGTAATTGAATGACCCCCTGCTGTATGAGACATTTTTAGGCCATTTTAGGCATTGAAAATCTCAGGAAAACGTGTAAAGAAAAAATAAGAAAACTAGGAAAAACTCTATAGAATCCACAAAGCCATGAAACACCTGAAAAAAAACACCTGGCCAAGGAATTCAAGTGCATGCAGTGCAACACAACACAAAGCCTCCCAAAAGAACACCGCTCCACATATGTGCAGTATAGTATAATATATACATTTGTTTGGATTTTCTTAGTTCTCCTTAGATTTTCTTAGGTTCTTTAAGCGTTGCTTAAGCTTTTTGATTTCCTTGGACGTTTCTAGCTTTTCTAAATTTCTATGTGTTTCTCTCAGCGCGTAAAGACGCCATGTTTTACTCTTTGATTGAAATCAAACGGCTCCATAACTCCAATGGCTAAATAAAAGCCATTGGAAAAACTCTATCATCCTGGTGATTCAAAGTGACCTTTTTGGGATGGTTAAGTGACCCTTTGAAGGGGTTAAGTGACCTCCAACTAGGGGATGAAAAGGGCACTTTGAATCACCTGGATAGGCCTTTTTAACGGACCCGCCAAAAATGTTATCACTCTAATCCTGTATAGCAAAAACACCTTGAGATACTTGTAGCAATTTGTCTACGATCTATCATCTGTGAACCGTGAACCGTAGGACTTCGCACAAATTGAAGAGCTCAGCCCCAAACAGCCGGTTGCAGCATGGAATGTATTTAGAGACTTCTGTATTACCTTGGTTTTTCAATGGGTTTTTGACCAAACTCATTTTGACTGAAGAGCTTTGCCTTTGATTTTTTTCTCCAAAAATTTCTGTTTGAAGATTCCAAAAACCTCAGGCTCCAGCAGTCCTGCCATGTGGAATAATCTTGTGCCACAACGAGTCCGAGTCCTGCCGTAACGAGTCCCAAACCCGCCACCAGTGGCGGGAAAACCCTTCGACTTCGGGGCCGCATCCGGGGTGCCTAGTACACCGAACCAGGCCAAGGCCATGACATCGATCAGTTGCTTGAGAATGTTGAGACTGTTACTGAAGCTGGGGAAATTGGAAAAGACGCTGCATTTGAGTGGTATGTATTTTTTCTACGTCTTTTGTGATTGAAAGAAGATACACGGAAGTGGAAATGATGCAACAGGTTTGACATCACTTGATATCACCCAAGATTGCTCTTTTAGCAGCTCTGAATGTTGCCGTATGGCATCAGCTTTCTTGAACCAACGTGTGGATCAAGCTCAAACGGACCATCGCAATTGGCTAACAAAACACTTTCGAGGCAGCAAAGACTGTGACCCGTTTTTTTGCAGTGAATCAAACGTGGTGTGGATGGGCAGGATCCTTGTCCTACTCCATCCAGTTAAAACACCTCTGTGAATCAGGATGTAGAACAAATGATTGGCAGAAGTGAAGAATTGATTCTCCACATGCCTAAATCAGCACAATGTATAAACTCCAGCGGAAACATCTCGTTGGCTTCGGCTTCTCTTAAGCTGAGCGTTGCCCCCTCTCTTCAAAATCCTGCGCCAAAGGGATTTTTTTGTGACCCTTCAATGAGTTAAAGTCAACATACCCAGCAAAGCAATTTTTTTTGCAACTCTGAGTTGAGCGCACCATGTCTTTCTCTTTCTTCTTCTCAAGCTTCTTTGCAGCTGCTTCCGCCACCAGCTGAGATTTTGGTTTTGGAGGTAGCTTTAAATCAATCTCTTCCTCTTGACGACGGACCTCGGGGGAAGAAACGTCACCCGGTTTTCAGCAGCCACGGTGGCGACCAAAAATCCTGGCAAAATCTAAGGCCCTTTCTACAGGTCTTCCAGTAGGCATGGGAAGTCGATCATAATCATCCTCCTGCGGGACAAGGATTTTCGGATTCCTGGTCAACCAACCAACCCCTCCCACAGGTAAAACCCCCCTCTGAAATCAGAACTGAAAAAAAGCAGGCCTTGTTTTTTGGGAAACCGATCCCATAGGAGCCATAGGACTGGTATATTTACCTACATTTACCATATGTTACCATTAAAAACAACCAAATGTAAGTAGATATACCATACATGGATCCTATGGAACTGGTTCATAAGCCAGCCCTTAGGCCTCGAAAGCTTCCTCCATCAATGGATAGATCTTGGATTCGGTCGAACAAAAATTGGGACCCCGAAAACCATAAAATGATATAAAATGTCAAAACCCATGACGGATCCATGGGACGATGGTATATTTACCTACATGAATCGTTGACTTTTATGGTTTTAATGTAGGTAAATATACAATCCTCCCATGGATGCGTCATGGGTAAAATGTCAAGAATATATATATACAAACCTCCCGAAAACGAACGGCGGGTTCACCTGAAAATGATGTGGGTGAAACCAAGTTCGGAATCTCCCGAGATTCCATGGGTGTCCATTTTCAGGTGAACCCGCCGCCGTTGGTTTTTGGAGATTTGTATGATTTTGTAGAATTAACAGCCGATGCTTCTGGCTATGGCCCCTGCAAATTGGAAACCTGAGTTTGACAGTTGTGACAACTCCAAAGGAAAATAGTCTCAGAATGACAACTCCCAGTGTCACTGAGGCACATGCTGTTGGCCAAAATGACTAGCCTAGATTCTTGCTACAGTCGCAGTCAGTCAACCTTTAAAAAAGGAGATGTTCACTCATCAAGTAACAAGCAAATATTCAAATTACAATTTAGATGTCATATCAATTTCAAACATAATCAAAGCATTATCAAAGCATATCCTAGATTTCATATATGATTTATATCATATCACTATCTGCATCATTTACTGTATAAATATTTGGAAATCAAGTTAAGCAAACCAATGTGAATCTACCTACATGAAATGAGTTGGTCGAACATGAGCCGGGAATTCGTCTTCGTGAAAAAAATCAACCCCCTGAATCCCCTGAACGGAAGCGAGAGCTCTTCTGAGAGTTGCTACAGGAGAAAGAACGGCCCGACTTGCTCCCATGGAATTCCATCTTCCTGCGCTCAACAAACGTTCTCCACGAAAACTGCTTGAAAAAAACGGTGGAAATGCTTACGTCAAATACATAAATTTACTCTTACCATGCTCACATTGGCTGACATTGCTGTCTTTTCTTGCGGACCATTGGACTTCATCAGGCATCTGGCTTAGCTTTAGCTGCCTGCCTCAATTGCAGCTTGCCCTTCTGCCAGAATATCTGCAGCGATGTTAGTCGCAGAACCTGCGCGTCCAGTTGCATGACTTCACGGCAAGACTTTTTTCATGAAATTTATCATACGATCGATTCGAATGGTAGCTTACCTACATGACTGGTTGATATATCTACCTACATGTGGTTGATATATTTACCTACGTACACGTATGGGTGGCTTTTATGGGACAAATCTAGGTAAATATACCAGTGCCATGGATCCTATGGGTACTTCATCGTTGTCATTTCTGTTGTGATCCAGGAATGATTTCTGATTTCTTTGATCCAGGAATGGACACGCTTTTGCACCTCTGTGAAATGTGTCTGGCTAAGCCAGTTGCATGATAAATGGCATACCAAATTTTGTCTCAGGCCTATCATTCGACGGGATTGAGATATTTGATCATCACCAGTCTGAAGCTCTTTGCATAACCGTCTAAACCATCAATAGGTATCTGTTCTTGAAGGACTTTGAATGTTTGCTGCCATGACTGCTTCACAGAAACTTTGTGTTGTGAAATTATGTTGCACATGTTCGTTTCCTGGGAATGACAATGATCTCTACAGTTAAAAAGCGCAAAGGGCATAAACATCAAACTGGGTTTGACTCCAAAATCGCTTGCACATACTGTACATTATTGACAGACTTACTGCAGTCTGAACCATCGAGGGACCGTTGCTACCCAGGAATTTCCCTGAATCACTGCAACGATAAAACAATACATGTCTCATGCAAGAAATGCAACGCTTGCGAATTCTGAGCGTTTCAGAGGGAGAGAACACACATCTCAAGCTCTCTGGTGGCCAAGCCATATCATGGTCATGTTACATGTTCTACAAGTGATCCAAATCAATCTTCAAGCAAATCAGCAAAAGGAATTTATATGGCTTTGGCAAACAGCGGCTGTGAACGACTCATCTTAGAGTTGTTCGTACAGGAAATTCTCACCAACAAAAAACGATTGAACAATTAATACTCTGAATCCTATATTTGATTAAATAGCTATTACCAACAAATATGCTTATCCTACTTCTGAAATGGATTAAAGATTGCATATGACTGACATCTGCCGTGGAGTTGGAGAAGACCTCAGTCAACAATCCAAACAGACAATTGCCAAAAACGTCGGCTGATGATCCACTGGATTCATGTAGGTGAGTAAAACATAATGGTGTAGTGATACAATGATATACTTTTTGCACTTGAATATAATATATAGTCATATAGTTTTTATGTAAGCAGTATGCAAAAATTGATACATCATGATGCAAAAAAAGATATAATTAGGATGCGATAATAAAACATCATGATATAGTAATTTAATGGTACAATAAATACTGTGTAGTAATGAAATAAGAATGAAATACGCATGATATATGAATTTCAAGGTGCAATAGATCAATGGACAATATCGTTAGGATATATAGTATGATGTAATTCATATACAGATATAAATTTCAAGGTGCAATAGATCAATGGACAATATCGTTAGGATATATAGTATGATGTAACTCATATACAGATATGAATTTCAAGGTGCAATTCAATAGATCAATGGACAAATATCGTGAGGATATAAATAGTATAGTGATCTAACTCATATTACAGAAATAACATGGAACGACCATTCAACATCTGAAACAATAGCCTAAAGACAAGCTTTTTTTGTGCCTTATGACTTCGGGGCTGATCAAACCTCCTACATATTGCCGCCTGATTAGGTCGACGACCTATGCCGGCACTCCGAGGGTTGTTATAAATTGGATGATGAACCAACTCTATAGAAAATGGTTGGAAATCACCATTTCCAACCATTAAAAAACTGGGTGGGTGTTAGTTCCAGGATCGTATCTGATTTGGTCAAATCATAGGGTCAATGTGTGTGGAAAACCCCCATAAATTTTGTCAAACTTGACACAACATATCATTTTTCGACGAGCATCTGAAGGTGTGCATGGACCTGCCACAGGATTTTGGAACAAATTCAGGTGCCACATCGATTTCAATGATGAACAAAGTCAAGAACTCCAAGATTTGTGTACAATGTTTACATATTATGTATAGAGCAATTGCTTGGAAATATTTACAGCACTGCTTTTTTGGCGAAAAACGACTGACAATCAAATCTGCTGAACATTTCATCTAAAAACACTCGCAATATTACTGTCAGCGAGCCTTAGGAGTTTTTTCGGTCTGCTCTCCTTGGAAGGCAACAGTTTTGCTGAAAGAAAATGGGAAGCGAAAAAACCCACCGTTGTCACTGAATGTTGCTATGGCTGAAATCCGGTGAACCAGTTAGTTGGTAGATGTAGGCAAAATCTATGCATGTTTATCCCATGATGCCAGGTTCATCATACCAGCAATCAACAGAGTGGCCAGTGCACTAGAATAAAACCAAAGATCCTGGTTGAAGTAATGTCCAACGCTGCATTGCCACGGATGCTTTCTCAAGTGTCGTCTTCAACAAGGAATCGATTGCATGAGCGGCAGCTGCTATTCGCTTTTTCTTCGACAAAAGTTCATCCACGTCCTGTTCCAATCAACGACAAGGCATCGAAACGCTTATGCTTACTGGGAAATCTACTAAAATGATCCGACATGTCTCATGTCTCGTTGATTCTTTTGTTGCACCAGTTTCATACCCGTTTCATCCTTGCCAAAAATAAACAACAAAAACAAACACGGATTCCACCAGTCAAAGCACACCCAATGGCTAGAGTCAAACAGCCTGGAGCAGTTGCAAAATGGCACGCATTGAAGGTCTGGTATCTTCTGACTCGATCTTTGGCGATGGAGTTGCAACTTCCAAATCATCATCAAGTCTTTGAAGCAACGTTGGAAGTTGCAACATTTGGACGTTGGAGACATTTTGAATTGACTTTGCTTCTGGCAAACTCTTTGAAGTTCTGCTCTTGGGTAGTATCGCAGTGTTGGAGCTTGAATCTGCATACTGTTTCTGATGAATGCCTTGTAAATCACCAGCCAAATTGACCAATGCTCGGTTGATTTGTCTTACTTGTTCCTGTAGTTGACTTTGGTTCACGGAAAGATTGCTGACCATGTACTTCACAAAGTGATTGGCTGTCTTGGATTCTCTCATCCAACGGCTCAAGGCCTACGGGGTGGATCATCTGTGAAGTACGACACCATTTTTGAAAAAAACATGGTGTCATCATCGTTGAAAGGTTTTCAATTTCTTGAACAAACATAACAAAACCATAGGAATAGTGGAATCACTTGGAAATACACTAAAAAAGGGTTTGTTAGATTTGTCTCCCTGAAAAACATCACCAAACAATAGGTGGAGCAAACCATCATCTTGAGCCTCTACAGGTGATTTTGTTTACTTGGAGGATCATCCCAGGACTTGTCAGTGGTCAGTATCACCCCCGTTTATTTACAGTATCAACCATAAAAAGGTCATTTTGGACACCATAACTTCATTCTAAAAAAAAACACTGACTTGTTTGCGGCTCCAAAGTGACAAATTTGAACTCGTCTCTACTGATGGAGCCACCACCATCTTCATCCAAGATGTGGAAAAGTCTTGGTTTCGTTCATCGATGCAAAAATTCAGCATGCGAGGAAAAAAAAAAGCAGCTGGCGAAAGAAAGGGTGATATATATATAATATATACACTCCTTGAAACTAACATAGTTCCCTGAAAAGTAGTCTCCCAACCACCATTTCTGAGCAACAAACAATTTTAGGGGCCATACTTACCTGTGATCCCTCCCAAATGTTCTTGCCCTATTCCATCTATGGCCTGAAAAGCCTGCTCAAATCCGCGACATCTGAAACAAAAACTACTTTAAAACGCCGGCCTTTTGAAAAATAACACACATATATAGAGGTTCTATTGGGGCACTGGCTGCACTGGTGCAAACTATAATGACATGCTTTTGAAAAAACATGAGGTCATCACAAGGCAGCAATGTAGTTCTACGTATAACAATGTATAAAATACGAGCAATTATCTATTGGCCGCGAATCAACTTCGCAAAGTCTTAAGAAAAACAAGACTCGTGTTCTCACAAAAATGGTTTGCTACCTAAACCTGCCGGCAATAAAGATGTAAACTTGTGTGGTCAACAACTCAAAAATTCAAGCTACAAGTAACATTTTTGTTTGGATGTGTTTGATGTTGTTGTTGTTGTTGTTGCTGCTGCTGTTGTTGTGTTGTCAAGGCATGTAACAATGGCTGCTGTAAAAATAGATGATCCAACGTTTCGCCAGTCAGTTGTTATTTAAATTTGATATAATTGAGGCGAGAATCCTCCGCTGGGCTATCACTTCCAAAGAATTCCAACTTCAATTCTTTTTTTGCAGCATTCCATATGTGTTTCTGAAACGACCTCTACTTCATAACTTCCTTCCAATTCCAAATGATCTTAGCACATCCCCCCAAAAAAAGCTGCATCCAAGTATCTGTTCCAATTCTGCAGCATCAATATCCATAACTCGCAATCGACTTTGAAACTCTGGTACATTCTCTGCACCGGTGATCAATTCATGGAGAGAAAGTTCACCATCTTCGTTGAGGTCCACCTCTTTAAACCTTGGTGGTTTTTGCACCAATCCACCTTTAAGAATCTTTACATGGGCATATATAGACCCCTACTATTGGGTTGATGACCACCCTCCTTGGAAATAATGCGAGCTTAGACCCGAGCACATTTGGCCTATTTCCAACAATAGGTTTTTTTCTAGGTTTTTTTTCACAAGTTCTTTCAGTACTACTTGGTTGTTGTTTAAAAAGTCAACCTTGGTTTCCAAAAATCTGCGCAAGTCAAAATGGGAATCATTGAACCAACCCATTCCCATAGGATCCATGTATGGTATATTTACCTACATTTGGTTGATTTTTATGGTAAATGTAGCTAAATATACATACATGGATCCTTTGGGATTTGAAAATCGATTTTGATGAAAACAAATCGTGTTTTCATTGGTCAACTCAGGAGTGGTTTCAAATAGTTGAAAAATCTATTGCTTGGTGGTGCTTGAACCGTTCCCGTTCAAAATGAAAATCATGAACCCCAAAGTCGAAAATACCTAAAACATATCATGAATGAAACAAAACCAAGCCAGAAACATTCGGCCCAAGAGTTTCAGATCTGATTCCAGTTCATAATCCAAATCAGCTGCCAAAGTGGTGATATCTTTCTCCCTTTGCTCCACTGCGGCATCCACAATGACAGCTACAATCAGATTTAGGATGCCATAGACGATGGAGACAAGGGCTCCAACAAAAATGATGATAGTCAGTGGCTGTTTTTTCATCACTGGAACTGCAACTTGTCCCCAACTGTCTCCGGCCAACAAGGTCTTCAAGAAGGTCAAATTCGATTGCATGATTGTCGCAAAGGACTCTGAGCATGTATCACATTCATTCCAGGTACCCAGTTCCGCAAGTTCCAGGATAATTGGATGAATCAATTCGACCGAAATCATGGACCAAAGTGTCATGGCAATAAAACAAAAGAGAAAGGACCATGCCAAAGTCCTTATGACACTGGCAAACATCATCATCAACTTCCGTAGTTCTCGTAAGGAGGGTGCTTTGCGAATGAAACGGATCAAACGCATCACACGGCAAATGCGTAGAAGTTTCAGAATGCGGACCTCTTCCACGGAATTGCCCAAGAGCAGGAACACCAGCTCTGTGATTGATGCGGAAATGATACCAACATCTAATAGCCACTCTAAAGAGCGAAAAAGCTGAGTCCCTCGAACGATGAAATCTACAAGTGCTTCCCAAATGTAGAAGCACAAGCAACCTGAGATGGGATGAGAAAGTCACACTTTGTCGTGTTGTTGACATTTTTTAATTTACAGTACTCAAGTTTTTCGCTGATCAGCACTGATGAGCATGAATCACCCATGTCCTACAAGACTTGCTTCAGGGAACCGTCCAACAATGATAAATATATTAATATGATTTAATATGTTTCTTTCTTCAAGATCGAAATGAAATTCCTTGGGAGTTAAACATGAGCATCTTAGCAAATCAGAAGAACATCACCCCCCAAACATTGCTGACACAAGTGACACAGGAATTCCCACAGAAAAAAACATTTAAAAAACAACCCTTTGGGCGACAAAATACCTTCGGGTAGAAGGATCATGTGTGATAATCTGTTTGCCCCAGCGACTTTGACATGCCAGGAATGCGAAGGTTGGTGCCTTCACTCCGGCAGCACGCAAGTCAATGTCCACACATGTGAGGACCATATCTGTCAAAACCACCTCAGCAGCAATTTCACAAAAGGAGTGAAGGAATTATAAAGCTGCTACATTGAAAGGCAATGTATAGTTTTTTTGGTCTTTGAGAATCTAAATCCAAACATAATCCATATCAAACATCCAATTCCAACAAAGCCCATCAGAGAAAGCTGATTGACCCTGAAAGTCAACTTCCAGTTTATTTTTCCGGGATTATTGTACGTACATTCAAAAACAGAAAGTGTGCAAGTGAATCAATCATAGACTTGAAGATGTTTGTGCATTTCAACATCTTCTGGATTCCAACTGTTGGAAACTTGACTGAGTCTGGCACTACTCCAGAGACGAGGTCAAGCCATGTAGAGTTCAAGCAATTCGTGAGAACTCGAATGATCCTTCCACTTGTTGGATTGATCTCAATGGTATCAAAATCCCGTGTGGCTGTGCAAGATTTGAAGAATTTCTTCTTAGCTTTTGGGCTTGATGGACTTGAAGTATTACCTGTCCAAGAGACAAGTTGCTGGAAAAAGGGGCAATAAAAGAAATTGAATATTAAACATGAATTTCGCCTGGAAGTCCAAGACCAAACAAAGAATGGTCTTTAGGATAGTCCATGTAAAGGATTCCCGATCCTACCTATGGGCAAAATTTGGTCTTTGGACTCCCTGGGTTTGTTTAGGGTGATATGAGAAAAGGTCTATGCATTATTACCTGGAACCTGTTTGTCCTGTATTTTTGAAAATCAACCCCCTAAAACAAGGCCGAATTTCCAATCAAAACAAGGATCATTTGGGTTCCAGGTATATATATATATATCATATCTATTATATATCGAGGTGATGAAGTATTTGAAACATTGACATCTTTTTTTCAGCGTAAAGAAGTGATCCAAACAATGGATCCTGTCAAAACATCGCCATACCTTTCCAAACAAAAACAGCAGAATAACATCTCAACCCACAGTAAATAAAACACACACAGACACAAAAACAAAACGCCCAGTTGCTTTCACCATTGCTAGCATTACTCACTTCGTCACTCACGCAGCTGCGAATGGAGTTTTCTGCATTGAGATGTGGACTCCGTTGATCTGACTCAACGGCATCCGAATCGGAGTGAACCCGCACCTCCATGTATAACGGCTGGCTTTTACCCTGGTGATGTCCTACGTTTGTAGTATAGAAACTCGTTTTAAAAGTATCTGGGAGTGTTTTTTTTTTTTCTGAGGTGTTTTTTTACCAAAATGCCAGGAGTTGTTATTTAATGTCATTTGAGAAGTATGTCACTGGCAAATTTCCATGGAATTTCAGAGTCCTTGGATGTGTGGACGCTGTCCACTTCAAATCACAGGTCCATTGCTTCTGTTTATATTTCTTGCCCCCTCTGAGCCTTAAAAGTCCCGCGAGAAACATACAAACACTTCATGAAGTATGAGTGCCAACTTTCCATATGATCAAAGGCTGAATGGTACAGTACTATATATATTACCTCTATTTTCCGGACGTTGATAATGAATTTTGATGGCAAAAGTATGCAACATGTAGCTATAAACATTCCATACTGCCTGGCTGTGAGTCGTCCTGGCCTATGTCTCCTTGCCCAACAGCTTCTACTGCCTCTCAAGGTAAGGCAGGCATCAGTTGGCAAAGTCAAGTTTCATGTCAATGCTGACGCTGCATCCTGTAGCACCGATCTACAGGTCAACGACAAAAATGTAACTATATAACTTTCTGGGATTGAAATTGCCAGTTATCCAGTCATTATATCATATATAGCTGGTTGGTGGTTTCAACCCGTCTGAAAAATATCAGTCAAAATGGGTTCATCTTCCCTAACTAGGGGTGAAAATAACAAATATTTGAAACCACCACCTAGTAGATACACGTTTTTTTGGGGGGTCCGTTGCATCTGCTGAAGCTCAGCCAGGACACCGTTTTCCCCCAAAACTTTTTGCCCCCGCTGTTTATTGCAGCAATGGCCTCACGTAGCAAATCTCGAACCATTTCGGAGGATTTGGCCTCTGGTGGTAGGACCTCACTATGCATCATTGGACTGAATTTGATTCGACTCCCCTCCCCAACAAAAAAACAATTGGAATAACAACATGTTATATACAACTCCAGGGAACGAGAAAACATATCCCACCAAACGGCAGTTTGGAAAATCATCGACTCAAAAATGCCTTTAAAAGGGTATATTTTAGTTCCCAGGAGGGTATATAGATGATCCGTGGTACGGATCGATGAATTTGAAAATGTTCAATCAAGTCGGAATAATCAAGTTGGTGAACTTTTATACCGTTTCAAACCCCCGTTTCAAACCCTGAAAAACCATCCAATCATACAACAGTCATATCACCGACCGGGGTAGCAAATCTTGTAGGTCTAAGGTCATATCTCTGCTGGAAGAGGCTTGGGGATCTGGCTGGAGGTAACAAATCAACTGGTTCCTCAAGCAAGTTGGCTGCTTGAACACCAGCAGCTTTCAACTGGTCAGCAACTGCCTCAAGAAAACTTCATGAAACATGAGGTGACCAAGATGTGATCAGTGGGATTTTTCCTCAGAAAATTTCTGCACAGTTTCGGAAGGTTTCTTCACTGGCCTTCGCCTCCTCTTCGGTTGCAAACATACCTTAGAAGCCAAAGCAAACGAAGGGGGGCTTCTTTGCTCGAGCTTCACTGAGTTTTGCTGCGTTTCTTTGGTAAAGCTTCTTCGGCCCCAGCTGCCTGCTAAACTGTTGAACATTAGAATGCTAGGCCCCCAACATGTTTTTCACATTAAAAGAAAAACATCTCTTAAAATTTCTCAAAAAACGAATCTTCAGCATTTTTTTGAAAAACAAATCCGACCTGGGTCCACCATAGAGCACCAAAAGCTGGCAAGACTGATCGACCTACAAAGTGACAGTGCTGTGAGCCAGGTCGATTCTAGAAACTTCACCAACTTTGGTTGAAAAAAGGTTGAAAAGCATGCCTTCCAGTGGTGATCTTGGAGTTGGACTTGGCATGTCAGGCAATATCCAAGGAATTAGGTTGAATTAGGGCAGACAAAACACACAAAAACCAAAAGAAGATATATCGTTTGCTTTCATTGCTTTCCTGGTATTGCGGATTCCTGGTGGCTGGCTTAGTTTTGCAGGATAAGTTGCAGTTGCAATTCAATGGCTTTTAATTCAATGGCAATGACATAAGGCTCTGACATAAAAGCTTTGGGCAATGCAACCTGTCACGGTCACTGCGGCTGCGCAGCCGCCGTCAGCGTAGCGGCCCATCACACATCGGTCACTCACCGAGCTCTTGACCAAGGCGATGATCAGAGCTGCCAGGAGTGATCTGCGCCTGAAAAAGAACTGGGAGAACTTTAACCATATATCATACATCTATATACTATATCTATATACTGTACATATATATTAAATATCTTTGTGTTTTTTCCTGAAGGCTACACCTTGCAGCTATATAACTGCTGCGGCCTAATGCACTGTATAAATTAAATGGGCGTAGTCAGGCCCAACATATAATATTTTTACGGTATAGTATAGTAGATATATAACTAGATTAGTATAGATGGGTAAATATGAATATATAATAATATGTTATACAAGTATGCAGTTGATATAATATGGTAGAGTATTTATAAGGATTCTACTCTTCAAATTTGCATAGTTAGACAAAACATCGTATATAGCTTCTCTAGTCATTTATATAGCTGTATTCAGCATCATATGTGCCATGGTCTAAAGTCGCTATATTGGGGATGGTCATCCCACCTTTAGTAGGAATCAGGAATCCTTAAAATGGGTATATAAAACCCTACTATTGGGTTGATGACCATCCCCTATTATGAAGCGAAATTCGGACAGTCTGAGATCCGATGTGAATCACCCCTTGGATTGGTACCGGGAATGACCACCTAGCAAGCCACTCAAGTCTTTTGAGGGCAAAAAAGTGAAATAAAAATGTGAGAAAGTCTGTACAGCCTCCAATGTAAATTATGCGATCCAGTTGTGACCATTTTTTGAAGAATTTACGAATGCATAGATTGTGATATCACCATTTTGCGGTACCCACCAACATGTCATCAAGAATTCACAAGTTATCATCGGTTTTTTGCCAATGCTTTTCTCAACCTAGCGGCAGCATTGAATCTTTCCCTTGGTGCCAATTCGGGAACAATGTTATGAGGAATAATAGGTTCAAGACAAGGCAATTCCAGTGGTTGATCAAGGGATTGCTCCTTCAAGCCGTTCAAATATGCCCGCACAAAATGTAATGTCTCTTGTGCTCGAGGAATAATAGGACGACGCGGTACCCCGGAAACTTTACTGTGAAAACCAAGTCTCTGTAAGCTCAAACAAGGTCTTTTTGGAAGAACACCAAAATCGGGAATGATGTTCACTTTTGATAAATTTTGAAGCTGACGAATCAGCTTTTCCATAGCAAAAGTTTGGTTATTGGCTGCTTTGTGTTGTCTCGGTAATAAAGCAGCATCGTCAGAGTTATATGAGACATAGTTGATGATCCTATCACCCGGATTGATCGGAATCGGGAAAAGGACTTGACAACTTAGGCCAAAACTAACAACCAGTTCTAAATATGAAATACCCCAATCTGAAGAAAAGTCATACTCAGCAGTTTCTGCGTCCGTTGGCCAACGGAGTTTTTGCAACCAATCCCAAAATGTTTGTGCGATACTGCGCCCTAAACTACATGCATCTTTGACATTGCCATGAAGAGAATCATTAAACCAGACTTCATACCCTTGGGGTTGCCACTCCAAAAGCTTTTGAAAAGCAACTGCATATGGGTCTTCGATATTTTCATGGGGGGACTGCCTTTCAACCTCTAAAGCAATGCCATGTATCCTTGGGTTGACTTCTGGTTTGTTTTCACGCTGTAATTTCATTCGTAGCAAATTAAGTTCAAGGATGTATACCAAGACTGAACGTAATTTCTGAAATTGGAAATTTGAATGTTCATAAATATCATCAGCCAACCCTTGTATTTCTGGGATTTCATTTTGCAACGCTGCATCAGCTGATCTATCTGCAATGTGGTTGGCCAAAATGGCCCATGCATCTTCGTCATTGGACGCTTCAGAAAACTTTCTATGTGCCTTTACTTTATGTATGTGATACTGTCCGATTTTCCACACTTGTTTGAGCTGGGAAATCAGATCCTGATTAGCGACTTTATGGGGTTTCTCGATACTACTCACATGTTCCAAAGCTTCAACTGTTCTAATAACATACGACGCATCTGTGAAAATGTCGGATGTAGCATCAGGATTTGAAGTATGTGCTGATGCGCAGGCTTGGATAACTGCACATAATTCGGCTCTAGCTGCTGATTGTTCACCTGGAGTATTTCCCAACATATGGCACTGCAAGACGTCGAGTGACGTGTCAATACTGGTGATTGATTGTACAAAGTTTTCCCTTTCCAGAGACGATGTTGTACTATCAACAATATGGAAGTAATGGGCGTTTAGACCCTGGCACATATGACATGACCTCTTCATGTCTTTTGCCTCGTTTTCCTGCAAAAGGACCGCATGGGCCTCGGTTCATAGGATTCTCATTCATTGGAAACCGATAGAAACTTACTCTCTGAGGTCATCGCAGAAATCCGTACCGTTCCGGGCGTTCACAACGTGGGTTTTATCAAATGGTTGTGTTGATGGACAATCGAATGACATGAAACCAATGTGGGCTTTAGGAATCATGCATTTATCAATCTTGCTTCAAGGTGGTGAAGTTGAATTGTTCAACTCTCTAGGAAGTGCGGATGGATATCGGATTATCGGATATCTCGTCCAATGAGAATTCTTATACATGCTTAGCTCAAAGAGGTTGGAGTCGTTTGACATTGCATGTATCGCTTCAGGTGTATTTGATGTTCCATTGGTTCCGCATCTTGACGCACTGAAACACATCATCTTCAGCCAAGCTGCAGCGATGGAATCTCTTCTGCAAATACGACCCATGGTTGAGAATGGAAAAGGGGAAAGGACACAAACACCTAGTGGATAGATAGAGAAGTTGGAAAGACCGCAACTCTGACCGTAACCGACTGCAACTGTAATGACGGTGCCAAAGATTATCGCTTTAGCTTCTGCTATTTGATTTCAAGATTTTTTGCTTCACAAACTGGAGTGAAGGTAGATATGTCTGCGATGATGCTCAAGAATCACCACAAACTCATTGATTTTACCCAACAGCCAAGGCAAATCATGGTCTGCCATCAGCCAATTGGGATAGCGATGCTTTTTTTTCGCAGGTACACTCAGTTGCTTCGGAGATGTGGAGCTGGCGCTTCTTGCGTCGCTTTCCTTGTCATCTCGACGATTTTGAAGATTCTCCTCGTCCATAGCTTCGCGGTCCTGTGGTTTTGAAGGTTTAAACATGCATGATGCAGGATGGCAAGCAAGACAAATATAGACGCTTATTAGGTAATTCTTTGCAATTTCTTTATGTGAAATTTGATTGAAGTTTATCACATGAACATCACCAAAAAAAACACATTGCGCATCGTCGGATTTTTTTGTGCGCCTCTGAAGGATTGGGGCTCACGGGGCTTACTGTGCCAATAGTCTGGACCAAATGGAAATTCACCTGCCCAACGAATTTCCTCCGCTATTTAAAACCGCTGTCACATCCACACAACTTGGGACCCTCCCAACCTCAGTCGAAGAGGCCTCGGAGAGGTTCTACACAAATGGAACACTGTTCACTTGATTCGTGTTTGATGCATTTTGATGCTAGCATTAAGTTGTCAAGTTAGTATGATGTGTTGCATTTCATTTCCTCATATTTCACATTGTTTGGCAGTTGTGCTATGTGTTGCTTCTATTCACTGTTACCTGCAACTGCCACACCAAATCCTCTTCCACTCTGCGTTTCAAGTTTGGAAGGCACCCCAACATAGTCCACCTGACTTTCATCCAGAAACCAATGGCTGCATGCTGCACCCAGACCACACAAGACCGCCTCAAGTGGGGACTTCAACATACATGTACAATACAAAATATCATAATTTTCCAATTATCAATGAGTACAACATATTCTGATTAATCAAAATCAATGATCATTCAGTGAATTCAGGGGATACACCCATGATACGTGCAGGACCAGTGTTACCTGAATATTCGAACACTCGCCTGTGTGAACATCACCACAGGAATGCCATAGCCTTCCAACCTTCAGTCACTCCCAACTGGTGCTGCATGTTGATAACAGGTTGATACGTTTGGGTCCTGCCCAAAGACTGCAACAATGGATAATGAAGGTCAATTAAGGGCCCTTAGTAAAATAGTGATGATTATTTTCCCACTGTTGCAGGATCTGGGCATTTCCTGATTGATACGAATCAAAAATTCAACTCACACCACTTCTTTGGACGCCAGAGTTTTGGACGCCGGAAAAAGAATGGTACCAACCAATGCACCCACTTTCGCAGCCTGGCCGGTTGGCTGGTTGAATTTTCTGGATTTGCCAATGGAGCCAACATT
The DNA here is from genome assembly GCA_000507305.1 of Breviolum minutum Mf 1.05b.01. NCBI lineage: Eukaryota > Dinophyceae > Suessiales > Symbiodiniaceae > Breviolum > Breviolum minutum. Next base: position 29,216 of record DF239706.1, on the reverse strand, counting down.
CATAATCCCATATAGGATCCATCTAACTGGTATATTTTACCTTCACATTTGGCTAGTTTTAACGGCAAATGTAGGTAATTATAGCAGTTCCCATGGATCCTTTGGGTGAAAAAATCTTTGACATTGAGCTATGGACAGCAGCCGAAATTCCGTGGAAGGTAGATCGGACCTCACGGTCGGAAGTGTGCGCATTGATCTGATATGATCGGAAATGGAGAATTTTGTTTAAAAGACATCCTAGAAAAATACCATCAACAAAACATGTCCCAAAAAGTTTTTGTTTTTCTTAATTTTCCCAAAATCAGGTTTAAATGTGGCTTCTGCATTTCACCCCGTGAAACTACCCAAGTTGCTAAAGTAAAAGTACACCATCGGACACGATTGAGTGGGGATTGGTAGGTGGGTGCCTGGGATTTTATGAAATCGCATTGCTACTGCTATTTTATGTCGTTTTTGTTCTAAACCAAACCAGAGGCAAAATTCTATTACCCATCCAAACGCTGCACTATTGGAAGGGAAATTCCTCAAAATCACCTATACATTTGCTGCTTGCAGAAGATCCCCCCAAAATGGGTATGTAAGTCAATGACCCCGAAAAAACTGAGTTCCCTGACACTTTTGGGAAAAAGTAGCACCGGCAGCATAAAGGTCGCGATGTTGGGAAGTGAAAGTGCCAAGCTGAGCAACGGCAACGAAAGGCTGATGACCAAAAAGAAACACAACGCTACAACGGACTGGAAAATCGTAGAAAGAGTTTAAGGAAATGATGTGGTTGGGAAATGGATGGGGGGATGATAGGTAATCTTATATACCTAATGACATTGGGTTATCTAGTAATAAGCACGTAAGTATGTTAAAAAAATGTAGAAGTTCAGATTCAATTCTTTGATTTTTATTGCTAAGAACCAGCCGTGGCAAATGCAAACCAGTACGCTTTAAGATGCGATTTAACGTTGAACATCGTCGAACGGCAAACTTTTGAAACGGGTCATCTTGCAGCTGATCTGCTTTGCGGTGCAAAGGAGGCAAAACTGAAGAGCGTGATGATCATGCCAATAGAGGTAGACCTGACAAAGCATGGCAGAAAAATGATGAAATTGCAATCTCTTTGTGAAAGAATCAAATAATATGAAACAGAATGAAACAACAACATCGTTTGCAAATGTGGACTTGGAATTCAAAAGCATATTCCTTAGATCTACTCCCCCAAGTAGCAGTCACCACCATTTTTAGGACATCCCTATAAACCTTGATTTGCTGGAATCCTCCCCCGATCCAAAGCCAGGTCCAAGGTGCTGAAGCGAATGCCGTGAAGGCACAGCAACATAAGACCTGGCGGGTCTATTTTTTTCAGCCCCAACCAAATCCGTGAAGAAACAAACATAACCTGTACCCAAACGCTCAATGTATGGTATATTTTGCCTACATGAATGGTCAATTTTTTATGGTAAATGTATGGTAAATATAGCATGCATTGAGTGTCTGGGTTACTGTAAAACACAGAACATGACATCCATGAAAAAAAAGTTTTTCTTTCAAAAAAACACAATCCTCAGCCAGTTTCACCAGTCCAATGGTATTCAAGTTTTTGGCCCCAATATACGACACAGCCTTGGCTCAACGAGGAGTTTGAAGGTCGCTTCAAAGGTCAGTTTTTGGTGGTTGGTTAACTCACTTGGCCAAGGTGAAGACTGCTAAGCTGCCTGTGTTGCCGAGGATTGTCACCTCAGTTCAGCGGTTCCAGTTGAGGTCTGGAGAAATTGAAAATCGGAAAAAAAAACATACAAATCATACAGAAAACCAGGTACCCGAACCATAATCATTGCTGCAGCCTGCCAGGCTAGCATTGATAATGACCTCAATGTGCAAATAAGGAGAAACAAGAAACATCCAAATGCACCATGCAAGATGTGCTTTTTCCAAACCTGAGGCTAGCTGCGTAGCTCCAAAACGCTCCCTTCCATTCGTACCAGTCATTGGAACTACTGGCAATCTAACAGCTACAAAGTTTCATTGATGATTGCCAAGCCACTCCATTTCTCCAAAGACCTTCAGCAGAATGCTAGGTGAGAAAATCACCTGCGCAGCAAAAACTTTTTGATTATAGTTGATGTCAAGTTACGGCGGGGTTGACTAGGATGAAACATCATCAAAAAAGGATTTTCTCACTCATCACACAAAGCCAAAATTGCAATGCGAATGCATTGTTGAGTGCACCAACAAAACAGCTGCTGTCACTGCTGCTTCACTCGATGATTTTTTTCTCAGCACTCATGTCTTTCGCCAGGTCGTCAAAGATGGTTACATTACTTGGCAACCTTGATCTTGATTCTGGCGCGAAGCAATCCTGCTTCACCAAACGCTGAATATCAAGGATTGAAGATTTCAAGCGCTTCGTATGGTACATGTATGGTACTAATATATAATATACACATATATTGACTATACTGTCATGTTGCATGCCAAGATATGCCAAGCATATCAAACACCTCATATTGAATATTGTTTCCTTTATCTTCCGCAGAAAAAACACAAAACATCGTGGACCAGTGTCTAAGTCCATCCCATGGAAAAAGAGAACAAAAAAATCTCCAGAATTCCCAAGCTTCACCAAAAAACACCATCAAGCCCATACTGTTGATGGTTCAGAAATCCCAAACAACCACCTGGGATGGTGCTAAAACCAGGTAAACAACGGGATAAACTACCTACCTCAATTGGTGCAGGATTTCTTCCATCAACAGTACTTCCCAGCTTCAAATCACCTGTAACAGAAAAACCGTCTCCCACCATCTCCCAGTGTCTCCTTGCTTTCCCACGTTCTGTTTGGGCATCCGTCACCAAGGCCCACATTGCAGTATCGATCACATCATCAACCCCTGCGCCACTGAGCGCGGAACATTCAATATAATCCAACGCTCCAATGTCTCGAGCCATGGCCTGATGAATGGAGTGGTGCTGCAAGTTTGGCTGAACAAAACAGGAGCGAAAAATGAGATGAAATTAAATCTGGACAGGAATACAATGCTTCTTTACAATGAATCTTCTTTCACACTGTAGTTTTACATGGGAGTTTTATATCCAAACGTGCTGGAATTAGTTTTTCCATACCTTTTCCAAGAGTGCAAAGAACGTACTGTAGATCTATCATACATGTCAAACATGTTATGTCAAATCTCCCTGACTTAGGATTTTAAACTTAATAAATCCAGCCACTAAAACCATCCGCACCTGAGCTTCTTGAACAGCAACACATGATGAAGGTGGTTGGCTTTCACAAAGGTCCAATTTACTTCCAACCAGTACGACAGGAATATCTCGAGCTTCAGCCCGCCACTTGGGGACATTCTCAAAAGAGCTCCTTTTTTGTTTGCTTTTGTTTTTTGTCGGGGTTTCGGTTTCGGGGTGAAAAAAAAACATCACATTCGGGAAAATAAAGCAACACATAAAGAAGCATTTGTGGTAATTATATTGTTTTGTTCAATATCATGTTGCAAATATTCACCTCGGCAATGCAGGTAAGTACCAACGTTTAACACCCGTTGATATACATGTATAAATATAATGCGATTAAGATTGCATAGCTTACATTGTATGCCCGTATGTCCTAGCTTCATTTAAGACCCACTCTTAGTCAAAATGCAATACTTGGCACACACACCCCCACAACAGCATTCAGCGTCCTGTTCGCAAGGGAAAAAAGGATTAGAACCACAGATGCTGTCTCATAGTAGCCTGTCACTCAGCAAACGTTGGATCTGTCTGCGTTTCAGGATACAGCAACGTGCAACAGCTGCAGTTTCTAAGGCTCTAAGGTCAAGTCTATTACGCTGGGTGGAGACAGAACATGAAGCATCTGAAAGACTCATCATCGCAACGGTTCCACTGCCTTGGTTTTTGTTTCAAACATTTTCAAACACCAAAAAGGCGGAAAACACTGAGGTGTTGTCATGTGAGTCAAAATGTTGGGTGCCCAAAAAGCTGCAGTACCGCAATTCCATGCAATTCCTGTAAGGCCCACCATTGTGATGTTAAGATCTGTTTTTCAGAAAAGCAAGAAAACTCAAGGTGCTGCCACCAAGATTCTGTCTTTCCATGGGTATTCGCCTGAATGCTGCCAAGGTGAACAAACCGACCTGCCTACCATCACTGCCTCCCACAATATCTCGACAACTTCGGATTTTTTGTCTCAAGATTCCACGGTCAGCCAAGGGGCAGTTGTTGAAGAAAACAGTGCCATCTTCCTTGGGTCTCCAAGCAGAGAGTGCCATCATATTTCCAAGTATATACTTGAGTCAGAATCATGGGGTGAACAAGGCTTGATGGGCTGCGATAGGTGGTGAGGACTCGCGTCCCCATTCCATATCCCTACCCCTGGTGTATGAAAAACGTGAGGCTAAGGAACACCTGATGTTTAGAAAAGGAGGAACAACGGAGCCAGCAGCCCATAGTAATGGTGCCACTTTTCCATGGGGATGAGAGAGCCTTGACTGAAATAAAATGGATGACAATGATGACCCTTGGTGACATGATGATGAGGACATGTGGTGAGAACCTGCTTTCTGCCACTTTTCCATGCCTCCATTCTCATAGTGGAAAAGAGGTTTCAAAGTAAAGAAACAAACAGGAAGGGAACTGATGATGACGTGGATGATGAGGATGTTGAAAATGTCAACCAGTTCTTGCATTATTGTTTCTTTGTGTGTAGGCTTTCCAAGACGTCTTACAACGTAGCTCAACTTAGCCCAGCAAGAATCGAGCACATCCAAAAATCACTTCGGCACTTTCGCGCTGACGGTAAGATGAGCTATTAAAAATTTAAAAACAACGGGGTTCATTGCTGGGCACATTTTGCCTATAAGTCTATACAGCCCAAAAGTGGTTGCCACGACAAAGGATCAAGACAAGCTGCTCTTAAATGTCCACTGCCATTCATTCTGCCCATTCCCGTCCAGCCCGTTCCAGTGCCGAGGCAATCTCTGCATCGGAAGACCAGGCTTGTCTTCCTTGAACCCACCAGTTGCCAGCAAGGGAACGTGTTTCCAAATTTACGCTAGAATACCAAGCAACAAATCGATTGCAGACAAGTCTCCCTACCCCTCCTTGATTTCCAGCAGTCTTTCCAGCAGTCCCGCGGCCATCACCTGGAGGGAAAACGCGTAAAGGATGAAGCAAGCAACGGTAAGCAATCACAAGTCTACCAATCAATTTGGATATAACATTTCACCGGACCAATGAAATCACTGGATCATTTTTGAAATCACATCCCTACTATCCACAAGGCTGTTTTTGTTCATCCGGATGATCCTGGATTTTACAAAACCTCCGCCAGCATTTTTTTCAGAAAGGCCGAAAGACCTACGAAAACCAGGTGCACATCTTGTGGCAAAGTTTGGATCAGATCGCAATGAGTATTCCAATCTCGATCCACAGATAGTTGCAAGGATACAATCGCCTCATGTGTTGCCGTGGGTCGGTTGGTTGGTTGTGTGTGTGTGTGTGTGTGTGTGTGTGTGTGTGTGTGTGTGTGTGTGTGTGTGTGTGTGTGTGTGTGTGTGTGTGTGTGTGTGTGTGTGTGTGTGTGTGTGGTTGGTTGGTTGGTTGGTTGGTTGGTTCTTTGTGAAGGTCAGAAAAGGTGGATCGAATTTTTCGGGTCATGGAAAGAAAATGAAACCTAAATCCCAAGAAGACTCTCTCAGTTTAAAAAAAAACAAGTCTATATGTCTAATCTTGGTGTTGAACAGCTTCCATAACTAAAAAAATGGTCACTTACCATACAAAGGAAACCCTTTCCGATACAGTACGAGTACCAACCTCCTAAGTCCCGGATTAGATCCGTTGAGATGAAGCTTCCCAAACAACAAAAACACTTCATTTGTCACCAAACCACCCACCCCCTTTGGAAAGAGAATAACACCCAACCTCCAACAATCAACAATAAACAAATAAACAAACAAACAAACAAACAAACAAACAAACAAACAAACAAACAAACAGTAAACAACAAAGAACAAACAACAAACAGCAAAGAAGAAAGCAACAAACAATAAACAACAAAAAACAAACAACAAAAAACAAAGAACAAACGACAACCTTTTACTCTCATGTTTGTGTTTCATCTTCATCAAAATTCACGGAAACTTCTGCAGCATTGATCAATGATGATCCACGTCTCACATCGCCTTCAGGGCTCAATACCTGAGTCGATGGTAGTGCCGACGGGGTCCGGGGTCGATTCACTCCTTATATTGGGGATGCACTCATCCCACCTTTAATGACGGGAATCCTTAAAATTGGGCCCTACGGAATTGGGTTGATGAGCTTATCCCCTATTATATGGAAACAATTGGAGTGGATCGACCAGGGCACATGTATGAATGTTTGTAGATTTTTGTAGCCTGGTGGTGGTAGTGCTGGGAAATCACCCCAAGATACCACGAGTGATATAATACTTAATTTTAATATTATGTCATTATGAACATGGTGTATCTATAATACCTACACACTTGAATTATATATTATTCCTATCAGCCTATTTGTACATATAGTCATTAATTCCCCCGTGATTGCGTATAAAGTTGCCAAACCAAAGCAGGGTTTGCAAACTACCCAATGTACTCAAAAAATGTGAGTGAAACAAGAACCAAAAGATTGAGCCGTATGTGTGAGTTGTATTTAAGACGCGTGCTTTAAAATCATCCAGAATTCAAGTTCTGATTGCTTTTGCATGTTCTGGCTTGGGTCGGCAACGCTCTGTGTGCGTGAATATGTGTGACTCCAATTTCGACAGCAAAGGCACGCACACATTTCTTGCAAGGATTGGTTCAGCCCACTTTTTGGCAATGAGTTGTCTGAGAACATCAATGGTGTCCTCCTCTCCCACATCAATTCCTCGTGCCAGCGCGAATTGCATCTGTAAGTCTTCACATTGGCGGCCGAAAACAGAGTGCTTCAAAAAGGGTGATGTCATACGATGTAAACAATGTAAACATATATATAACCAATCACTACTTGCACATACAGTATCAACCAAGGAGTTTTGGACTCGGACAGTGCTATACAGAAGTCTAATAGGATTAGTCAGCAACTTTGAGAAGTTTTAGGTTCGGTCCAGTCATCGAAGCTACTGAGCTTCCCCACGAAATTGCTGTCCAGATAAACAGTTGACAGTTACTTCAGGCATTGCTTTGACGTGGAAAAAAACAACTTCGGCGTTTGGTTTTACAATGCTATTTCGAATTATTTCTACATTTTTGTTGATTCCATGTAATGTATAGCAGGTGTGAACCATTTTTCAAAGATTGGTCCAATGGTTGCTCTATACCGGCCCAACAGTAAATCGTGCTGCGTTCTGATGATGTGATGTGCTTTGTAATTTTGTTTGATCATGGCTTGTGCTATCTTCCTCTGCATTGTTAAGCTTTATATAGCTTTATTTCTTCCCACTCCCCCCGCCCCCTTGAAGCATCATGAAGCATCAATGCTGAAGGCTCCAATGAACTTGAAATCATGGACATGTTTGACCATCTTTGCCATGATGGTTTGGAGCTGGTCAGCTCTATATCAAATGTTCATAAATTTTCGACTTTCAGACCAGGAATATGAAAAAATTGATGAAAAAACATCATACACCACTAAACCCGCCGATCTCAGCCATCTTGGCGAAGATTTTCCCTCAAGAATCACCACAATGCTGGTTTTGTGACTATGCAAAGTCACAGGAATATCACACGTGGTGAAATGTTGCCACTGTGGAAGATTGAGCAGCCCAAAACCAAACTCCATTCTGCCAAAACTTTACTGCATCTGTGGTTCCCGTGTCTTGATGGTCAATCCATGGACTGGCAACAGCGCTCTTGTACATCTTGTACATACAAACCCATCTGTGCGTTTCGGTTTGGGGCAGTGCTCCCTTGAAATAAGCACCCTCAGAATAGAAAGCGAGTGGCGGTAAGAGTGCTTATGCAGATCTACTGACTGACCTATGTGTCAGTGATTCCCAAAATTTACCAAGATTCTGATAGAAAATGCCCTGAGCATATAGCAGTAAGGCAGCTTGGGCCACATTACAGCTCGGGCAGTTATGTACAGGTGGAACATTTCAGATCCACTCCCAACTGCTGTTGCTAGTGACTTTCCTCGGCTGATCTGTCCAGAGATTCAATGAGTTCATAAGTGCACAACCAACACATGGAATGAATTCTCTATGAAAACAGCCACTTGATTCCTGCCCGGAAACGTCACGATTTCGTGAGTGCACTCGAGTCACACTGTACTCGTCACTCGTCACCCTATTGATACAATCAAAATGTTACCCATAGGATCCATGTATGGTATATTTCCAACATTTGGTTGAGTTTTAAGGTATCTAGGTAAATATACCATACATGGGTTATAGCATTGATCTGTGCAAGCCTGCACGGCTGTCAACGCAGCTCTTGAGAAGGCCGGCACGTTGGCTAGCAGAAATCAAGAGTCGCTTTCTCGCCTGAGAAATCTCCCCAAAGCGTTTCGTGTCATGCATCGAGGGGCGATGTCTGCCCTCACATTGCGTGCATTTGCCATTTTGGGCGTCACTCGACATCATTTGACATCTCATTGCTTGGGAAGAATCCGGAAAATATGGCAGGAAGTGGGAGGAACCGGTCGGACGACGCCATGGGCCACTCGGACCTGTCAAACACATTAAGAGATGTTGTGCCCTTAAAATGATCAAATTCTCAATCTGAAGAGGTGCAAATCCACAGTATTCAACAGTCATGTACTGCACTTGTATCATCTATCATCTATCATGTGTATAGATCCAACGGGTGCTGTTTCAGGATGATAAGGGGTGATTGTACATCATACCCCAGGGTTCCCATCAGCACCCGAAATGGAAGATCAGCGCACCTCGGCTTTGTCAGGGGTCCTGCAGAGTGCGAGCTTGTCGTGGCCCATACGATCCATGTATGGTATATTTACCTACATTTAGTTGATTTTTATGGTAAATGTAGGAAAATATACCATACATGGATCCTATGGGTGGTCTGATTTTTGAAATTTTGGAACAGTTTTGATTTTTGGATACGTAACATAAACTGATAGTATATAATATAGTATACATGTCAAAAAATGATAAAACAAAACTAAATAGACATCTCCCCCACAGGTATCCCTGTAGCAATCCCATGTTCAAAAGTCCATGCTATCCAGGGAAGCTCCTCAAGAGTTTCTGCTTTTGTAAGACCTCCATTTGAACATCACAGGCATTCTCAGCATCCACCGGCATCAGCGAGCTGCTGGAGCCTGAAAAAAACTCTCAGGCTCTCAGGTTTGGTTTGGTGGAACTTTTGGGACCAATTTTTTCCAAGGTTGCCTTGAACAGCTTGAACGTTCAAGGTGGGCGGCATTCCCGCACTCTGGACCGCGTCCTTGGCCTTGGCTTCTATGGCTTCAACCTGGAGGTCAACATACCCATGGATATCCGTGTGGATCCTCTGAAGGGGTGGGAGGTACCCATTACGCATCCATGTTTCTGATTGATATATATGTACCTACCTGAATGGTTGATTTTTTTTCTGGGATCAAGGTAGGTATATATATATACAATCCATACATGGATCCTATGGGGTATCGGTATACCATCATCTCATATCCACCCCACTTTTTTCCCAAGTGCCCGTTGATGGACACCTGGAAGATTTCCGGATTTCCACCTGCGCCTTGATGGGAGCATCCTTCTTGGGGTAGCCTGCGGTTCAGGTTTTTCTTTCCCCCCTTTTTTGCGATTGTTGACAAAAAATAACGGAGCCAACTACGCAGCCAATTTTTTTTTGAAACACAAAAAAGGGGGCAAAGTCCTTAAAATGTGAACAAACTCCATGTGCTTTGGATATATGTTTGCAAAAGCCTCTCTTTTTGCCCCATGCGAACAGCGGTGCGTTTTCCGTTCGCCTCGGGGTATCTGCGCCACCGCCTTCGCTCCGCCAAAGACTTCAAAATTGGCACCTCAAAGGCGCCAATGGTCCAAGAAAATGGGATACAATCTGCAAAAATCTGGAAATGTGAATCAAAATGTATGTAAAAATAACATGAACATATCTAGAATATCCTGGAAGAATTTTCAAGGTGGACTACCCCACAAATATCCACAAACAGTATACAAATAATTATATACAATTGACATCTCACAGCTGATGTCTCTTGAATTCTCTCTCAAGCTCACCACATTATCCCTCTTTTGCGCTTCTAGGCATCAGGCATTTTCCCAAACACCTCCATGGAACAATCGGAGAACAATTTGCAAGACTGCGAGATATAGAGTAGAATAGCAGGAAATCAGCAAAATCTGGGCAAATTAAAATAATTCCTAAACCTGAATAAACTAAAGGGCATTTTTGTTGAGAGATTCCCCTACTATTCACCACCATTGGAGGTGAGGTTGTCATAATTTGCCTGAGATGTTTGGAGTTTTGGCTGTCAAACGAGCCTAGTCAATTTGAATCCAGTGAGCAGAAAGAGAGCGGAAGCTGCAAATACCAGCGCCTGGCAGATAACTTTGGTGCAAACATTTTTGGTCCAAAAAATGGCCCCCAAAGGGGAACTCTGTAAACATGCAAAGGATGCCATTTTGCGGTTGGCTGCGTCCTTCATTTTCACCATTGAGATGCAATGAATGAAAACCACCGCACAACCTGTCAGTGTTAACTTCCAAACAATAGCTAGAAATCTCTGGCGGCTGCTGTCGTCCTCTACTTCGTCAGCCGGGCCCACAGCAACGGTGTCTTTGGGGCCCGTTTCGCTAATCTCAGGGGCCGCCATTTCTGATGGCAAAGGTCCGGGCCTCATTGAAAAACCATCTAACTTTAAATGTTGCGATACTGCATTTTGTTTTGCAAATTGTACACTTACAAATTGTGATTCATATATCATCTACAATCTACATAATATCTATATATATATATACATAAATATAGATAAAAATACACAGTAAATATACGTACACTATAGATCAAAATAGCGAATGTTTTTCCGCTGTTCATGTGGCTTGGGTGCCCTCACACTTGGATTTGTTGTTTAGGTGCAACTGCTGCAGCGAAAGGCTCCTTGGATCACGGTTATTCGCAAGCGAGCAACGATGTAGGGACATGGTAAGGGGCACAAAACGTGGCAAGCAACGTCTTCATTGAATTGAATCTAAAGCCGATAGGATCCATGTATGGTATATTTACCTACATTTACCATAAACATCAACCAAATGTGGGTAAATATACCATACATGGATCCTATGGGAAGTAGTGTTTTCAAGCCTGCAAGATATATGATTCAAATTGTATCATGTCCCTTCAATTAAGGAGGCAAGAAATGCAAAAACAAAGCATCTTTGACACTAATGAATTGGAATGTATGCACCCAAGACTCCAAAGTAGGCAATGTGGGCACAGCACCCATCCAGTCCTGCACTTTTCTCAGAACACTTCGAAACTTATACTAGTTGGCGGTTTCAACCCATATGAACAATATTAGTAAAATTCTATCATTTCCCCAAATAGGGATGAACATAAAAAATATTTGAAACCACCACCCACTATAAATCTCAGGTGTGTTCCCCCCGGTCAAAGACACGTATGGCGTATCTTGCAGCTTCCTTTCTTGGCATCGCTGGTGGCAAAGCTTCGCTCCCTTCCATCTTCCCAGCAGCGCCACCACCAGAACTACCGGGTGGAACGGCAGCATCTTGGACTGGAAGGATCCCTTCATCTTCCCCTTCCGTCGCTTCAGCTTCAGCTTCGGTGGAAGGACCTGGTCCAAGGTCTCAAGGTGTGTGTTTGGCTGGTCAAGGTAGAAAATCAGGGGAATGCTTACTAACGTTAGACTTACCAAAATGCTTGATTTCCCCAAAATTGAGAATGGCATTTTTTTCAGATGTTTTGTTGGTTGTCAGGACATCATGTTGTTCATCTTTTCTCCCAACAACCAAAACCCACCTGCATCCTTCTTTGGGTACATGAGCCAAGCTCCTGACAACCATCACCACAGATGTCAATCCCTAGGCGGTTCCCGTTTCGGAACATCTCCCGACTCATCTCCTGCAAGAAATGTAAAGCCCAGCCCCAAGCAGCCCATCCATAAAAGAGCTCTGCCTGAAGCTCAAGGTCATGGGAAGAATTGAGGAAGTTGATGAAATGTCTCTTAGCAACTTTTTCCATAAAACATATAGGATCCATGTATGTTATATTTACCAACATGTCCCCAAAACAAATCAACCAAATTTAGGTGATATACCATACATGAATACTGTGGGTAGGATACTTGGGAGATCTGAACAACTTCCGGAATGCAAACGCAACATATCGATTGTGATGTCCTGTGCGTGCCTGCATCCATTCTGCTGGCAGTGTCAATGGCAGCGGCTGCTACCTCCTTCACGTCTGGGAACATGTATAACATGTTGCCAGTCATTGGGAAAGAAGTCATACAATCGAGCAGTGATCAAAATTAAAACCCATCAGTGACATTCCATGAAATCCTGCTTAAGGTTCCGGGATCCTTAATTCATGGCTTCTGAAATAATCCCTAATATAGCTGGGTACAATTTCATCCCGTATATTTCACCCAACCAACCGGGGGCCCTTGACCAAAAGCGCCTCTGCAACTTCTACATCTGTCTGTGTTGCACTTGTAGTTTTCGGCACATCCACAGTAAAAGTCTGCCTGACTTTTTGGGCGGTTTGCCAAAATGGTCCTCCAAAATAATCTGCCAACAAAAACATACAAAAACCATTGAGATTTTGCCAATTGGCTAGTATCTCACCATCTGTCGTGAGGAACCACCAGTATCGCTGCCGGCATTTCATCTTGCAAACAATCATGGAAGTAAGACATTGACAGAAATCATTCTAGATGTACTAAATGAGCACATCTTCCATGGAGGCATTTTTCCCAGTGAAGCAGCTGCTGCCATGTTGCGTCCCCACTTCTTCGGCCGCTCCTATGAAGTACCTGGACATGCCAAGGGAGGCAAAGGCTTAGCGGCATAGAAATACCCAGACACACCCACTGACCTCTTTTTTGGGCCGGGTTACCTTCATTTTTGGGGGGTCAAATCTTCCAAAATATGGATCATTTGGGTACTAGGCATATATATATATATATACACAATATTGTATTATGATGTAATGTATGCTTTTACAACTCATTGATGACTCATCCATTATTGTTTTCAGTGCAACCCCATTGTACCTCAAAGGGTTGTATGATGCAAACGTTGCAACAACCCAACGAACATCTCTGTGGCTTTCATGCTCCAAGTGGCCAATCAGCTTGATCACCAAGACCCGACATTGCCAATGGCTGCAAAGTCGCGTCCCCCCCCTTTGACCAATGAGTCACGTATCACAATTCTGTGTTTCTTTGAAACTTTTTTTTCAAAAAATCATAGGATACGCAATTTTTCTTGGACCTTTGAGCTGCCTATGGCTGCGACGCACACAAGAGTTAAGCAACTACAGCCTGTTAGGATGTCAAAATGAAGCTACAAGTAGATCAAAATAAACTTGGACCCTTCCAAAGTGTACCTTAAATACTTGCTATTTTGTGTCTCAATTCACCGATATCTTAGTCGTTTCATTGACACTCCTTGGAAGGTGCTGGTTCCGTGGGCCCGCGCACCGTTCCGTAGAAGGCAACATCAAAGAAAAACCACGAGCCTGCAGTCCCTGCAGGGTACAAACAATAAAACCATGCTACGGATCGCACAGATTCACCGGATTTAATATGACACCAACCCAAAGAATGCCACCAAAAAATCAGGGAAATCCCTCAAACTTTTTCCCCTACATTTGTTGCTTGCTTATTATTTCCCCTTTTAATGGGTGTCGTTTAATGACCTGTGGTCGATGCAAATCAACAAGAAATTGTCGTGTTCGATGCCTATCAATGTCCACCAATGATTTGGATTCTGTATCTCTTTTCCTGAGCACGGTGCAAGAAATCAAATCGGAAATCCAATCAATCTATCACATTACGGATCCATAGGACGATTGTATATTTACCTATACATGAATGGTTGACTTTTATGGTTTTCATGCAGGTAAATATACAATCGTCCCATGGATGCTATGGGTATTAGACCCCACTGTCAAGGATAATTGCAATGTTCTGGATGAAACGGAACATCCAATCCTGTTTTAGTCCAAACTGTAGGAAAACTCCTGAGAATTTTGCTCCTCTCAGCGCTCTCATCCTCGGTAAGGCAAGAGGCACTGCTTGCCGTTTGCAAATAGTATGTACAAAGTACAATAGTATGATGTGAGTCGATATGAGACAATAGAATTTCATCTCTTCTACAGTCAGGTAAAATACTATCACATATAATAATATCATGTCCGTACGAATTCTGATATGACATATGAGAATATAATGTACGTATGTATACATATGCAATATGTAAATGAGATTGCTTTTGAACATAATATGAGGTCATAATCACCAATATGATGTAACATATGAGTTACGGACAAAATTTGGTACGTGGCGAAGGGACATCCTTAATTAAGTAGGGTGGGCCCCTATCAGTTTTGCAGCAATGCCAACCCCACGACCCTCTCAATACTTTGGTCAAAGCTAATTTTCTCCGATACTCATATGGTTGTTTCCTAAAATGATGGTACCCCCAAAACACCCCAAAAAGATCATTTTTTAGTAGGAAAACCCATCCATGGTTGTTGGGTAAACCCACCATTTAAGGAAACAACCATATGGATGTTTCCAAAAATAATGTACCCCAAAATGGATGGTTTATAATTTATAACGGAAATCCCTATTAAAATGGATGATTTGGGGAAACCCAACTTTTTAGGAAACACCCATATCACAAAAATACCCATGCTTTTGAAAAGTTGATTCAACAAATCTCAGAGGAGCCCAGCTTGATCACAGGGTCCAGAGCTGCCTTCCTGCCATGACCAAGCAACAAGCGGGGCACCCCGGTTGGGAAAGCAATGGTTAATAATGCCCTTAATAAGGCCGTGTTTTGAGGGGAATTTGTACATAGAGGTAGGTTGACTAGCCTCATTATCTTAATCTGTTATGTCCGGCTTTGAGAAACATAATTGGTTTCTTCTGAAAATCAGGTTCATCCTCCTGCCAAGAGTGCCAGAGTACCTCAATTTGCAAAGGCTTTTGTTTCGTTCCAAAAGAAACTGGGGACAAAATTCCTAGAAAGCGGGCAGGCTAAGCCCAGCCCACTTTTAATAAACATCTTTCATTGGAAAATCATGGAAAAACTACACAGATCGAGGTGAAGACTACACCAGCAGGTAGAGCTCCAAGACCAAGCAGGAGACGAAACTGTAAGGAGGTGATGCCCTGCCACTTGGCGAGTTTCAACTATACGCTTTCAGAAATTGGTTGCTTCCGCCTCCCCATGTAGAGACAACAAAGGAAGTGCCACCCTGGAGAAAGAAATCACAAAAAATACCAACAATTACATGTCATTCAGTCGTATGTTATTATTTTAGGGATCCATGTGACTGGTATGTTTACCTACATTTTCCATTAAAAAATCAACTATCAATGTAGATAAATATACAATCGTCCCATGGATCCGTAATGTGATTTTCATGAATCCCCCCAAAAAAAAAGGATCAAATCAGAACACTGAGGCAGAGACAAATAAGGTGCTAGTTGACCAGGTCCTTGCCTCAGACCAAACCAAAACCCATGACTTTTTGACGAGCCCAAAAACCGGTCTGGCCAAGCACCGCACCAAAAAAACGCTCGTGCAGCTTGATTTGCTGCATGTGATGCACTAACCTGGATGCAGATCATGCAGCAATAGTCAGCTTCCAGTAGTTCCACATTCCCTAAATTTGATGACTTCTCAGAATGAAAACGAAGGTTGCTTTGGATGCTAAAAGTTCCACATTGAAATACCTGCAATCTCTTGAAGATTCAAATCCTCAAAATTTGAACAAAAACAATGATCCAAAAAAGCATGGCGCATAAGAGCAGTTCTAGTGGCTTTTAGTTATCAATCAGTGCCTGGATCGCTTGGCCAGCTTGGGCATCTTGTGCAGCCTCCGCTGAAACATCTGTGGTCACAAAACCCCGCATGTGACGGCCATCTCTTTGTATAAAATTGTAGAGATGGCAAATATCGCTCAAAATTTGTCAACCACCCAGGCTACATATACATATTTTTTATAGAGTATAATCATATATACATAAATATACATGAAACATATGTATGATTACATGATTATATTAGGATGAATAAACATCATATGCATCCAAATTGAAATTCCATGTTCAATCCAACTGGTTTTTGTGTTTTTTCATCCCACCTTGGCAGCGCTCAAGGGATAATTTCCACCCACCTTGGGAGTCGTTGAAAAAAGAACGGGCTCCAAACAAACGCCGACGCCGGCCCAGCCGTGACCGTTACCACCTGAGGACCTGACCCCAACTCCTAAAACAACGCGACTGATGAAAATCACCGTCCAAACCACTTCAGAAGGGCCTGTGGAAGGTTGGTTCGGGGAAGGAATCGACGTTTTGGGGGAGGCGGGTGTGTTTTTTTGTTTTTGGATGGTGGAATCATCAGGAAAACGATAAGATTCATTTCATATGATAAAACATGCCCAACAATTTTGGATGCATTTACTTTTTGTTCAAACTGCTTTCCATATCTGATTCATTTACATTCCTTCCCATTTTAGAGGAGTCCACACTTTTGAAACATACCCAACACTTCTTCCACTTGTCCAATAAGATGATATTCTGAGTTGCTGACCCCATGATAGCAAGGAGGATGTCAAAGCACCCAGTGCTGTTAAGGCATTGGCCAAAATCTGCAGGACCAAACCGACAAGACAAGAGTCGTCAACAACTGTTCTCCAAAAGGAATGACTGAATGGTTGAATGAAGAGTTTCAAAAAATCAATCTATCTTTGCGCTGAAGTCATCAAGAATGACAACAAAAACCTTAAAATTGAAAGGACCTAGCAAGAATACTATCATGATGGATTCGTCATTCCGAAGATCTTTGCAACTAGGGCTGCAACGAGGGCCGGTCGAATTCCCAATATATCACCAAGGTACCTTCACAGGCGGCACAACGTCAAATCCGTTTTGTTTGGGGTCCGTTGCCTGCGCAAACGCCATGCCGTTGGCACCCCATGAGAAGCATTCCAATGACGGAACCCATGAAGACAGCACCTCACAAAGTTCACTGGACTGGCACGTGCCAACTTCATCCATGCACGACTTCCCATTTAAACATCCATGGGAGGAACGGTATATTTACCGTAATACCTTGATCCCCCCAAAAAAATCAGCGAAATGTAGGTAAATATACCGTTCGTCCGATGGATCCTCTGGGTTTTGGATGGTTTGTTGCAACATTTACCAAAAGACTATGAGCAATTTTTCAAAAGATCTGAGATGGCCACCCAACAAGTAATGCCCAACCTGAGCTAGAAATCCGAAAAAACGGCCCTTGATGTTTTTTTTGGACCCTAAGCTTCCCTAACCCATTTCGGTTGAGGAAAATCTGGATCGGCCTGGGGTCCCGCGATGAAAAACCATCGGAGAAAAAACAACTCAACAAGAATTATAACTCGGATCTAACCCCGCACCCAGCAACAGTGGCCAGTAAAGGTTTAGGCTGAGATTCCAGATACTGGCATTTAGACTAAAACTGAAATCCTGGTGGTGACTGGCTGCGGGGGTAGATCCAAAGGATAACACACTGGACACATGTGGACCAAGAGAAACCAAGGGCAACACATGTTCACTAATGATGCCACCGTCAGAGAGCATGATGGCTGCCGCGATACTGAGACGAAGGAATCGATTCAAGAAGCATAGGATCCATGTGTGGTATATTTACGTGCATTTAGTTGATTTTGTGGTATCAATGTAGGTAAATATGTATATATATATATCATATATGTTCATTATTATCATTACTATTATTATTACTATTATTATTATTATTATACCATACATGAATCCTATGTTATAGGACAAGTAAACCTAGAACTGTCAATATATGTCAATACAAAAGTGCAAATAAGTCTTTTCATGTTGACATTCCGTTAAAAAAAACAGGAGGTGACAAGTTTTCACTATGACCAACCATGACCATCTCCTTGCAGATGTGTAGTTGTACTGGATGGAAAAGTTGCTGCATGCAGACCTCTTCAGCAGGTTTTTGTTCAACGGGCCAAGCAGTTTGACATTGTGAAAGTCATCTGAGGTATCCACACAAAGCCTGACTTCTTTGAAGCTTTGCCAGGTTTATCCTGCTTGAATTTCCAACAGTTGCATGCATGCCACCTACGGAGTTCAACTGACACTTGCTTTGACCATCACAATTCAGAACAAGTCCTCTGCAAATGGTTGCAGCTCCAACTCCGAACTGTCAAAAGTTACACATTCGAAAGGTTTGGGACTCAAACAGCCGTGAAATTTCTCTGTAACATGGTACTTAAGACTTAAGTTATAAAAATGGCCGGCATATAAACTCCACTTATATAAGGGCCCCGACAAATCCCAGTAACCCATGGATTTTCGTTAAATTTATGGGAAAACCCCATTTCACCCCACTGAAAAATTGGGGCATTTCTCTCTCTCGCCTTCCTCTGGAGCTTGCCAGCATTGGCTCCAATTCCAGGCCCTCTTCAGCCATCGATTTTGAGGCTGAAGGATTGGATGTTGCGACACGGCTTGGATTTTATAGCATAAGTTTAATATTGTTTATATAATCTTTATAGCAATCAATCACATGAAACTCATGAAACAACTCTGGAACATGAAAGTTGATTACACCGTGTTTTTTGTGAATTTTGTTAATGGTTGTTCTCATTTAGGTTGTAAAGGACCAAATTACAATGGGACAAGGTTTCCTCTCAACCTCTGGTTCAGGTATTCAATACAGAACTGGGGGAAACTTAAAAAGTTCATCGAGAGATTCATATTGTATGTCCTTCATAGACTGGTCTTAGCAATTCAAGACAAGAGTCATAGATGATACAATGATACCTCATGTCTCACAAATATTCAGCCATCGTTTTGTCTGGATTGCCGACAAACAGATTATCCACTGAAACTGATCATGCATCATGCTCCAGCTTCTTGATGTGAGAAAAGGTCACTTCAACACGCTTCATCTTGGCAAGTGAGTCTCCATAGGGTTTTCTTTTGGAAACAGAAGTAAGCCAAGGAATGCTCTGTGAAAAGGAAAAATTGAACAACCACATGTTGAAATCCGAGTAGAAGCATCAATGAACATACAAAACATCCACACCACACACACACATAGTTCAAAAAAAGCAAAAACATGATGCATAAACTCGAATGGTTGCAACTTCGAACTTTTTGTGGCACACACCGCGATGAAATGGGGGGTGTACCTTTTGCAACCACGATGAATCGTTGCAGCACATTGCTTCTTCAAACGATTTTGGACGGGTGACCTCCGGACAACCCATCTCCACTCCGATTGTCTGTGCTAAGTGTGTATTGATGTGTAGATTAATCATATTTAATTATGTGTATGATTTGCAGATCATCTAGTAGATAGAGATATTAGTAGATATTATAAATGTACTACGTAGGAGTTGTTTTGCAGCAATGCCTGCAACATGGTGGAAATTGAGAGTTCCCATGGTCCAAAAGCCGAAGCTTTTTTGCCGGCTCAGGGGGTAAAAGAGCTTGCGCCGAAAAGCAGATTCGACCGTGTCTTCGACACGACTTGCACCTGTATAGGCGTCTAGCTGATTGAAACTATGGGGGGCAGGTGAGTGGTGTTGCTCCGAAAGGGAACAACTCCTTTTCAACCGCCACTCAGCTAAGAAGATTTTTGTTAAAGCTTCAGATCCGATAGCTTTCATACAGATACGCAGCCCAACAGTGCCATGAGGAGCACTAAATTGGACAGTATGATTCAGGATATTTCAGGATGCCAGTAGCAAACAACCATCATCCAACGACCTGAAGAGCACGACGGCTTTGTCTGTGATTTCTATGTGATTTCTAAAAAAAGGGCGATTTGTTCCACAACAGTTGCTAAGGAGAATCATGAACCAAGATCATGAATGGCTCCGAATTGGATCTACATGGATGCAGCATTTCATGAATCACTTCTACCACCCAGGTACAGCCTCTTGGGCAATGCTCATTTGGAAAGCAAAGCCTTCAATCGTGCAATCTCCTGCAATACCAGTGCAGCCGGGATATTCCAAAGAGTTTCAGTTTATCAGGACAAAACAACTCCAGCGCCTCATCCTTCTTCAGCAACTCAGAAGCAAACTCCTACAACATCAGTGGAACACCAAGTGAAGATCGAAGGTCACATCCAACATGGTCAAACAATAATTGCACATAATTGAACTACTCCTTCATGGCAGCAACATGCAACTACCTTGGATCTACCCTCCACCCAGTTACAGTCACCGCCAGGATTACTACATTTAGGGTGGAGGAGCAGATCCAAGAACTACCAGTAGATCCTACATCCCAAAGCCCACAGGGACTTCGTGGAACCTCTTCCTTCTTCTTGATCTGACACTGGAAGGCCTTCCAAAACCCATTGAAAGCCATGGAACTCCATCGAGGGTGCCCATTTCACTGAAAAACTCTTGTTTGCTGCACATCCTTCCACTATGCCTGCAACCATTTAGAGGAAAACATGAACACGTGCAGTAAAAAAATCAGGCAAAACTATAGAAACATGCAGCAAACCTGCTCCTTTTGCTTGATCTCCATGACAACCGCATCCACAATTTCCTGGCGCATTTTAGTTGTGGATTTGGGCAATAGCAACTCTAGGTCTTCGAGAGCGATCCTCCTTCTCCATTGCCACTATCCTGCTTCGAGAGCGATCCTCAGTTTTCATGTTCCAAAATGTTCCAAGATGTTGCCTGATTTTCTGTGAACTTTCCATGCGGCTTTACATAGAAATGGATAGAAATGAAGGAGCCTTCCGAACTGGGGGAGTCAGTTGTTCGAAATCAAATCAAACTTTGAGCCAAGTATTCAGAGCTTCAGTCCCCCACAAACCTGCCCTAAGGACACAACGAGAATGCTGGGAGCAACTGCAGGAGCCTGAAGGAACATCCGACTTTCGATCGATGGGGACTGGGATGTCCCGCCAAGGTGTGGTCACTAAATCAATACTGCATCGCTTGGTTTTTTTGTGCTTTCAACACTTTTGAACTTTTTAGTTATCATAGATTTTCTCTCATGAGTTCTCTGTAGGTATCTTCGAATAACATGAAGGGAAGAGAGTGGGGCTTCTGAAGATGGTACGAGAAGTACCCTCAATACATGTCCCTAATTCAGGATAGACGAGGATATGAAGTCATCTACAACAGCCATTTTTGGGGGGGCGCATTGAGGATCTACCAAGGTTGCCCGCTGTTTGAGAAACCATTTCCGTGGAAGTCAATCCTTTCAACAATGGTCCCTTCTGGATGATAAACTCCTTGCTTTGGAAAAAGTGAGGCAACTTGCATTTTCATGTGTCATACTGAAACCCAATCAACCCAATCAACAGCAAACTGAAACTTTTGAGGTATGTTTCTTTCATTTTTGTTTCCAAAAAAACTCTAATCTTGCCCAACAACAAATTGGCATAAATTTATATAAATTTCCCAGTATGTCTGGGGTCATTATATTTGATATCAACCCAAACCATCAAAACTAAGAACAAAAAACTCCTCAAACTTACCATACCCATGACGCAACCATGGGATTTGTACGTATATTTTTCCTGCATTTTTCTCCCATACAAAATCAACAAAAAATACATGTAGGTATCTAAAATATATCTACAATCGTCCCATTTTGGATGCCATTAATATGGGGATATATTTGTCAAGCTGTTTGGTTTCATTGTTTGATCCCCCACCTTTCGCAGCGGAGCTGCACAGAGCCATGTGGCAACAGATGGGAGGTGCTGAAACCTCAGCGATTGAAAATGGCTTGCAAATATTTGAGGAAGTTAACGTGGATACACGTTCATGATTATATATATGGTATTTGTATATATAATATCGATCTACATGATAATAATATGGTAGACATCTTATACTCATAAATATACACAAATGATTGTAAGATATTCAATTCAATAGGAGCAACGGCTCCTTTTTGAGCTGTCATGGCTCGGTCTGAGGTGCCAAGCTTTGGCGTGGGCGTGGCTGGTTTTGTTTCTGCAACAGCAGCCTTAAATGGATCGGATACGTTCAAAACGAACATGTTTGATGGGATGCTGAATCAAAGACTAAGCGCAAAGTGATGATTTTTTTCGGATGTCTATTTTTCATGGTGATACTGTAGCTGCAAAGTGGATGGTACAAACAAATTCGGTGATTTCACTTGATCTAGTTGGTGGTTTCAACCCATTTGAAAAACATGATCGTGAAATTGGATCATTTCCCAAGGGTGAACACTTAAAGAAAACATTTGAAACCATCACCTAGTGATGTATTTCTTGGGGGTACCCCCGGCCCACTAACAGTAGAAAGTGAAGGTTTATAGGGGTCCCTTCATAAAAATGAACAGATTATTATTTCATATTTTTTCACTGTTAGTGGGTGGGGGATACCCCCAATGTATTTCCAATTTCAATACTCAGACTTTCACCACAGCTTCAGGTTTGGCAACGGCAGCAGGTGCCTAAAATTGACACCAGTTGCGACAGAAAGGCTTGAGATTCATGAGAATCCTACCTATCCCACCAAAAAAAAACAGCTACCCACCCCAACTATAAGTGCCCCTAGCTGAGAATCATGTCATATTTGTATTCAAATTCATATGTAATCTAATCTTTTTGATAAATGCACTGAATCCACTGGTGCCTTTTGCTCCTCACTCTTCTTTGGTGCTGCCATGAGCCATGTTCCCACTGAGGGGCGTTTGGCAAACCTGGCTTAAACTTGGGTACTGTAGTTGTTTTCAATGAACGACCCACGCTAGCAAGAATGTACAGTGCATCATGTTATCATATGCAAAAATTACCAAGCATCTTGGGCTGTCACGGTGTCACTTCAGTCGTCACAGGTGTCACTTCAGTCGTCACAGCTGTAGCCTGAAGTCTGAAACAAGTTGCACAAAAAGATTGAAGAACAAAGACATGAGTCACATGAGATCCCAGGACCCACTACACCTGTGTACCAGTAACGGCAGTTTAAACTCTATTGGGACCTGGGACACTGAAATCTAAGCGTTTTGCTTTTGGCGCTTCCTTGACCTCAGCAGTAATCAGTGCAATCAAAGGATGCCTCATGGATGCAACAGCATTCAGTTTGTTGCCAACTCCGCTCACTTTCATCCAAATTAGGCATTGATTCAAGCAATATCAGAAGCATTCAGTAATTATGATGGATGTATATTTACCGACGTATACCATAAATATCAAACAAATGTAGGTAAATATACCAATCCCATTGATCCTATGGGAATTAAACTCATTTGACACGCAAAAACCCAACAACTCAGAATCTTTTCCTCATGTATAAGCTCGTGGACATGTTTCAGGCTTATCTGAGCTGCTGGCAGCTTCGGTGTCTGCAGCTTTTGGTGCGGACTTTGGCTGGGAAGGGAATTTCGCGTAGATGGACTGTCCAAGATCAATTGAGCAATTGTTCACTCAATGTCGCCAACTGAAAACATGGCAACAACAAAACACTCTGAAGCAAGGGCCAGAAACAACAACGACAACAGCCATGAACCACAATCAACCAACAGCATCAACTGACCAGGGACCAACAACACGCGTCCAACAATCAAAAACCTTCCTGTTTTGATATCAAATGTGAGATGTGACAAAAGATATTAGTATATACCATTACTATTTCGTACATAGTACATTCAACTGGATCTCGACCTCCATTGCCGGCATTGGGCTCATGTGCATAGCATAGTAGTTCCTGCAAACAAGCCGGATGTCCCAAATTCTTTCCGTTCACAAACAACACAGCTGGTGCACTTACCGCACAAAGTATACGGTCCTGAATGGCAGTGTCAGAGGAGTCTCTCTCACTGGTTTTGCCTCAAACAGTCAATTGGCATCATTTCAAGGTCCATGGCACCTTGTTTATTTATGTCGTTGTCATGGCATCATTGATCATAGCAACGCATCTGGACATCTCTGCAAATCACAAGCCAAACTCGTCTCAGCTGCCAGCAGCTTGAGTCTCAGCTTTTGGTGTAGGCTCAGATGCTGCTGGTGCCTGAAATACCATTAGGATATTCGCTTCAAATTGGATGGTGCAATCTGGGAAACATCTGGTGAAACATCTGGTGATTTCAGTGATGGTATTTTCATGTATTTCATAGTTCTTCAGGTTTTCGCCACTGCTTCAGGCTTCGCAGATGCAATAGGTGCCTGACATTGGATGAGCGCGGACAGAAAGCCGTGGGGTGACACTACTAGTCCCCGGCCCACCCAAGAGCTCACCCCCCCAACCCCAACAAACCTTTGATAGAGGGTTTGTACGGTTGTTTGAATACCTTTCTCCCCAAATGTGATGTCATATGTCATGACTGGAATCGTGCCTTTTGCTCTTCAGAGCTCTTCTTTGGTGCTGCCATGAGCCATGTTCCCACTGAGGGGCGCTTGAAAAACCTGGCGTAAACTTAGGTACTGCAGTTGTTTTCATGAAACGACCCACGCTAGCAAGAATGTACAGTGCATCATGTTATCATATGCAAAGATTACCAAGCATCTTGGGCTGTCACGGTGTCACTTCAGTCGTCGTCACTTCAGTTGTCACAGCTGTAGCCTGAACCTGAAGTCTGAAACAAGTTGCACAAAAAGATCGAAGAACAAAGACATGAGTCAAATGAGATCCCAGGACCCACTACACCTGCGTACTAGTATCGGAAGTCTAACCTCTATTGGGACCTGGGACACTGAAATCTAAGCGTTTTGCTTTTGGAGTTTCCTTGACCTCAGCAGGAATCAGTGCAATCAATATAGGAAGCCACATGGATGCGGCAGCATTCAGTGCTGCTTGAAGTGCCATTATTACTCTTGATTCTTTGGAAATCCACTGAACAAAATCATTTTGATTGCTTCCATCACTTGCAAACAGTCTAAAAACAAATTGCAACAGGTAAAAAACTGCAATAAAGCTTTTTCAAAACATCCATTCTGCACATGCAGCAGCCGAAAAAAACAAGACCCTATGGTGACTCTCCTACGTACTTGGGCAAACACAGAAACTTCTTTTGGCGCCTCAACTCCAGGTGCCTCAGCTCCAAGTCTGATGGGTTGGTGACAAGTCCACACGTTACATCCATTGGACTGGTGATTAAAAATTACATTCATCCCAGAAAAATCAACGAATTATTCATTAAAGTATATTATTAGTGTATATACATATACGTATTATTATATATATAGGTAACTATACCATTCCCATGGATAGGGTCTATGTCTGGGACTGCCCGCCTTCTTCTTGGGAGCAGAGTTGAGCCATGTTCCAACAGAAGGACGCTTGGCAAACCTCAGTCCAAGGAAGTTTGCCATGGAAATTCCCGTCCAAAACAGCACAAAACTGGAGGTTGCTGAGGCCCTGTACGGAACGAACTCTGGTGGAGATGACACTTGAGTCACCTGAACGCAAAAGGCCAACAATTTGCTGTCAAAAGAATGGATAAAAATGGTGCAATCAATGTGCAATCCATGGTAATTCTGTTTGGAAAAATGGAGATTTCTGAGGCCACAAACTGCAACCACTTCTGGCTTCTTGGCTTCTGAAGTCGACGTCTTCTCAGTCTGTGCAACCACTTCTGGCTTCGTGGCTTCTGAAGTCGATTTCTTCTCCGTCTTGGCGAACTTACCATAAAGGTTCTGGGCCACAAATTCGATCAAAAATGCAGCGGAAAACATCCCCGACAAGTGAAAATCTTATGAGTATACTTGAAGCATGATGTATTATATACACTCCTGAAAACAGACATCTGGACCCTTCAAAAAATGATGTTTTGATGTTCTGATGGTTTTCGAAATTGTGGAGTTTCCCAATTTCAACGATTAGGAGAGATTCAAATCGGCCTCCATGGGGTTGGAGCTCGCTGGGAGACAGTGGAACACATAGTAGTCCCTGAGACACACAACGACACACATCAAGGCCCATGGGTCACAGTGCCCATTAAGAGGGACCTGAAAAAAACACATCCAGGATGTGTATTTTTTTTGTTGGTCGGACATTTTTGGGGATCACAGATTTGGTATTTTTCGAGAGGTATGTTGGTTATGTTGAAGTCGAATCATCACCGTCTCAAGATGTCTCAAGCCAGTCCCAGGGTCCTAACAAAATGATCACCTTGACGATTTCCTCCAAACCATTCACTTTACTGGGAAAATGGATCCCGTGGTCCACCATTCAGTTTACTGGATGCACTTTCTACCCAAAAAAATATGGGTGAAATGGTGAATTGATGCTGGATTTTGTCGGGATTTCCATGGATTTCCTCCATTTCCTCACCGAAAATCTGCACAAAATCCCGCCTGAAAGGAAGCATGGAAACTGTCGGTTTCGAGGCCGGTGCTGCCTCGGGTGAGGAAATCCCGTTCCCAACCACCGTTTGGATGTACCCAGGACCCGGGAACTAACAGGATTCCCCCCTTTTAAAGGCACTTTTGAGTCGATGATTTTCCAAACTTCCCTATGATATGTTAGTTTCCTGGAGGGTATAAAACCCTGTAAATAATAGGATATTTGATGATACTTGGATATTTACCATATCAACTGGTGCAGGAGATCTTCCATCGACAGTATCAAACATGAGGAAATTCACACTCACTTATGGAGAAACTGTAAAAAGTTAAACGAATCCATATGGGTCTGGACAATTTGTTACAAAATTATTGTCCGATCCTGCTTTTTTGGAGAAAAAAAAAAACGATCCACAGTGGTGTGTTTATTCAAAAAGGAAAATACATCTTCTACAATTCCGATCCACTATCCAAGCCTTCTGTTTTCCAATAGGATCCATGGGACTGGTATTGCACTTAGCTACATTTAAATATTTTAAATGATTTTTATGGAATCAATGTAGGTAAATATATCGGTCCCATGGATCCTATGGGGGGTCGTGTTTTTTGACATCATCCGTCGAATCACCGTATCAGTGAACCGAATCTCAGCGCAGGACGCTCTGCACGTTCGCAGGTGGTTCAAGTTTCACGGCCGAATGATCCACCTGAAAAACAACATCAGTGTCCCCCAAGCGACATATGTTTCCCTCTTGAGTCACAGTGCTTTAATAAACACACAACTTGAAGATTACATGCAAAAATATAACCAAAGAATTGAAAGTTGTCTGCATTTGGAAAAGGCCCACACCACATCGTTTGTGATGACCTGGTTATCACGCCTTGCAAGGTCTCAAGATGACAATTGATAACAATGGGAGTTTCACTGGAAGGACTTAGGCTTTATTCAAAAGGATGTATCTCATGAGATGCGAAACCCCACCCAGGATGCTGGTGGCAAATGAAGGTTTAGAAGGATTCCCTACTAAATCTACTGAAAATGTAATATACCTGGTGGTCAGTATTACTCGGAAGGGTTTCGCATCCCAAAATGCAGCAATAATCTTGAAGAATGAAATCAAGTATCGTAACTAATTCTACTTCTCATCTTGTGCAGGATTAAGAACAACATCATCAACGATTCATCAACAGTAATTGTTTGTCTCTTTTATGCATAAAAACAGTATGTTGAAAAATGGAAGATATAGACTCTTTGAAGACTTTACCATCATGAGACTTTGATTTTTGTGCCGCTCAGCTCCATACTCCAACATTTCTTCTTTCTTCTTTGCTGCCTGCAGTCGCTCCAACAAATATCATCGTTGCAATGTCTTCAACTGCTTGAAACTTGCGAAACAAAAAATACCAAGATCGTTGCATTGTTGAATCATTGTCGCTAGCGTTCTGCAAGCGTCTCAAACATTCTAAGGCATCCACATGCTTCAGGATCTGCTCAGAAAGAAAGGCATGTGGATC
This sequence comes from Breviolum minutum Mf 1.05b.01, assembly GCA_000507305.1. Lineage (NCBI taxonomy): Eukaryota > Dinophyceae > Suessiales > Symbiodiniaceae > Breviolum > Breviolum minutum. The sequence continues at coordinate 1,204 of DF239706.1, read as the reverse complement.
GCTTGGCTTCTCATGAATGACCTGGTAGGCACAGGCACAAACATCCAGGCTGCTGAGTCTCCCACTGGATTTTTCCTGCGTTTATGTATACAAAAATTTTGCAAAAAAAAATGAGATGTGATAAACAAAGAAAACATATATAATATGTATATATAGACAGTACATATATATATACAAAATAGAACATCCATGAGAACATCCATTCCAACCCTTGGACACTCAGGTGGACCAGGAGTATCCGGGCCCTGCAGACCTCTCGGATTGCATCTGCAATCACCTCTTCAACGTGATGTTCCGACAAATACCTGCAAGTTTGTGCACTTCTCTGCTTTTAATTCCGTTGTTTTTCAAAACACCACACTTGCCATTAAATTCAACAAAAAACACCTTTGACAAAAAAAGCTTTGCTTTAAAGTCACTAGATATTACTAGATATTCAATTATATCAATTATATTTCATATATCTCTTAATAAAAGTTGGGAAATGTGGCTTTCCCAAGGCTCACTTCTGTGCCGCATCAACCTTGTTCTTCGCCTCGGATTCGGTGATTGGGTCAAATCATCGTCGGGACCGTTCATCCCGGAGGTTGGGACCTTCTGCTGCTTCGCTTTCTGCTCCGTCTTCGTGTCCTGAAACAACGACGTGTAGAAAGCGATCGTTTCTGTAAAAAACACTTGATCATTGAAACATTTAGGGAAATCATTGAGATTTTCTGAGGAGAAAGCCACAGTGTCATTCAGAATAGCAAGCCTCAGGAGAATCAAGAAGATGAAATGAGCTTCAAATTTGTCATGTTCACATTTTTGGGTATGTGTTTTTGATATTTTTGTGGGATATTTCTTCCCATAGGATCCATACCTATAAAAATCAACTGACATATTATTGATCGTATGGTCTTGGAAATTGCATCCCCCCCAAAACAAATTAGCCGGGCACTTCTCTCCCATCTCCGAAAATCCACCACTTGGATGTCCCTGGAAGTTGGTAAATGGTTAGGATATATGGGTTATTGGGTTATTTCCTACTTATAAATGGGGTATTCCTTGGGGTTATAACCCAACCTTCGATCCTACCTTCCGTCACCGGACATTCAGGCGGTTCATCCGCTCGCCGAGCAACTTCATTGGCAACAATTTCACTTCAGGCAAATCCACTGGCACCTCACGTGGTCAAACTGCCGGTGGATTAGAGCTGACATATAAA
>DF239705.1:135667-163877 GCA_000507305.1 Breviolum minutum Mf 1.05b.01 | reverse complement strand
GATGAGGATGATGATGATGATGATGATGATGATGATGATGAGACGACGATGATGAGACGACGATAGATGATGATGATGATGATGATGATGAGTACGATGATGATGATGACGATGACGATGACGATGACGATGATCGAGATGATGATGATGATGATGATGATGATGATGATGATGATGATGATGATGATGATGATGATGATGATGATGATGATGATGACGATGACGATGACGATGACGATGACGTGATGATGATGATGATGATGATGATGATGATGATGATGATGATGATGATGATGATGATGATGATGATGATGGATGTTGATTGGTTAGGTTTTGAGAACTGGCAAAAACATGTGAAGCAAAACATTAGAAGTATTTCCTGATTTGCTGGTGTCTTTTTAGGCAAGCTCGTATGACATGCGCAAATCTCTAAGTTTCACACTGTGGCGATAGCTGAAGTACTTGGGGCGATGGATCAATGCCATAGCTTCAAAGCACCTGATGTGGAGAAGTGGAACTGGCACATTTCCAAATATCTATTTCCAAATATCAAGGACTCACTTCCACCATTGTTTAACCCCACATCCAACCACTGGAATAAAACAAGTTGGCGGACATCACTCGATGATGACCATTGAAGTGACATGGAAATATCTTGGACTTTTAGAGGTGTCAAATCTTTGAGGTCATGTCTTCATGCAGAACATCATCTTATTGCTTTGGGACATGTCAAAATTCCAAAAAATAGAATAACATTTCAGGATTTGAAATTTATCGAAGCTGGACAAAAAAAATGTCATCCAGAACCTTGATTTTTTTGCATTCTCCAAAAAACGGGTGAATCCTCACGGCAGCCACTTCTTTATTCCCTTCGCAGTTCAGATGGTGGCAACCGAAAAGACGTTTGTTACGACGTTGAATCATTGTTCTGGTCGTTTGGTAACTGAATCTGGTGAGCGCAGCATGGGATCAAATCTGGTCACTGAATCTGGTACTCCGCGGACGAGCACCTGTCGAAAAAGTGGAATCGTTTGCGTCAGGTTTGATGAGTTGAGAAAGTACGAACGTCATGACTTTCTGTGGATGGTTTTTTCTCGAGATCTTCGCCAAGAGCAATATCAATATCATCGAAGAATATATATGTATACACGTTTGACTCTCCCTGAATGACCAATAGAAATGAAATGTGAAGGAGCTAATGGAGGTCATTCCAGGCACAAAACAAACATACAAAACTAAGATTCACCGACTCAATCATTGCGCAGAAAAACCATATCCATGAATTCAAGAAAACGAACGGAGTGTGACATAAATGAATATGAATAACTCCTGAGTCCTGCGTTTGGATATCCACCAGCATGAAAAGTGACAAGCTCAAACCTTCTTTCAGATTTGCATTCATCATATCCATTTATCTTGCGGCTCACCCAAAACATCAGGAACCCGAACCACCCAAACCTTATCTCGCAATTTCAAGGCTTCGGCAGCAAAACGAATATGGTCATACCTTACGTTGCAAGAAGCTGAGAGGTCTCAACGTGTCACATCATGCGACTTGCTCATTGTGATTGTGAAAAAGAATCGTGGAGATTGAAAATTATGAAAATCGAAATCGACATTTCGAAAGGGACGTGTGTAACATAGCTGAAAGGAGGAGTTCTAGGTCAACAAATGCAACTAGGGCAATTCTCATTCAAATTCTGTTTGAAAGACGTGGCAATTGTAGCTTCAACCATGCACAACTTAGGAAGCAATGCAACGATGCAAGGTGCCCCAACCAGCACAAAATGTTTCGGAAAATTGTTAAATAAACCGTCGTAAAACTCGATAACTTGAATAAATGGCAACTAATTACATGATGAACATGTTGAAGAACTTCGTAATAAACCAACAGACTCCATTTGATGGCCATCCTGCCCTTTTCGGGATACCGCACTGGTATCATGTCACAAATCTTATAAGGAAATCACTTCTTTAAACAACACAACCCGAATTTTGACCCCAGAACGTTTTTACCAAAGACCAAAGACTTCGCTCTGATCTGTTCCAGTTGGTCACTGGTCACCTCTGTTAAACAACTACCCCAACATGGGCGGTCCAAGATACGCATCATGTGCCCTGAATTTGGTGCGAACTGCCTCACCAGTGGGATCATGGGGGGCATAGGACAACTTCTGACCCTGCAAGTGCTACAATTTGCCAGTGTGATTTTCTTTTGCGGTAAATCAATCATCCTACGCTGCTATACACAGACCCCAAACAAACTCTTGCAGGTCATTCATACTCTTTCATCCCACGGCCTAAACTCCAGAATTGACAACTCTGAATCGCCAAGAAACCACAAAGGTCTCATGCGTCAGCTGGATTTCAGCCACCACATCGCTGAAGCGCGGATCTGTAAACATCACATAGACCTTGGTTTGCTTCCAAGAACTGGGTGAGACCAAAGTATGATTCCACTAATCCATCTAAACCCAAGAGATATCTCTCAACAAACACTTAACATATGAGGATATTGGCATGTTGCATGTTGGATTTCTTGGATATTTACTGACAAATTTGGTTATCAACAAATTTGCCCCTCGGTTTCATATGTGGAAACCATCAAGTCAAAAAACAATACTCCAGCATCAATCAGCATTGTCATATTGTTCACAAAATGCCAAGATACCGCGATGTCCTGCCAATTGTCGGAAGTCGGACGTTTGAAACGATTGTTCACGTGTATGATGCGAAGGCGTTTCGCAGCATGCTCGTCCTTCAAGCACTTCATCACCTGCACTGCAAGTTGGAAGTTTTTTATCCTGGTACCCTAGAGATGTTCCGAATGTTTGGTAAATATTGGATCATTTTTTCAACTAGTTGTGTCATGATTTGGCATATCCTATACCTAGAACTGAAACGTTGCCATTGCTTTCATTGGTGCTTCTTTGCGATTCTTAGGGTGCGAATCTGGTGACGGAACGAAGCTTTGAAAGGTTCCAAAGCAAATTGGAAGATTGCAAAGATACTCAGATCCACAAAGACGATTCAAAGATGATCAGGTGATGATGGGTGATGTATATTGACGCAAGCGGAGGCACGCCTTTCGAATCATTCCATTTGACGACAAACAAGCATTGCTATGTAGCAAAACAAGATACTACAAAAGAGCGCGGCGAAGGATGGTATGTTTAAATGTTTCTATGTGCGTGAAGCAAGGAACGACACATGGAAGGGAAAAGTCATGTAAAATGATGTAACAAATATTGAAATACATTGACATTTACAAGATCTGAAATATCCAAAAATAAAAATTGTGCAGAAAGAGAACACACAATTTCGTTCAGGTTCAATCACAAGGAATTCTGAACTAATTCCAAACTGATACAAATGTCTTACAATTAACATATTTGACTCTTTGACGCTATTTACTTGGAAAATTCCGAAAGTCTTTTATCAAGATAAACCCACAAATACCATCCAGACACCGCCTTACTCCGATCTAATCTCTGAATGAACAACAATCAACTCTGGCCTACTCTGGATGAGATGAGATGATGATGATGATGATGATGATGATGATGATGATGATGATGATGATGATGATGATGATGATGATGATGATTGAGATGAAGAAGATGACGATAAAATATGAACATGATGACGAATAAGAAGATGAAGATGATGAAAAAAAGAAACTGATTATCATGATTCATTATTCACAATAATGATAATGACGAACCTAGTACTTGAATGGCCCCTAAGACAACTCAACCATTCTCGCGTTTTTGTGGCCTCAATCAACTCGCTGACATCATGGCCCACACACATGGCTCTGACGCAGTCCCAAATCAGACCACCCGAGGGACGCAAGCAGTTCCTGCAGAAGTGGCTGCACGTTGGAAGAAACGCTAACAGATTCATCAAAAATCATCTTGGACAAAAGATCTTAAGAGGAGAGACCCACATGTCGAAGAACGAAACATGCAAATAAACTTTGTGTAAGCTGCATGCTGAAATTTGAAACGAGATTCTTCTCAGCCAGCCTGAGAATACCCTTCCTCAGACAATGGCGGGTCAACTACAACTCTTTTGCTTGTGATTTGCGAGGCAAACTACGACAATTTGTAACCAGGAATGTCCCCAGTGTGAGTGAAACAGCATCAACCTCGTTTTGTTTGTTCAGAACCTTCTCAACGCGAGCATCGGTTACAAGCTTCCATTCAACAAAGAGGGATAAACAATTCGAATTCTGAAGAAAAAATGGACAAAAGCATGTAAATATGTTACCAGAAAAGTAGAAGTACATAAGTACTTGCAGATTCATGACTGTATCATCACAACAGCTCCAGACATAATTCATGATATTAATTTGCGATGCAAATCGTGCTATCTTTCAAAATTATGTGCAACCAAGAATCTCACCACACAAATTGGTTTCAGCCCCTGTCTTTCCACCAATGCGCTCAAGAAGCGGATCGAAGTATGCCTTTGGAAACTAACATATGTCCAACTGTCAACACGTGGACGTCTTCATCGCACGAATTTAGGGTGAGAAAAGTTGTGACTCAACACGTGCTGATTACTTCACTTCTTCCAGTGAAATCCATTTGAGCTTGAGGAACTCGGTGCATGAGTTACACAATGAACTTCTCCCCCCCAGCTTGCATCCCTTCTTTTCTTCTTGAAACTGTCAAGTGAAAAAACAAGGCCAACCACAAAATGAGAGTCAGAATAAATGAAAACTTCTCTCTTACCTGACTCACTTTCAAGTGTATATGTTGATGATACATGTACAATGAAGTATGCAACTAGTGCATGTGACATGTGGTTATTCCTGTGATTCCGGCTGAGACACCCTCTTGGCCAGGAACGCTTGTTCGTACATTGAAAAACACTTGTCCACGGCTGTCATGTCTGCTTCTTCAATCTTGCTGGTATACCTGTCATTTTATCCAAATCCAACATCTCACCCATCTTCAAAAACTCATATGTTTGAAGATTCTACACTTGCTGAAGTGATTGCAGCTGACTGCCCAACTGTATTTTGTAGCTGCTGCTATAGAAGATTCACGGCAAACACATCGGAAATGAACAAATGAAGTTCCGTTAGTCGAAATGACAAAACCCAAAAGCTAAAAGAGGCCAAAGGACCTACATTGTCACAAAATTGATATCACGCACACCAATTCACATTAATGATGAATCGAACATCTTTTTCAATTTCTATCACCTCATGATGACCTCATAGGCCTTTGATGATCCTTTGAAGCTGGCAACGTGTTCGAAAACAAATTATCCGTTTCGGTAAGGAACGGAGAGCAGTCATTCTGAATCTGATCACCTCACAATCGGGAGCGACTTGGCTACAAGGTTAAAATTATATCCACCCACACCAGTATCGATGCAAACTGGAGGCACAAGGTCAGCTTCAACTGGGAGGGAACCCCTTTTTATGCGGATAAAACGCATGGTAGGTGACGAAGTTACTTTGTATTTTACGGCATTGTTGGACCTTTTTGGTTTCCTCCCCTTCTTTGAGTTTTTGTACGGGAAGAACAAAATCGGACACATCTTTGATCCCCATGTGGGCGGCCCCTGCTGCGGAGTGATGTTTTGAATATACCAGTAGTACCGCACAAGGCGGTGGCGGAAGTTTCAAGAAGACGAAACCTATAGGAGAGATTGATTGTTGTGAGTCACGGATGTCAGAGCAAAAACACTGACCAACTGACTAACTAGCTAACTGACTACTTGACTGATTGACTGACTGATTAATGAGCAATTGACTGACTGACTCACTGACTGACTGACTGACTGACTGATTGACTGACTGACTGACTGACTGACTCACTGACTGACTGACTGACTGACTGATTGACTGACTGACTGACTGACTGACTGACTGACTCACTGACTGACTGACTAGCTAACTGACTAATTGATTGACTGATTGATGAACTGACAAACAGACTAATTTACTGACTGACTGACTGACTGACCGACTGAATAATTGACTATTTGACTAATTGAGTGACTGACTAAGTGACTAATTAACTAGCTAACTGACTAACTGACGAACTGACTGATTGACTAACTGACTCATGGACTCACTGACTACTTGACAAGTGACTCACTGACTAATTGACGAACTGACTAAGTGACAAACTAGCTGACTGATTAAGTAACTGACTGATTGACTTCCTAACTGACTATGTACCTACTTGACTAGCTGATTGACTTCCTAACTTGACTAATTGACCAACTAGCTAACTGATTAACTGACCAATTGACTAACTGACTAATTGACTGATTGATTAACTGACGAACTGACTGATTGACTGACTGACTGACTGACTGAGTAGGTAGCTGCCTCACTGATTAACTGATTGATTAACTGACATGACTGACTAACTGACTTTCTGACTAAGTGACTAACTAATTAGCTAACTTAACTGACTAACTGACTGATTGACTAACTGACTAATTGACTCACTGACTAATCACGAGCAAACTGACTGACTAGCTAAAATGACTAATTAGCACTGACTGATTGACTGACTGACTGGCTGACTGACTAGACGACTTCTAACTGACTAACTGGTTAACTAACTAAGTTGACTAACTGACTAACCAACTGACTAACTCACCAATTGACTGCTTGAGCAACTGACTGAGTTAACTAATTCACTGATTGAGTAACTGACTAACTGACTAATTGACGAACTGACTATCTGACTAATTCATTGATTCATTACCTGACGAACTGACTATTTGACGGGGGTCAGTCTGAATTAGCAATTTTTTTCCGGTTTTCACTTGGCCAGTTTTGCCTGCGTTTGGCATCCTATTCGTGTCGAAAACAGGTGCCCCAAAATGGAGCCATACAACAGGCTGTGGCTAGATTACTATGCAACATGGTTGTAGATTCTCAAAAGAGGGTGCCCTATTCCAAACAGGAATGCGCAAAAATGGTGCAATACAACAGGGTGTGGCTAGATGAAGGTGCAACATGGTTGTAGAGTCTCAAAACAAGGCGCACTATTCCACACAGGATTGCGCCTCCAGATCTTTTGGTGCGGTGGTGTTTTTTTGGTGTGTTTTTGTGGTCTTTTGTGCTGTTTCTGCGGTGGTTTTGTGGTGCGTTTGGGGTGGTGTTTTTGTGGTGGTGTTTTGGTGGTGTTTCTGTGATGGTGTGTGATGGTGGTGTTTTTGTTGGGTTTTTGGTTTTTGGCTTTTGGTGTGGTGGGGCTTTTTGGGTGTGTTTTTGTGGTGGTGTTTTGTGCTGTTTCTGTGGTGGTTTTGGTGCTGGTGTGGTGGCGGTATTTTTTGGTGTGTTTTTGTGGTGGTGTTTTATGTTTTTTCTGTGGTGGTTTTNAACTTACTAACTTACTAACTTGCTTGCTTGCTAACTTGCTAACTTACTACCTTGCTAGCTTACTAACTTGCTTGCTTGCTTGCTTGCTACCTTGCTAACTTACTAACTTGCTAACTTACTTACTTACTTGTTTTGCTTGCTTGCTTTGCTTGCTTGCTTGCTAACTTGCTAACTTACTAACTTGCTAACTTACTAACTTACTAACTTGCTTGCTGGCTTGCTAACTTACTAACTTGCTAACTTACTAACTTGCTTGCTTTGTTTGCTAGCTAACTTGCCAACTTGCCAACTTACTAACTTACTTGCTTTGCTTGCCTGCTTTGCTTGCTTGCTGTGCCCCCCGATAAAACTGGAAAAGAATTGCCCAAAACAGTGGAAAAAATTGCTGAAAAAAATGGGTCTCCCTATTTGACTAACTGACTAATTGACTAGTTGACTGATTGATTGACTGACAAACTTGCTAACTGACTAATTTTTCGACATCTGAACTTCAAAAAAATGCTCGGAGACCGTCAGCTTTTTAGCATTTTGACTTGTGAATGTGCTTTTCGCCACAGCGGCGTGCAATTTTTCGACATCAGAACTTCCAAAAGTGCTCCGAGATCGTCAGTTTGTTAACATTTTGACTTGTGAATGTGCTTTTCGCCACAGCAGCGTGCAATTTTTCGACATCAGAACTCCAAAAAGTGCTCCGAGACCGTCAGTTTTTTAACGTTTTGACTTGGAAATGTGCTTCTCGCCACAGTGGTGTGCAATTTTTCGACATCGGAACTTCAAAAAGTGCTCCGAGACCGTTAGTTTTTAACATTTTGACTTGGAAATGCGCTTTTCGCCACAGCGGCGTGCAATTTTTGATTTCTCCTCTGACCACATGACTCCGCACCCGCCGCTTTAACAGGCCTACTTTCCGACTGACCCGACACACAAATCATTGAAAAAACGCAGCATTTCGCGACTTCTCTAACATTTGGCGCGGATGTATCTTCTTTCTTCTGACTTTCGCGCTATTGCATCTTCTTTCTGCTGACGTGACTACTCTACTCTGCTTTTCAACTGTCCATATTGTCGGAAGTTAGACTTCTAAACTTCCTTCGATAAATGGCATTTCTACTAGGAGCACGATTATCAAAAACACTTTCCATGAATTCAAAATTGACGATGATATAACGATTCAAAGTATGAATATATCGATGGTGATATGCGTCTTGGGCGACAATTCTTCATGTCTACTTTGGGCGAATGTAACTATCTTAGATATACAAAGCCTTGTATCTTCGACAACTCAAGATGTCGAGGTCGACTTATTGCAAATGATGATGCATCAATGCACCCGCTTGACCAAGACTTCGTGACTCGCAAAGGCATTCACCCAAATACAAACAACACGAAGAGACAAACAGTTTTTGCTCTCCTGATGGCAGCTGACAAAGTGAATCGCATTTTCTCCCCTACCCAGGTGTCAGCAGGTTGACAGCAAACGAAGAAAACAAACAAAACAAACCATCTCCGCTGAAATCTCTTAGGCCAAGTGGCAAAGTTGCATCAAAACGACAAGGTCTCTGGGTTGGTTGTTGTCGATAAAGGTACGTGCCATCCTTGATGGCAAACGTCCATGGATGACCCGTTAAACCCCAACAAGGCTTAGGACAACATGCCAAAAGAAACTAGAGAAAATGCCTTGTGTTGAAAAATCAACTGACCATCTAGAAATAATTACCCAATTGACTGCCTTCAAATGTTGAACATTGAGCATGATGGTCGAACTTCCAAAAAACAAACAATATGTATTGAATGTGCTTTTGAAAATCAGTACCATAAACTCGTGCTACCCCAACCAAAGTTGGAGCCTCCTATCCCGGAGAAATCGCCCTCTTCTGCAAACAAATATTCGTTGGATCTGGACTTAAGAATTCAGCAACACCAAGGCGCCCATAACTCTTCGAAGCCATGTCTTGTACAGCGTTCTGAGCGGTGCACACGTTGCACACCATGAAATTGACGGATGTAGGACAATGTAGGATTCAATGTGTTGAGATATTGGTGAGAAAAAACATGAAGAAAGTGAGGGCAACCCAGCCTCTTGTCAAAATTGAAGACAAGAAAAGTGTCGAGAGTTCAAAATTGAAGACAAGAAAAGTGTCGAGAGTTTGTTGCGATGTAACAAGTCATAATCTACTACCATCCAGAGTCATTTGGGGACTCGTTCGTGAGAGAAACACCACAACCTTAAAAAGTATCAGCAATTTCCTCACAATCAAGGAGGGTGGATCGGTTTCAAAATCATCTTGCAGTTTGCAACTATGAAAAGGAAGCCAATTCTTTCTCATTTCGGCAATACGGCACTTTGTTGCCACCCTCCAATTTCCAAAACATTCAAGGTTCAGCAGATCTAAGTCTACCAGAATGGCATGACAGACTCATATTGGACCCAGTGAAATGCCGGTCAAATTGGATCCAAGTGTCTGTCGAATTTTTTTGAACAGCGCTGAAATCCCATTCATGAAGGCCAACATCCAAAGCTTCAGCGCTGATGCGGAACGCTTGTGTGAGAGCCTTGGCCATGGCAAAAGATTTGCTTGAACATAAGGATGCCAGACTAGTGGTTTACGGGTGTTCAGAGAAATTATACATCGGCCGCACTGTTCTGATACTCGCAATTTTGAAACGCACTGCAACCGCAGCCATTCCAGTACTCAGCTTGCACACTACTCAAGTTGTTGACTTCTATGGGCATCGCTCCTTTTGAAAAGAAAACATCTCCCGCTGCTCTTGGTTCAATTTCAAAATGCATTTGGAGAATTATGCTGGACAATTTGAGACAATTTGATTGTGACTGTCTAGATGGGTTCGTTGTTTCACGTCATCTTCTCTTTTAACTTCCTAAACCAAACGGATATGTGTCCTTCTGCCCTGGCAAGTCCTGATATCATCTCCTAACCTCCTGCTAGCCGTATCAGTACAGTAAGTGTGGAGTTGAATTTCATTTCAGCTCCTTTTCTCCTGGAATCTCTTGGACTTTGAAACTCCCAAGGTGAGAAAATATTGAGATATGCTATATGTTGGTGATTTTTGCAAAACAATTTGGAGAAACTTTGGATTAGATCTTTGTTCTCTTGTTGACCTCCCTCCCTCTGCCATAAATCTCAAAATGGTGAATGACATCGAAAAATTATCTTTTGCGGTTGGGTGAAATCTTAGGGCGTTAAAATTGGCCCGAAGGGTCACCACACACAACAGCTAACAGCCTGGGAGCCTCTTTCAGATAGCCATACTTGTATAAGATGTACGGGTTTGCATAAATGCGCTGATAGTTGTCGAAGATCGCCATGTGCGCCGGAGGCTCCGGAGTGACAGAAATAACCATTTCGAACACCTCCTTGGCGTGGGATGTCATTACATGTAAGTACTTTTACAAGTCCAAGTAACCAAAGGAGCGACATGTCTGTCTATGGTTTTGGTTTGAAACACGAAAGGTTGCAGTCAGTTCTTTGATTCAAAGCAAACTCATCTCAATCCATCCCAACAATGGAAACTGAAACGAGTTGCTTGCGGCTTTGGACCAATGTTTGTCTCACCAGTCTTTGGAGTTGGGTGTGAACACCATATCCAAATCAAAGTGGTGGTGACTTGGTGAATGAATATAGTCTTCGTGGCCATTTTATCATTTAAATAATCTTGAAATATAAAAAGTATTGCTTGCAATATGCTATCCAAACACGATTATTCATGTGGAAATTTGTCCAATGTCTGCCCTCATCTCTCCGAAGTTCACGGATGGCACCAGTCCAAGATACTGCTGCTCTGATGGCTTGTTTTGCCTCTTCTGCCAGCTTTTTCCTTAGATACCCGAATCCTTTTCGGGCTGAAAGGGTGGAATTTATGGAATCTACGACGCAGCAGATTTGAAACATAGATCCAATAGATATCACGACGTAGATCTCTAAAGTAAATGTGCGACAAAAACTTGACGTTTTCCCTTTTTCCGACCTTTCTCATACGATTCTGTCCTATGTCCTGCCCGCTTCGGGCAGATGCTATTAAAAGACGAGCAAATCAAGCGACATGTTCCAGCATTTTGCCTCCAAGATTCTCATCTTGCCACTGGCGAATCGTTGGATAAAAGTACCAAAGCAGAAAGAGAGCGATGCACAGCACAGCCAGAAGCAACACCTTCAGAAATTCAACGATATTGCAAGGAGCACTCATTTGATTGACTGGATTCCCCCCAAAAAACCCGGTCCTCAGATTGTCATGGCTCATGGCTTAGGGAAAAGGCCAAGGTGCAATGACCAGAAGAATCATCACTTTGGCGGTAGCTGCTTCCGCCTCCTACCAACACTTGAGACGACTCTGGGTAAGTTTCTCGTGATTTGTCCAACAGTTGTAGCATGCCTTTCAAGATCGAAAATCTAATATGCATTTAAAATCAAACCTGTTCTCTAGGAAAGTTGGCACGAACAAACATGTCATCGAGTCGTTAAAACAAAGTAGCTGGAGGAATCAACTTTTGAATCGCAAATGACTTCTAAAAATCTTGTCATTGAAAGAACGTCTATCGACTAGGCCAGGATCCTTGCTTGGTCAAGAATGCCTACTTAACTGATTTGCGTGGTCCACTCATTCACGTTGTAGAACCTTTTAGAATGATCGCATGTAAAGAATTCATCACATCGTGGCCATGGTTGAATTGTGGCTTGTTGGAAAAGGTCCTTTCTGGCTTTGATCGCCTCTTGCTCCCTCTCCTGCACCAGCTCAATAAATCCTGAGACTTTGCGCGTCGCTGCAATGCCAAGTTTTCCCCCAACAGCATTTTCTGTGGGGCCTTCAGCCATAGTAAAGGTCTTGGGGCAAAATGACACATTTGTCTTCTGGAATTCTTTGGTTTCTTGGGGCAATGGCTGTTAATACAGAACAGGTTCTGCGCAGAAAAAGGAGGACCTCGGTTCTTTACATTATTCTCCCCAAGCGGCAGTTGCTTCAGAAAAGGTTCCTTGGGAGGTTCTGCCAACTGCTGGTTACATCTGTCTCCCAGTCTCCCTTTTGGGGCCAAAGTTACGTGAAATCTCGGCATCTTTCACCCATACCCCTCCACTCTGCAGAAAACGATCCATCGTAACATCACTGTTAGGGTAAATGCATACTTGACCCTTACTAACAAATTTCATCCTGCTCAAAAAACACAATGAAATCCATAGAGCTGGAAAATGTTTGAGCAACGCGTACGCCCCTTGAACTTATTGCCTCCCCCAGCTGTTCCAACAGAATATTCTTTAGCTGGATATTCAAATTTGCTTGTTAACACAGTCTAGACATCTTGTGCAGGTGAGACACGCTGAGCGGCGTTGCCCGCAAAAAGCGGCAGCTCGGCCATCTCTCCCAACCAAGTCTCGTTGGAGAACCTTTGCAGCGTGGTGGCCACGCCTTTGACTACAGGAAGGTCTTTGACTTCGGGGCGAAAGCCATTGTCGGCAACTTTTTGAGCGGACATCGCCATCTCGTGCAGGTTTCTGGGTGTGAAGCTCTTCAGATGCTCTGCGACACCTGTCAGTGGTACATTGCCAAAGGCCTTCCATGCCGGTGACTCAGCAAGTTCAGCAAGCCTGCCGTGGTGCAGCAATTCTCGGTTTGACATGAGCTCAACGAGCACCTGCCAGCTTTCCCACAGGTTTGATTTCACCAAATCAGGCCATGCCGGAGAGACGGCAGCTGCCTTTCTGACAAAGACATCTTTNTAGCTAGCTTTTGGAAAAGTTGCCATGCAGAAACATTGTGTGTTTCCAACAGCATCGGCCATGCTGGAGAGACGGCAGCTGCCCTTCTCACATACCTAAATTTATCTGTAGCTAGCTTTTTGAAGAGGCGCCAGCCTTCCTGGGGATGGGCTTTCACAAAGCTCGGCCACATCTCCGCCTGAGCTATGTCATACCTCCTTTCCCAGGCGCGGCGGCTGTTCACTCCATCCCTGAGCTCCTGGAAGTCGGTTTCGTTGTACTTGTAGTTCTGGGGGTCATTGGGATCCACTTCCAACGATGCTGATGGCTGGTGTCTGGAAGCTGTTGCCAGGCAAATCAGGACGAAAACACGTGGAGCCATGGGATTCTTGGGACAACGGAAAGTTTACCAAACTTCAGCCCCAGAGATGAACATATGTAACATAGCAATCAAAGGAAAACAAAACCTTGATGTTAGCATCTGTTCTTGCGGTGATGATATCTTCTCAACTGACTGCTCGTTTCCTGAATGCATTCACAACAAAACTCAGGACGAAGGCACTATTGTTGGAGCCAAAGCAAAGGTTGCATGGACTGATCTATGAAACATCGCTCCCGCTGTGTGATGCTCGGGAAATTTCGTGCACCTTCCGAAACAAGACCAATACATTTTTTTTTTTCGCATTTGTTGGCACACACTTTGTCTGACAAGTGGGAGGTTCATATTCAAGAACTTCAAGCTGGACTTGAAAAAGCGACCTTTTTTGTGGGTATCCAAGTTCTTTCGGCATCATCGGAACCCTTTCCACCCATCCCAAGGGGTTCAAGGCGCCAGGCGATTTCGGCGCAATTGCCGAAAAGGATGTGAAGATCTTGGCACCTTGCGAATCGGCGAAGCAGCAAATGCCAATAGCAGGAATTCAGAAACCGGAAGCCTCAAAAAAACACATTTGTTTGGACGGAAATTGAACAAAACACCGTAGATCCTCTTTCTGAACAGAATCCTGTCTACAGTACTTGGAGATTTACCAAACCCTATGGGATCTTCCAGATTCCTATTGGTGCCAATTTTCATGCATCAACAGTCATATCCTTTGCGACTTTTTCTGCTTGACAGTGCACATGTGAACCACGCACCTTTGGCGCAGCTTCGCAGTTTTTCGTGTTTTGTTGTTGTTCAACTTAATCACAAGCATTCCGGCATAACGTGGGCATTACACCCCAAGCATCATCACGAAACAAGCTCGCATAGTCAAAAGTGCCACCCATTGAACTTAAAGGGATCCTTTTAATGGCTTATTCAAATCCCCATAGAACTGTAACTGGGTAGTATAATCCCCTATATACCGCAAATAACCAAGGTTATATGAGTACTGGTTGTAGCTGCTCATGATGAACCATTCTCACTCTCCACTTCTGCAAGCGTGCAAATCGCCTTAGCCCATCCTTAGTTGTTACTGGAAGGATCTTTTTCTTTTGACAGGTGCAAAGGATGACAAACAACAACTACAACCAAAAAAAACATCGTTTTTCCCATATCTTTTCTGAAAGGAATCTAAAAAAAACACAAAAATCAAACATCTGCATCCTTTTTCTATCCTTTCCTTGTTCCATTTAATTCTCCCTAAAAACATGTTCACGAAACAAATCGTTTTCGAAAAAGTGTCGGTAGTATTTCCATTCTCCCAGGTCCTTGATACATGTGAGGCCGATGGCTTTAAAGATCGGATCCTTCGCTGGAGTCAAGCCTCCCAAAGGCTTGGTGAAGACACCCCCTAAAAATCAACGAATCAACCGATTAGTTGAAAAACATGTAAAGGTTTCAAACATCTGCTGCTGGAGTCAAGGCGAAACACTTGGCTACAACTTTTCGGAAAACACAACTTTGGGATAAAGCTAAAGTAGTTGGATTTCTTGGTGAATAGGTTTCCATGCGTTTTGATGTCAACTTTCCTTTCTATTCATTTTATGGATTGCAATTTGACAACAAAAGGAATCAACAAAAATAACACTTTTTGTATGGTCGGAGCTTCAAAGAACTACAATTAGCATGCATTTTTACCAACCCATGACAGCCTGCAAAGGCTGATAATGGTGCATCCAATAGGAAGGACATTGCCCATCCCTCCCATTCCTGGCGTTTGAAACTTTGAAAGTCACCCACATGTTGAAAAAACACAGTCGGTGAACACTTGAAGGTTGATACCGCATAAGGAGCAACTTCAACTAAAAGTAACCCCTGTAAGTCCAAGTCGACCAAACCGCTTGCCCATTGGTAGTTTTTTTTGAAGGATGACCTGTGGATCCTCCTGAAGACCAATCTTTGTTTGGTTGACTGGACTTCCAGGGCCACCAAAGAATGAACGAATGTGGACAGAAGTGATTTCATCCACCACTTTCTTTGCTTGAAGCTGTGGTTCAAGGTTGCAGTTTTTCCGACTCTTTTCGTTTGGCCACGCAGCAAAAATGATTGCTTGGATCAAATGCATATGAAGGTAGTTGCAGAGCCCCCTTGACACATGTTGAAACGGGTACACCCCCAAAAATCAGTAGATAATAGATACCGAACATGTTCCTTTGGAAAATGTATCTTTTTTCAACTATAGCGTCATTTTGGATATATGTTAAATTTCAGGGGGTTGCAAGCAAAAGAAAGCAACCTTTGTTTCAGAAGTTTGTGAATATTTCAACCATTGACATGGATCCTACTGAATCACTATAGGAATCAACTTAAGACGTACATCTTACTTTCATGATGGAGAAGCATTGGACGAAAATTCTTTCCAGGTGATATCTTGGATATCCCTGATCGGTATGTAATACAGCTTAGTTAAAAGCCCAACTCCTTCGTCAATTGTTGTTTCATCGAGGGGAAGCATAATTTCAACATCTCACCTTTTAACATTCCAAATCGACTACCAGTGGGCATTATGATCATTCTACTACCAGGTCAAATTACAAGGTTGCTTACTGAGTAAATTCTAGAAAGCATTGTTTGGTAGGGATAGAATCATCATCACTGGCTTCAAATTGTTCTCCGATCAAGTAGCCATGAAGAATATCAATCATTTATTAGGACTTTCCATGATCTCTTGGAAATGAACCCAGTCATGATTACAAGAAGTCTAACCTCCAACAGCTGAAGATCAAGAGCTTCTTTTGATCTTGCAAGTGTACCCGGCCTTGTCCAAAGCCTTGTTGATGTTCATCTTGCTCTCAATTTTGCTGACCTCAAAATTTAAATTGGAGATCATGCCCATTATGCAAGGTGCGAATGTAAAAAAACACGTTGGTAACAGTCCGAAGCCAGTACCAAGTAACATCACGAGATCCATCTTGTTCAGCTGGGCTTAGGATACAAATCGACTCAGCCCAGCGTGCAAATTTCCAGTTCGCCAAATCCTGATTCAAATCCATGGTCGTTGAGGTGATCGTTTTGTCATTCAGGTCTTTAGCTATCATTTAACTCCCCCCCCAACAAGAACATCAAACGTATGCTGTCTTTGGCCCCGCAAGATCGGGAGTGAAGACTTCTGTGTCCATATCATGGTAGTTAAAGTCTGACGATTGCAACATTTCTTGGCAAATCTGAAAGTGGGCTTCCACAAGTTTGCTAATTTTGCCTGTCCAGCGCAGAACTCAGCCAACACTGATAGTGCCTGTCCTTTTTAAGACTCCTCCTTGAAAAATGAGTTGGGCTAAAAAGTCTGGGGCTTCTGTAATGTAGTGTTATGTAGCCCCCCCACCAATCTTTGTTTCAACTAGCCAGTTTGGTGAAATCAATCCAGTGCGAAGCGTTCGAACAATCCAATCAACTTTCTTCTCGAACATCAGTCGGGTACAGCAATCCGTGCATCGTGAAAACCCCGTTTTACGCCTACATCCCCTTCAACTTGCTGGTACGAGTAGGTTGGATTTTTTTCAAACATCCATCATCTGACTCCACAAATTTCCATATACTATACAGCCATGCAATCGCCCAACCGGCGCCTAGATACCAACGAACAAAATGTAGATTACAAAAATTTCTCTCCTCAACCAAAATGGATCGGGGGGTCCGTGGGTTTTCCTGCTGACGCCGAGGGTCACTCACGGTTTTAGGTCCCAGGGAAGCCAGCATGGCAGCATGCTTTCGACCCAAACCCTGAAGGCAGGTGACTGGAGCCTGACGAGTGATGACCAGGGATGACAATGGATGTCTGGATGTTGATGTCTTGGAACCTTTCGGATTTTTGTTTGAATGGTGAAATTTGATGAAATGTGTGTGAAATTTGTTTCTTGGTGATGTGGAGAGTGTTAGTATCAATTTTCAAGAAAGGCAAGATGAAAAATTAACTTACATTCACCAAAGATGTGGATGAATTGTTAATAATAGTGCTCATCTCAATGGAAATTCCATGTCAAGACGTGAAGGGTGCAACAAATCATTCAAAAAGGAAACCACATGTGGTGTAACAAAAACCAAAAAAAGAGCAAAAAATGATGGTAAATTCCAAACTGCGATTTGTTTCTCCGGTGTGTTTGGAAAAAGCACCTTGGCCAAGCGCTTGAGAGGTGTATCTTCATACTGTCGGATGACAGCAAAACCAATGTTGAAGGAAGATCTTTCACAAGCCTTCTTGGCTGTTAGAGAATCATCCAAGCTCATCATGTGGCGTGTGGCATTTTCCATGTGATAGCCAACCTGAGTTCAATTCAACACCATTTTTCCACTGCATTCCATCTTTTGACATGAATCCAAAAATTCAAAATCTCACCTGTCATTTGTTTGAGGTGAAATTTGTTGAATCAACAACTAGCAGTTATCTGCCAGACCATCACTATCCATCACTGAGGATTCGGAATATCCATGTAAACCTCTTATCCTGGAGTTCTTCACTGTTGTAATAGGCATCAACTGAGATCCCTGCAATGTAGCCAAGGAATGCACCATGGGATACCACAACAATGGTCCGTTCGCTTCGCTCCTTTGAGGGTTTTGTAGAGAAAGACAATTTAGATATCTACAACAAGTTGTAACAATCCAGAATGTATATGTCAAATTATGTTCTTGTGATACATACTAGTATGTCGAATAGGTATCATATATGTATATATGTATGTATATGTATATGTAATCCAATATCAGTTAATTAATGCAATCATACACATACACACACAAAAAGACAAAATCGTTTTTCTTTCGTCAATTTACAAGCTTGCCGGGTGTCTTTTTGTGGTTTCCAATCCTACATTGCGCTACGAAACCGATATGCTGCAGGTGGCCGATGGGATTGTCTAAAATGGACGAAAATCATCCCTCAAAAAAATCAAAGGTAGTAGAATCATCCCCCAAGATCTTCATTGTCACCAACGGAAACGCAGCCCAGCGTTTTGTTTTCGTTGGCACGTTTGGCAACCACGTTTTTTTTTGCAAAAAGCTCCTGGAGGAAACGCAAGAAAGCAGCCACACGCAAGGCTTCTTCTGGTCGTTTCTCCGTCCACCAATTCTCCGACAATTCAGAGAAGCCTTTCCAACCTGGAAATTTGGGGCCGGCTATGCAACTGGAAATCTTCAAAATTGCGTAGAAAAGAGGGGGCATGGATCATGGGTGATATGTTGTGTTGTTTGAAGACTGTCATCCCTTTCAAGTTCGTTTCCTTTTTCTAAGAATGTGATCTTTTGAATTTCAAAAAAATTATGCAAGAACATTTCACACCAAAATCATCATCCCCCAAAAATTGAACAAAAAAAAACCAGTCACTTGGAATCTCCTCCCCCCCCAACAACCTACAACCTACAACCCCCGGCCATGGTTGCCTTGTGCCCAAGGCAAGTCCTTTCGTAGCTCTTCCAAGGGACGACCTTCGTCGCAGGTCGCCCCGGAGAGGTGCTCCGCACACCTGGATGGGGGGTGAAGATGGAAAGGATGATGGGAGAGTGATGATAAATGATGTAGGAATGAAAATCATGGATGAAAATGAAGGGATGATGTAGGATGATGCATTGAGGATAAGTGATGATACAGGATGATAGATGATGACACATGTTGATACATGCGGCTAAATCGGGGAAACCTTCCTAAGGTTAGGTAAGCCCGGCACATGGGCGACACCAAGATTCGCTGATCTTCGGGTTTCAGTCCTCACAGTTGCGTTGAAAAACATCTCGGCAAATTGCCAACCCATCTGAAAAAATATGCCCTGCTCAAAATAAAATCATCTTCTCCAACATTTTCAGGTGGTGAACAAGTTTCTAACAAGAATACCCTCCAGGGAACTAACATATTCTCTACCAAGGCACCTTTTGAAAATGGGTGTTTCCTTAAATGGTGGTACCCCCAAAACACCCCAAAAGGATCATTTTTAGTAGGAAAAACCATGGTTGTTGGGGAAAACCCACCATTTAAGGAAACATCCATGGCTGAAGTCCATCAGCTCTCCGATCCTCCAATGAGATAAGCCGTCTGCAAGGCGCGCGTCATGGGCGACACCACAATGAGCTCAGCTGTACTGAAGATCTTGCGTCCCCATTCTTCATGCGCCTCGACATCGGTGTTTCACAAAAGTTGTCCATGTTTTCAGTTGCGAAAAACCAGGAGCTTTACCTACTTTCAGCTAGCGCAAATGCAAGATGTTTCCAACTATAACCGTCTTGACAGCAAAGAAAAAGTTTCAACATGCCGTCCAAACCTCTCTTGGCAATGTACCCAAACCACAAAACCCCTGGGCAGAATTAAAAAAAAATCCGTCGCCTTTTGGCATTGTCGCTCTCCTTCAGGAGTGAGCCTTACCAAAACATGAGATGGCCCGGGAGATGCCTCTGGTTGGGAGGGGGAAAATAATACAAGGACAGTTGAACAGTTGAGCTGGCTGCTGATTTTTTTTTTCAAATTGCCGAGTAGCGGATTGTCAGGTGTCCAAAGGTTATCATCGCAAACCTCAAGTGCAAAAAAAAACGTCTGCAGCCAGCGGGCCTTCATCTTATCCAGCAAGGAAAATATCGTCTCGTTTCGTCTTCTACAGTAAGCGTTTGGGCCAAAATTAACAAAGTTTCAGTTGATTGGTGTATTGTGTGGAGTGGCATATTCAATCAGGTCAAATATCTTGCGTACAAAATGAAATCGTCATTTCAATCTGGGAAAAAAACCTTGAACTGAAATATTTGCGAAGAAAGATTCCCTATATAATCATAAATGTCATACCACTTTTTGACATCCTTAGTCACCTAAGCATCAAAAATATGACTAAACTGAATTTTGTTCGAAGTTCAGCATCAAAAAAATCCAGGTCAAGCGACGTTGTGTAAAGCCTGGCGCGGGTCTCACAGAGCCGATTCCGTTTTTTCAACTGCCTCATGATGATTTGCCATGGATTTGCACACTGGAGCTCAGCTAATATACTGTTTGCAAAAATAAGTTGATCCATGAAATTGTCTATCAAGAAAAATATCATGATGATATCACAGCGGCAGATTCTGAAAAAAAAAACATGTTGACGGTTCCACAAGCCTGGGCATGGCGTACAAAGCAAAAGCTGCGACCTTCCTCCCAATCATCAGTGGAGTTTTTGCGCTTCGCCATGAGGAAAACGGTCGGGGCGACGGTGAAGCAAATGCAAGGTACCAAAAAGAGTACAACTCAAAGGGGGAAGATCTTTGTCAATGTGAAGCAGAATTCGTTGCATGAAAATTAGTACATATTGGAAGTTTGGTCAAACTTTTTGAATGCCTTGTGCTGTTTGGAAGTGCATGATTCATGATCCTCCGTGTGGAAGAAATGGCTGAGGGATGTGAGTTTTTTTTTTTCTGAGTTGGTAGATGCTTACAGCAGATTCACCAAAAGAACTCACTTTCATCGTTGATGCAGGAAAAAACCTTGTAGCTCAGGTTTCCCGTTCTTCTTTAAACACTGAGCTACTTTCGTAATTGCCATAAGAATGATTGTCCTATGACTCTTCAGTTTTTTTTTGTCCCGGATCTTTGTTGGAATCACAAAAAAACCCTATGAATTCACACATGGACCATGCACCCAAGATGCACCTCACCTGGAGGTTGTGGGGTTTTCCACCTCAAGGAATTGAAGGGCTGGATGGGTTGGATCTACCCTCCCCAAGTTACCCGAACAATCATGGATTCCAAGTTCAGAATCTCCGTTTTTCCTTTGGGTGCCCCCCATTTTCAGGTGAACTTTGGGAGGGTAGTAAAGGTTGTGGGCAAAACCCAGTGAGTCTTGTACAGGTATGGTATTTCAAGGGTTACAACCTAGATGCACCCCCTGTAAACT
Source organism: Breviolum minutum Mf 1.05b.01 (assembly GCA_000507305.1). Taxonomy (NCBI): domain Eukaryota; class Dinophyceae; order Suessiales; family Symbiodiniaceae; genus Breviolum; species Breviolum minutum. The sequence goes on along the minus strand of DF239705.1, from coordinate 142,542 downwards.
AACTCGTCCCCTGAAAATTAGACCGAAACCCAAATTTCCTCTTCCATGAAGGTTGATGTGTTTTTTCCCCACTGTGAATGGGCAAATCACAATAATACCAACATCACTAATACATGGGATGTTCATTTTGTGAAGATCCCAAGAAAGCAGTCAAAATTTGAGACAACGACCTCATCAGGTTGTCGCGCCATCCAACGGGATCAATTCCCCTCTACCCATTGAGTTTGAGTGATGCAGCTGCTTAACAAATCGGACATCTTCAGCACCGCAGATTCACACTCCAAAAAAAATTGGAGAAAGAGATCCTATCTCCAGAATCACAATTTGCAAATGCAAAATTAGGCAGACAATGAAATCATGTTTCCATTGGCGTCTCCGTTTTCATGATCATTGAAGTACACTTGTCTGCAACTGCTGATGTATTCGATGGGCCATCAAAAATCAAAGCTTAAACCATACCTCGCGTCGATTACTTTTTCTTCAGTATGCTTCGTTTGCTTTGATGAATCTGCTGTCCGGTGAAATTTGATGCTGAACAAAGTATATACCTGTACAAGATTGGGAGATTGTACAAGCATGCACAACCTGCCAATTTTTTGGCACCACAAAGAGCTGTGGAAAGCTCCATTCAGACGTGGAACAAAATTCGGAACCCCAAGGGAAAAAGTGGCGCCAGCAGGCGACGCCACTAGGATGGGTTTGCACAACCAAAAATTCCAAAAAACGCATTGTGAATACCTGTCTCTCTTAAAGGAAATAGAACTAAATTTCAACATTTCTGCTGACTTTCATTTTCATCTGCTTCTGTTTCTCCCTAGTGCCTGCAAGGGCTGTACTTATCATCAAAGGCTCGGAAAGGGCCCACAAACTGCTGTGCCATGTCACAAAGCCTCGGATGTTGTTCCCCAACAGAAATAAGTTGAAACCCTTCCTTGATACTACTTGTAACACTTGAGAAATAAATCCCATCTCCTTGAAACTATTTGTTGTACCTAGACATGAAGTCTAGGATTTTTGAAGATGAATTTTGCCTTTCCGTCCAAAAAAAACCATCAAACGACTAGGAAAAACGAGTTTGCCAACTGCATTCCCAGCAGCCACGTTGGAACTCTTGTGTCACATGTACCCCGGAGGTCGTTCACATCGTTGATAATGCTCTCAACACCTCCTAGAGAAAAGGAGGTGACCCAAAAATGAAAGTGATTCGCAGGAACTTAGTAGATGGTTAGATGGGTGAAACATATCCCATGGTATTTCAAATGGAATATATGGGAGGTCCCAGCCTCAGGAGGGTCCCAGGTCAAAACCCTGGACATTTTCGTGGTTCAAATCTCAGTGGACCATTTCCCCAGAGAATGGGTGATGACTGTAGCTTTAAGGTGACAGGGTTTTTCTGAAAAAAAAGCATGCCTGGCAAATTTAAGAGGACGTACGGCAAGGAAAGGTACCAAAAAAGTTTCCCCAACAAAACCGTGATTGTTGATAACATTTGGATGTTTCCAAAAATAGGGGTACCCCAAAATGGATGGTTTCTAATGGAAAACCTTATTTGAAATGGATGATTTCGGGGGGAAACCCCCCTATTTTCGGAAACACCCTGTATAAGCAGTGGACCGAGGTGTCCTCGTCGCACCCGTGCGTACCAGGCCGCGTCTGTATCACCCAATCGTTGATACAACGCCACGGCCGGTGCACTGAATGCCTGGCAAAAAAAAAGTCTATGTTTAAATGATACACTTGCATGAGATTTGTTGTTCAGCTTCATCTCAAATTTGCTTAGGTCTATTTCTTTTAGTTTTTTTGTGTTTACGATTCCTCCTCAAAGCTTAGCCAAACTCATCAAAAACATCTTTCCCGCCTGAAACTCCTTCACTTCATGTGACCATTTGGGAGGACAGATCCATAGCGCCTCCACCGCAGCAAACGGCAAAACCAATTTTTTTACTGGGAACTCTTTCACTGGGAAAAGTTGGGTTGCCAGTCAAATGATTACATCACTTTTTTCACTCAAAAACAACAAAAATCACCGAATCACTTCGAAAGAATCGAACTGGGAACTTGCAAAATGATGAATTAGTTCATCTTCCATGGGTGAAATGGATGCGTTTTGAAATGTATCAGAATTCCAATCTTTACTGCATTGGAGAGAGGATTTTTTCTCCATCCTTAAAATGCTTACATGGAATTCTGATCAATATGCTCCAAATCAACTGGAGACCCAACCAAAACGTAGACCACCAAATTTTGAGCTATAACTCGTTGGGCCACATATTCTGTTTTCGCATGGTACAATTGGCAGGTTGGAAGTCAACACAAAAGGACCATAGGAGTTGCAACCGCCCCGAGAATAAGGGATCATCAGAGATGAAATATGGAGGTAAAAGGTGCCAAAAAACAGTCCGGTTCATTATTCTGACAGTTCATGGGTTAAAAACCAATCCAGTTTTAAACACCACTTGAGGTTGGTATTTTTATCATCCCGTCCCCAACAAACTATCAGGAAACTGATCATATCTATATAAATATGTGTTCATAATCAAAGGAAGTTTAGTGGCAAACTTCCGATATACGAACTTTTGGGTAGCCTGACAGGAATAGTATGTATATTCATACATACCTATAGTGTGCATCATATACACATATCATCCCGATTCTGTGGTTCCTGTTCCCTTTCTGCTACCCCCTTAAACGTTTACCGTTTTTTTCAGCAAATCTCCCCGCCTTCTGCAACTTTGCAGCAGCAAAATAGCTCTCAGTCTGCGAGGTGAAGAGCTGTGATAGATCGACCTTCAAGGGGTACATTCCCTGGAAAACCTAACAAATAGCACCTGAAAAAAAAATATGGTTGGAAAATGAAATTTGTTTGTTTGGGGGATTCCGGCTTAATTTTTCAGGGGTTATGTTGGTTTAGAGGGAGTTGTATCTAGGTTTTTTATCATTGAAATAATTACCTACAGACTCATTGGGTTTTGCGCACGGCTTTGTTATGAGATTGTTGGGGTACAGTCAGTTTTTTTTTCTGACAAATGAGGAACCAAGTGCGTTTGCTGGTGCACACGGACCTCATTGATTCGAATATGTTTTCCAGGCGGTCGAACTACTATGTGCGAAATTTGCTTTGCCAGATTACGTCGTTATCCCAAAGAAGCTTGAAAGTAAAACATGATTGAAACCATTTGAAACCTCCACCATCGAGTTATCTACTGACTGAACACCATGGACATGATGGGCAAAATATCTTTATCCAGTCATGTCTTCTGCCTACTTTTGTTGATGCAACTCAAACTCCATCATCTGTGTACAATCATTCTCGTCTATTTGATCCTCTTAGCTCTGAACATGTGAAAAAAAAACAACATGACACCTAAGACACATCTTTTTGATTTCCAACGATGTACGTGACACACCAAACCTATTGGTGTCAGTGTAGCCACTTCGTTGCAAAAACACGCCCCTTGGGGTATAATAGGATCCTCGAACCAACAAAAACAACAACCAAACTACCAACAAACAAACAACAAAAACCACCAAAAATCACTCCCTCTGGCTAGCTCCCAAACCAAAAAAACCAACAACTTACTACCAAACCCTCCAGTTTTTTTTCGGTAACCAAAAAAATTGGGCACCTGGAAACTCCTCAACGCCGAGGAGTTGCTTTCCAAGACCTCCACGGTGTCACTTTGAAGTCCTAAAACGTCATAGCCGTTGCCTGGCCGTTAAAAAACCCACCGGTTTCCCTCCATGGTGAAGATGTTGTTTTTTGGTGCAAAAATGTTTAATTCATGGCTGAAAAAAAACGGTTTGATGACTTGATGGATTCAAAGGATTCAATGGATTTGGTTTTGTATCAATTATATATATATAATTCTATATTACGTATAGGTATATGTATATGTATGTACAAAAATTTCTTTCTGACAACTTTTTCCAAGCCCTTTTTTATTCACAAAAACAACAGGTCATAGATTAATACTACAAAAACCCACGAAAAAAACGCCGCGAGAAACTTCCAGAAGCGCCTAGAAACAAATGATTTGGATGTGAGCCCTCCACACGAAGGTTGGAGAACATAGCAAAGGCAGGATATGTCCGCGTGCCTCACCGGGGATACCGCCCCAAACTTGGATGATCTCATTGAGTTTTTTTTGGGACATGTAAGCGACTATGCTTGCCAAAAACTAGCTGGCAACAAAGGATTCTTGCAGAAAAAACATGTGATTCATGTGGTAAATCTTCATCTGTTTAAGATATACTGTAGATGAAATCTTTCCATTTTAAACAAGACAACAGTCTTGAAGACCTGGCCTATGTATGGCCCAAGTCCAATGAACAGAGTTGCAAGAACCACCACAAATGCAGCCTGTCAATAAAAAGACGATCTCTGAAACATGACACCCTTCGGTTGCATGCACAAATCGCTGGCTGGAAATGATGCAAATGTTCAAGAGGAACGAATCATAATGACATCTACTAGAGGGTACTAAGAGTATTCTGCTTTCTGGCGGCTTTTTTTAAAACTACATCCAATGTGAAGAAACAACACATCAACATCAAATTATACTCCTCTAGGCCTGAATCATCATTCGCTAATCAAAACATATGCGCCTTTTGGGGACGATTTTGTCTACTACACAAACACCAAAAACTCAAGGTACGTCTCTTTACCCCTATTCAAATTAGAAGTTCCAAGCTTGATGTCCATCCCCTTGCTTTGCGACACTCCAACAGTGATTTCAAATCAAACTAGTAGCAGGAAACTACAAGAAATCCTGAATCCAATCCATCTTATTCAGTTAGGAACACAGAAACTCCAGTCTCTCAAAAAATATCATGTTTTTTCTCACATGTTGTTGCCATAATCAATTTGCTTGGGAGCATTGGCAAAGCACATTCATTTTCCTTGTCAAATGTCCCCCATCTCTCGGTGATTGCAAAAGGTGATGCAGAACGAACGGAATCTTGGAGATGAACAACAAAAACCAAGTGATACCTAGGGTTCACCTCCCATCCAGGATTCCAGTCACCAACACAATTATTACATTTTTTACAAGGGAATTCTAAGCTAATCCTTTATTCGGCTGGGTGTTGGGTAGATCCGAGTGATATCCATCCAACAAAACGAAAACGAAAACTCTCTGCAAACCAAGTGTCTCTGAGATTTGGCTTTTTCGCCTGCAGGTTTTTTTTTGGGAAACTTTATGTCAAAAGCGTCCCGGCCACGATGGCTCTCCAACAAGCATATAGATGTTCCCTTCCAAAAGTATCCACAAGTGACATTTTGGCGGTGTTTTTTCTCTTGGTTTGAGCCCCAAAGCAAACAAGTCGAAACTCATCAATTTTTGAGTAAACTGATATAAACTTGGTAGTGATTCACCAATCCCAGGTTCGCAGAGTCTCATGTAGTGTGGCCACTTTGTTTTTCTAGTCAATAGCCCAGGATGCCAGCACCATACTCGTTAGCATTTGATGAATAACAAACATCTCTACTATTGAATTGGGATCACACACGTTAACACACCTGTAGAATACTACAGAATTCAAGAAGTCTACCAAAAAACACAAAAAAATTGGCCAGTTTGACAGGAAAACAAACTCATTTTGATCCCTAATTTTGAGATACTCAAAACGTGAGAGTTAGCATCCTTGCTGGTGGGAAATTCAGCACCTCATTTCGTTCCAGAAGGTCTTCGCCCAGCAAAGCGAAGAAGATCAGGAAACCTGTAACCTGCGTTTCGCTGCATTGTTGATCATCTGAAAAAAATGGTTGCTCAAGAGTTGGGATTTTAAAATGCACATCAAAAGCATTGTAGGTATTTCATGGGATGGGTCAAATATATATCATTTTGCAATACTGGCAATATATGTATTAATTTCAACGTGTGCAATGTTGAGCTATCATACCTTGCTAGCACCAAAAAACAATGCTGGGTCAGCACATGAACATTGACCCCTCCTCTTAGTAGAAAAGAGTATGAACATGGGAAATCACATATGGCTTTTACAAAATGATTGGATCTCTCTGCTGCTGAAAGACTCCAAAGCACCAGCAAATGCCGGCATTGTACAGGTCATATGGCCTCAAGATGGCTTTCTGAGGAGGCAATGGATCATTACACCTTGGGGCTACGAACCCCCCCAAAGTTTAACAGCAACTTACAAACCCTGAGAAGTTAACCGGGACTCTAGCTGAGAATTGGACGGTGACTGGGAGGGTGTTAATAATGGGCTATGAGTGATTCCGGAGTTGCCTATAAGTTATCCCCCCCAAATTCTAGCTAACACTTATGTATTATAGGTAAACAATACCAGAGTTCATACGACCTAGCTAACAATTAAACTTCTCCCATGAGTCTGGGGTAGATCTCTTGGCCTCTAAACAGGTTCCTCCAATGAACCAATGTTTCTTGTGGTTGAGCCAAACTCATGACCGAACAAAACATGCGAAGAATCAAACTTGAAAACATTTACAGTTTTCGGATTTCCAGGTCCTTCACATTTTTTCATATCGCTAGTTCCATTTTTTCCACCCCCCAAAAAAAACAACTACGTCTTTTCTTGGGGGGGATGGATATGTTTCTTCCTAGTAATTTTCAGCCGTATCCCCAACCAACCAACCAACCAACCAACCAACCAACCAACCGACCAACCAACCAACAACCCAACGACAAAAAGTGTGGCGTCACAAAATCCAAGGAACGGATATTCAAATGGCACATCATGTGGTCCACCTTTCACCCAGGATGACCATGCACCTGGAGGGTCGTTGTTCAGCAAAGAGTTGGGGGTTGGTTGCTGCGTTTGATGATGATGATGATGATGATGATGATGATGATGATGATGATGATGATGATGATGATGATGATGATGATGATGAT
>DF239705.1:48714-135433 GCA_000507305.1 Breviolum minutum Mf 1.05b.01 | reverse complement strand
GATGACGATGACGATGACGATGACGATGACGATGATGATGATGATGATGATGATGATGATGATGATGATGATGATGATGATGATGATCTTTATTACTATCATTACTATCCTCATGATTGTTATTATTATGATGATGATGGTTATTCTTAGGATTGATGATTGTTATTATCATTATCATTTTGATGACGAGGACGATCTCGCTAAAACGCTATTCTAGACTTCTTGTGCTATTCGGAAGTCTTTCAGCTTTGCAGCTTTGCGCCTGAGATATTGGCTGCCGCACACAGCGACAGCATGAGGCCCTGCAGGGCCATCCTGCAGGTGCCAGGGAGGCAACAAGCACCACCCATCGTGGATGGATGTTAAACCCCTCCATCATCAGTCACAAGTAGCAGCCCACAACCTCTGCTTATGGAGGGGTGAACAGTGAAACCCATGTGAAACCCCATATATTTAGTTTTCGGCCATTTATAATAGGGGCCCCCATTTCAACCCCATTGATAACGATCGGCTCAGGGGGCCCACCTTGTGGGGGGGACACAACACCTGAGAAGCCCGACCAACCAAAGGGACCCATGACTCTGGTGAATCTCTCTGTGAGCTTCTCGGAGGCATCAGGCCTCAGATCACACAGAGCATAGGAGGAAAAAAAACCCAGAAAACTAAGATGATAATGGACATTTACCCTTTGAAGATGTATTTTCTATCAAAAAATGGTGATTTTCTAGTGTCATGTTATTCTTTTTGGGGAGTCTACATCAAACACGGAGATTGAAGAGACTAAGTAGTCCCAAGTAGTGGGTTAGAAACCAACAAACCCTCCTAGAAAACGGAATAGTACACCACCACAAATCTGATGATCTGAATAATCTGGGAGGTTCTCAGCCGAAATCACCCTTCTCTGGCGGCGTTGGGTGTGAAGAGAATTCACCCACGAAGGAAGTACTGAACTTTGACAATGAAATTTCATTGATGCAAGGATTACAGTTGAATATGCCGCCTCCCAAAAAAGCAAGCAAGTTTCAATTCTTGTAGAGTGTTGAAACCTTTTGGACTGGTAGCCAATTCCATATATCTTGAATTCATTCGATGAGTATTTTTCTTATGCGAACGATTCTACATTGAAACACTGAAAACCAAGCCTCTCGGCTTGCGCTTAAAGATCTAGGTCCCCAAACATCAAGAGCCTGGCAAGGCAGCAAGACAAAGATTGATATCACTTGGATATACTAGGATGCAATCGTGACAAATAAAGCTTTTTGTTTGGGATTCCCCACGAAAAATGTAATTCCTTTCTGGTGACTGGAATCCTGGATTCCGGGGTAGATCCAAGATGTCACATTTGACTTGGTTTTGATTAGGTGTTTGATTCAACAAAAAATCCGTGGAGTGGAACTTTGCGCAAGAAAAGTAAGGGTCATACCTTCAGTTCCCTTCCCAGTGACCAGTGACCACAAACGGAATTTTGACCTTTTTAGGCTCCAAGCATCCCAACCTAAGCCCTCAAGGGGTTTCCAACCCAAGTCATAGGCACTAGTGAACGTTGAAGGTGCCTACATTCACACCTGGAATCCTCCAAAAGATGGGGGATAGCCGTGATCCCAAAAGTGAAGCAAGTTTTGATCATGGATGACAATGGTGGAAGACAACCGCAACCATTTTTTTGTTTTTTGTTTAGTTGAAATGGTGGATTCACGCACAAAACAGCCATGTAAGACTGCGTTATTTAGGGGTTTAGGAGAATCCCTATAAACACAGGTAGAATCAAACAATCCTCTTTGCCACATGGATGGCAACGATTTCCAATCATCGTTTGTGCATGGCATGATTTGGTTCATCATCCAAGTAAAATTACAATTCCTTCTTGTAGATGTAAATGAAGGAACGTTTGAAAAATCAGAAACTACTAAGAAACGTGAAACACAAACATACAAAAACGTGGCATCGATGCACATGACCATGTCCAGGACATTTTTAAGGGAATCGTCAAACAGGGAGAAAGACTAAGATCCCTCATTTTTGTTGACCAGGTTCCAATTGCGGAACCCCCTTTGTGTTGCCCAAAAATACCATCTGGCATGTCATGGAATCCAAGTCGGTAGCACGGGTAGAGAGCCAGGCAACTTGCGCTGAAAGGGTAGAAGGATGCCGGAGGCAATGGCCTTGTAGGGTGCGGCTCTGCCAAAAAGGTAGTAACTGAGCTTTTTGATACAAACAATATGTCAAAGTACCAGCAAAACAAGGCATTCTGGCGTTAGTAGTTGAAAGCTTCCAAATTTGTTTGATATGACAAGGATTCCAAGTCTCTTGATGTCTTGACCAGGTGTGATCACCTTTTTTGCAGCCAAGGACATGGGTATTGAGGGTTCAATCTCCCTCCATTTGTAGCGAATCCAACATTTGGTTGCGGTATTTTCAGGAAAGCAAAACACCAACCAGCACTGCTTGCCCTCATTGTAAACCAGAATCTGTGCAAATAGACAAGGAGAATGTTCCTCTTTGCTGCGTAGACCAAACATCCTTCATCAGTTCTTGGACTAAAAAAATCGAGGAACAAAAAATCAATGAGAAATGTTTGATTTTTGCAGGACACACCAACGCATTTTCACAGGTTCTCCCATTTTTGATCAACGTAATCAACATATGAATTTCTTGCCCGATCCAAAAAAATTGAGACTCCAGCAATGCCAGGGACAAATGGAAGATTGAACCTGCATATGTCCGTTGGATCGAAACAAAGGATACCAAGTTGAAGCCAAAAGTCGACACTTGGACAAAGGGTACTTGATTGATCTATACTCATCTGCCAAGGCTTCCCGTCGAAGTTGAATATGCCCGTGTGTGTCAATTTTCGTAATGCTTGTTCGACCTGTCTAGAGGCAACCAATTCCAAATATTGGTAGACGATTCGAACATGTAGCTGTTTTTCTTTTGAAATTGGAACACCCCAAGATAAGATTTGCATTTTTCCTACTCAAAATTTCAGAAACTTCCACGGTGACACGTGTTGCCCTTGCCAATAAGCTATGAACGAGTGTATTCACCTCAAACAATAGTTCCAGGAACCCGGAACCCCTTGAAAAAATAACGCTTGGAACCTGACTCTGACAAAATGTTTTGGAAAAAGGAAATTTCTCTCTAGATTCATCAGATTTCGGGGGTTCCATGTTGCAGATTCAGGGGGGGGTTACTTTTGGAATCATCAAAAGTTCGTCTTGAACTGTGCTAACTTCTTGTTGTCAATGTCTTCCACCAAAACCGACTTCTCATATCAGTTGATCACTCAAACAGGCCAAGTGCTCCCAAGATCACGGCTAAACGAATGCAGGCTCCTGCCAGATAAACAGGTGAAGTTGTGAATGGTCAAATATTTCAGAACTCTTGCCTTGCAAAACGCGAAGGCACCGTGCTTTTAGTTGTATAGAGAAATTTGGTTGTGCCAATGCACCCCTGCAACAGTGCATCATCATAACTAATGATTCAACCGTAGCCACTTGTAGAATAGGCATTATGAGATTAAATCAAGCTCTTCAAACACAATAACACAAGGTTGATTTGACGCTTTTGCTCATGTTTCAACCATCAAACACCAACGCTACGACTAGCTTGTGCGGAATCGCCACCCATGTGAGGTCAGAGTCAATCATCTCCCATATGCTTTTTTCAAAAAAATCAATTCAACAATTTGTTATGAAAGTATCACCCATATTGGAAATGGGTTAAACATCATTTTAACCACAAAATCACCCTAAACAACCATCACCTGGATAAACGCAACCACCTGGATAAAGGTTTAAAAACAAAGCCACCCCCCACCTTGCCACGCCATCGATCTACTTGGAGGTGCCACTACTAAAAGGCCTGGCAAAAGCACCTGGGCGTTCAAAACCCCTCGTTTTCCAACGGATTTTGTTAAAAAAAAAACCAGTTGGGCAAAAAACGGAAACCAATCAATTTTTATTGGAGGACCAAATGTGGAAAAATGAAAGTTGAGTTCTTTTAAACAATTGGGTCTTAAAATCAAGGTGAGACACCCTCAAATCTGAGGTCTATCAAACAGGTACTTTCCAATTCACCCCTACCCCAAAATCATGGCTTTTCGATATAACTCTATTTTGGTGGGTTAGCTCGCAAAACCAGCGCATAACCGGAAAAAACACGTGCTCTGAGGGAAATAGTGGATACCGCAGGCCCAACTTTGTCTATTAAAACATTTTTTTGTTGTTTTTACGTGTTTTTTTGTTTTCTCATGTCCAGTCTTTCCGGAAATTCAAAAAAGAGACAATAGAACTTGTCCTGATGGAAAGAGCTTCTTAATGTATATGTTTGTAATATGTACGTATATATATATATATATGTATATACAGTATATATACGTAAAATACCTTTATGATCCTTTATGATACCCAGCCATGAAATAACTTATATTCTTTCTCCCAACAAGAAAGTGGACATTTTGGGTGTACCTAATATGTACTATATGTCTCAGAGTCTCAAATTAAGCATTTTAGGAGAGTCATCTAATTTTTTCAACTGTGATTTTGTCACGGCCGCCTCAAAGACTGCAGCAGCATGTGGCGCTGTCTCCAAGATCAACTTGCTAAGGGTGCTACCTGCCGAGCAAAACGTCCCAAGAAAAAACACAATTGGAACCCGGTGTCACCAACATCACTCTTTAAACATGATGCTGGCATCCAACATATCAAATACAATGTACATCCTTTCTGCCATTGCCTGCTGGCACCATTGTTGGCACGTACCTGCCAAAGCATCCACCATGTGTTCAGTGAAAAATGCCCACATCCCGGCCAGTGGCGGTGCTATATCCAGCGCACTGGGCGAGCAACGTACCAGAAACGCTGGAGGCACACGAAACCTCAAGAGATTTTTCACAGGCTTTGTGGGGACATGACCCAAGGTCGTGGTTGACAAATGGCTCCCATTTGCTTATGGCAGAGCATTCAAAATCCTCAAAGACCAACGATTTCCATGCAGAAGTTATTGAAGGCAAATTATATGGACGTTCTGATATTCTTATGATTCCATCATGCTGTTGCTGTTGTTATTATTGTTGTTGTTGCTGATTCGTTGACAAAAAATAAGAACCAGATGTGGAAGGGAGTTCTGACTAACACATACACCTGCATCCACCAACGGTGTGAAGCAGGGTCGATTGGTCACATAAGTCATTGCGAGCTGCGAGCTGCTGCCAACTGAGACCAGCACGTGTGTGTCAAACCAGTCGGAGTTCCTCGGATAATTTTTCGCTGCAAAATTCCTTTGGCCATCAAGAAAACATGCCCAATGCAAGTCATACAAGTGGCACATGCATCTAGGAGTAGCCGGTAGTTGAAGCACCCCATTTGCAAAAAACGTGCTGGTGAAATGGGAAACAAATTCTTAGATCGAGATCAGGATGAAGATGTGAGATTGAACCACGGCATCCGGTGCTTCAACTTTAAAAAAACCGCTCGCCCCATGTCCTATGTGATCAGTTTTGGGAGGTCCTTTGCAAAGAGTCGGGGGACCTGCTCCTTGTGACCAAACATCCATTGAATCGGGAAACCAATCTGCTGAAACGGAAGAAAAACTGATAATTGGTTGTCATTTTAATCCTTCTTCAATCTTCGTGACTTTGATGATTTCCATCGTATTTAATCCAGCTGAATTTCAACCAACCATCGCGACTTTGAACGAAACACCCAACTCTCAGATGCCCAAAAATATAGCAGGTTTCAAGGACAAACACCGTAGCATCATTGGATAAAGCTCATGGATAGAAATGCGTTTGCCGAGATTAACATAACATCAAAAAGGAAACAAAACATGAAGCATCATTTCCTTAGATCATTTTCTTCTCTGAAATGGTGTTTTTCATTTATCAGGACCAGCTGCAATTTGTGCAAAGCACTAACGAGATACAAGGCTACCTGAACACAGCAGTCCCATTCAGCGGAAAAAAAATATTCCGTCAGAAGGATACGGCTGGATGGTGTTCATGTCGGGATTTTTAGAAAAAAAACAGATTGCAAACATTTGCAAACGGTGAATTGCCATGTGAATTGATATAGTGTAAACATATATAATCCTTCGCGTTTTTTTAAAAAACAATCCAAATGTTTTTTTTTTAACCACTGCTCCAACGAAATAAAAAACCAACCTCTTGATGCCTTGGCTATCCTATAGATTCTTCACTTCACCACCAAATTCTGAACTGAAATATCCCATGAAAACCCAGCTACTAGTAGTTGAAGCATCCCAAGTGTTTTTTTCGCCGGATTTCCTCCTATGATCAATCTCAAGGTGCAGAAACAAAACACTGTCACTATGGCGATGCGAGAAAAAAAACAGGCCACGAGAAAATGGCTGGGTAAAATGGCGTGTCTTTTGCTAGCATGAATCTAGGTACCCTCTGGTAAACTAACATGGCAATGGAAAATGGACCACTTGAAGATGTATTTCCTATGAACAATGAGGATATTTCATTGCCATCTTAGTTTACTGAAGGGTAGTTACAACGGCCAGTTGAAGGTCGTCATCTTCTGGGCGCACCAGGTACCAGTGAACTGCCACAGATAAGCTCCTCTCGAAGCGAGGGCCTGCGATTTGCAGCCCACCCAGTAGCAGTGACAAATGAAGGTTTTTAGGGATTCCCTACTAAAAATGTGATCATTTTGGTTGGTCACTTTTACTGGGTGGGGGGTAGATCCAAGGTATGTGCATACCTACCTCATGTATACCTCACTTGAATCTACTATTTGTCAAAAATATTTCGATTGAAACATTGAGCATTGAGTTCCGAACTGCACATTCTCTTCCCTTTGTTTTTGTCCAACATTTCTATTGGTCAAACCCACCTGCTGCCGCCAGCACAATAGCCAAGTTCACCATGCAGTCCTCGTTACGTCCAGGTGTGAAATGACAGCACTGCGCCAGTTTGGTCTGTCATCGTTTTTTTGCGCCTGGTTGATATGGTTGGACCGAGAGCCATAAAAGATGAGGTACCTGACAACCAGCCAAATTCCAAACCCTCAAAAGGAGTTGAATCTCAATGGCTTCGTTTTTTTTTTGAAGTGTTCATTTTCAAGGTCGAAGATCATTGCCATCGTCTGTTGTAAACAACTTTTTGTCACCAAACTGTTCTACCATTTTGTGGCGTTTCTTTGCGGGGTGAAGAATTCGTTGCACCAAGCTGATTCGCTTCAAGTACCACTAGTACCACTCTTCGGAGAGGGTGACACACTTTTGAAGGCATGACCGTCACTTCCAATGTGTTTCTACTGCTACTATTGCTACGATGGCTACTAATACAATCAGAAGTATCGAGAAATAAGCAGTGTTTATCATTTTAGGGAATCATTGTCATTTATCATTTTTGGGAGTTATTCTCTCTTGTATGTCCTTCTCATTTTTTGTGTTTACAACTACTTGTACTAGCAGATCTCTGTCCTTCTCATATTTTGGTGCTAAGAAATCCCCATGGTTTCCCCCTCAACCTTTCTGAAGGGCACAGTCCACAAGCAATGGACGCCAGAGGCAAAAATCTCTTGGCCTGACCATCTGGGAAACATTTTTATCATATCAAGGTGTTTCGAAAATTAAAAATTAAGGACCTACCACCTGAGGATCATCATCATCATCATCATCATCATCATCATCATCATCATCGTCATCGTCATCATCATCATCATCGTCATCGTCATCGTCATCATCATCGTCATCATCATCATCATCATCATCATCATCATCGTCATCGTCATCGTCATCATCATCATCATCATCATCATCATCATCATCATCATCATCATCATCATCGTCATCATCATCGTCATCGTCATCGTCGTCATCGTCATCGTCATCGCCATCATTGCATCGTCATCCTCATCATCATCGTCATCATCATCATCATCATTGGCATCATCGTCATCATCATCATCATCGTCATCGTCATCATCATCAGCGTCATCGTCATCATCAGCATTGTCATCAGCGTCATCAGCGTCATCATCATCATCATCATCATCATCACCATCATCATCATCATCAGCGTCATCGTCATCATCATCATCATCATCATCATCATCATCATCATCATCATCATCATCATGATCATCATCATCGTCATCGTCGATGACGTCATCGTCATCGTCATTGTCATCGTCATCCTCATCATCATCACGATTCAACATCAAGTCGTGAGAGGTAGAAAAAAACAAACATCAACATTTGAATTTGGGTCCAGGTCGGTCATTTCAGAATTGGACAGTAATTTGGCACGATAGAAAAAAATCACAGACTTCCAACAATTCAGATTTTTCAAGTAGATGAGTCTCCTGTGTTTTTCTCAGCCTTCGAGGTGGTACTCAATTGCAACTGCAACAAAAGGTGTTTCGGCTTTTGGAAGGAAGCTTCAATCTTCCCATTTTTCATGCATTGAAACTCGAATCTCCAACATCCGTTTCGCATGGAATCCAACGTTCGAAAAAAAAAGTCCTCGCCTGACTGGGCATCAACACTAAAGGCATGGACAAGAAGAATGCCACTGCGGGTAATGGCCTTTTCTCGAAGCAAAAAACGCCGCGCAAAACAGTGGTCATGATGAATTACCACAAAATTTCGGGGAAAATCCCGCAAATTTACGTTTGCATCAAGTTTGATCCACTCCAAAATTGGTAATTTTATCACCCCTGCAATAATGTGAGATTGGATTCTGGATTTCTCGAAACGATCTTTTCAAAATACCAAAGTCATCTCTTGAAGCCGCATCTGCCATCAAACCATCACTACTAGTGACAACATCCATCCAAAATCATCTCCCTGGGTAAACATGGGCATTTTTTTTGAAAAAAACAACTCACCAGCCTAAAAACCCTACCTTTCTATAAAATGTTCGGTTTTTGTTCCAATAAAAGGTGGGTGGAAACTTTCACCACGTCGTCTGTCGAGCTGGCCTCAGGTTCTGCCAATCACCTTTGATGTCTTTGAGCATATGGGCAACCTCCAAGGATTCCGTTCTGAAGGTTGGAAAAAACTAACTTTGGGATGTGGCGTTTGGGTGTGATGTTTGGGTTGGAGTTTGGGTCCAAACAAAAATCTCTGCTTTTCCTTGTCTTTTGTTTATTTTTGTTGGTTCTCTAGTGACTGTCAACTTCAGCAACTTGGATTTCCATTGCCAAAAACATCAGAACAATCTATGTTTTTTAAGGAACCTTGAAAGAAATCCCCTCAGATCCAAGCCTGCAGCTGGCCCCAAAGCAAGCCAAAGAGTTCTATGGCCGCCATGGGCGTTTTGGCAAAACGGCGGAAAAACTCCCAGGTCCGGCGCCAACTTTGATGATCGACTTTACAGCTCACGGCAGCGAATTGGAGCAAAGGTTATGTGGTGAACAAGTGTACTCCCGCGACCAACAAGTTCAACTAGTGGTTTGGGGCCCGGTGGTTTGGGGCCTCAGTCTAGGGGTACGCCTGGAAATAAGGAATTCCTTTTCAAAAAGGGGATCCCAAATAATCCAAACCACCCGGCGTTTCAAACCGCCAAGGCAAACCATTAGCTGAGAAGTGTAACTTTGGCAACAAAAACCATCCACAACTGCCAGCAAAAACAACTGAGACCTGAGGCAAAATTTGATTTCTAATAATCTTGGAACGAAAAAATCACCTTCGAAAACCGCATCCAAACCGCTTCGAAAACTCAGGTGGAGCAGTTGGAATAAACATGAGATCCCTTATGATTTTGGTGATGTAACACCCAAGGATGGTCACTTTGATCCCCATTTCTGGATGCAAGTGCTGCGGAACACTGAGGGACACCTTTTTTTTTTTGCCTCGCAAGTTACTGACTGGTTGTGTCGAATAAGGAAATGGCCAAAGCAATGGTGGTGTTTAACATGTCTTTATCGCCACATGTAGAGAGTATAATCTAGAAGAGAATCAAGACATTTTTGCAGCGGATCTTGGAACAACCAAATCAGGAACTGCCAAAATCAGTACTTCACGATCGACCAAACCACAACACAAGCCACTGAGGGAAAAAAGGAAAGTCATCTGATGCCACCAGGCGCTTCTCAAATAGGATTTTTTGGGGTCCCAGATTTTCAAGCTTGCAGTCTATGGGCCAAAACACGCCTTTTAAAAGCACGTAAAAGCACGAACAGGTTTTGCAGCAAGATGCACCAGCAGTTTCTAAGGTGGATTCCCCAAAATGACTTTTGGCCACTGTGATTTCCACCATTGCGAAAGGTTGGCTACCGGGTATCATGGCTGTTCAGTCGGTTCTGGAAAGCCGTGTCCCCTTTCTTGAAAGATGTTGGAACCAGAGGGAAACCTGTGGTTTGCAAATGAGGTCAAACACTTCTACCAGAATTGGATTAAACTCTCCGAAACATGAGACGAAGTCTAGTCTTCAATACTTCTGCAAGGGACATGGCCGGAGCTTCCATAGAAGCACCACGCGATGAAATGGCCAGGCTCTAAATTCTTTCCCAAAACAAGATGGATGATTTGCTAAGCGAATACGACCAACAAACCCAAATCATTCGCAAATCTGCGGTCCCTGGAAATTTTTGAGCCGTGCCAAATGGGTGCTTTCTACCCCGCTGGACGACATTCGCAATTTGATCAACACAGCCAATTTTGCTGATTCTGGTTTCAGCAACCTCCTGCTCCCCAAAAACACCAACGGAAGATAGCCACAAAAGATGATTTTCTGCAAAGAGTTTGAGTATTAAATGAAGTGTTTTCTATTGAGTACCCAACACATTTTGAGACAAACGTTATTAACGTAATTTTGTTCGATTTCATCCTGCTTCTCCATGGATTTTCTCATCTTTTGGTCATTCTTCAAAAATTTCCAACAGGAGGTCATGGGCCGTTTTTTTTAATCTTCGTCTTCCCATGGGAGAACGTGGTTTTTGGTACGTTGATATCACAAAATCGATGTGTGGATGACCACCTGAATTTGTCCGGAAACTTTCCGCCGGGGAGGGGGGCAGTTGTGAAGAGCAACTTCCACAAAACAAGCAGTGGAAGATGGGAAGATGGACGGTTTTTTGGTCTATTTCTCTCTTGAACATTGAATATTTGAATATGGATGAAGTTATTTTTCCACTTCGTTGAATGACAATTGAATTGGGATTCTGAAACATGTAGGATATTCTATCAAAAAGTTCTTCAAAAAAGATCAATCACAATCTTATGCCAACAGATTTTTTCAAAAAGTCGCTTCCCCCCAATTCCAGGTACGCACCTGGGCCAGGATCCCATTCCTGTGGACACAAGGTGGGGAAATCCAATCCTTCAAAAAAACACCGGTGAAAAAAAACAGTGGTTATTTTTCCACAAGGAACAACATCCAGATTTCCAAGGTTGAAAAACATTCAGACAAACCATGGATTCGTGGATTTTAGGTGGTGTGGAAAGGGTTGAGATTTACTGTATACCAACAGTTACCACGGTGAGCTGCTAACCATACCCATTTTCAACACTTGGGGGTCATTCCCGCGATTGGTCCCAACGAGTGCGAACTGATGTCTTGTTGACAGGAAAATCACATGTTTCAACTTGGAACTTGGGTGCGATGGCATCGATGGCATGTTTTCACTCCACACGATGCCACATCAGCACTAAAAGTCTGAAAACGACGAGAAAAGCAGAAAAAAACACCTAATAATTAATACTTTTCGATGCTTTTCAACACCTTTTTTTTTTTCAAAAACCTCACCTTCACTTCAAGAAATTCCAAAAAACCATCCCAATCTCAAAAAACCCACCCCAAAACCAAAAAAGGTTGGTCAGGCACCCCCCCCCCTGGCCTACAGCTTCAAATTTGACGGCCCGATTTTTTTAAGCTTTCGGAACTGCTTTCTCCCGACGCTTCTTCCAAGCCCTCCAGGCACATTGGACCTGGTGGTCAGTGGGGTTGGGGGGGACGATCCCAAACAATCCAAACCATCCGGACCCCAAACCCACCAATTTAAAAACCATGAGTTGGAGAATAGATCATCATGAAATGTATTGGCTATTGGATAGCGAAAAATGTGTTACTTTACCAAAACTGGCAATAAAAATGCATAGCCAAACGGTGTGGATTTTGTTTTTCTATCTGTTTTGTTGCTTTACTTATTTGCTCGGGTACTTGCTGATTAGTTTGAATGTGTCGCACACCAACAATCCCAGCTGCATATTTTTTGCAATCCCGCGGCAGAGCGGGATGTATGTGTCTCAGTGAAAAAAAACAATCCAAGGGAAATCACATGAACAAAAATACACTCCTGATCTTATGCTCAACAAGTGGCAGAATATCCAGGAAATTCTTTGTAATGAACTACCATTTTATTCCTTTAAAAATGGACCAAAAGTTTTCAAACAAAAACCACAAGAATCACCATTGGATTGCTCCTCCCACATCTCTTTTGCATGGTATTACCATGAGAAATCGCGACTTCACCGAAAATTTGAGTCACATGGCTCGCAGCGTCAAAAAAAAACAGAGATGGGGGATTTTTATGAGTTGATATACCTGGAACCAATGAAACGTCCACGCATTCAAATGGCAGATTGGATGATGATCCCTTTTTTTTGCCATGGAAAGATGGTTGGACATCATCAAACCTCCATCCATTCACAAATGGTTGGCCAAATGGATTCCCAGGTATCTCTTCTTCATGTTCAGGATTGGAATCCCAAAGTTCCATGGTAAGTTTTCCCGAACAAAATCCAACCTAAGAAAGTTATGGTCTTTGATTTTTGGGCACACCGTGTCTCAAACCAAAAAAAAATCTAAGACTTATAGACAAATTAAACATCCATGTCCCCTGTTATTAAAAAATCCCCTACAAATCAATGGTATCAACAGATTTCACAAGACTTAAGGATTTTTTGATGACCTTTTGGACCCTCCCAAAAGTATATTTAGAAAGCACCAAGGGTCAGGTCGGTCAGGTTTTTTTTTCATTTCCGCTCCTGGGAGGTCACCATCGGGTTCTATCAAAAAATTCCAAGCAGTTCACCTATGTTTATTTCGTATAGATGAGAATTTCGATCCCCATGAAAATTGATATACAAAAAAAGTTTAGAAAACAGAGAAGGATGTTACGTGCATAAATAAGAAAAAAACATATATATATATATATATATATAAATCCATGTAACGTATGTTTGATGCCTCCCAAAAAAGCAACAAGGCTGAAAGCCATAGGATTTGGTGATTTCAGTGGAAGTCCGAAATCCGCAATCAACTGAGTCCGAAAATTGCATCGCCAAAATTTGGCTGGGCAAATCTTGGCTTTTTTCAATCTTCCTCCAAGACCATCTCGAGCAGCTGAACCCTCAGGCCAAAGCATATCCGGTTGGGGGGGTGGGGTGAAAAAAACTTGAAGTTGCTCAAATCAACATAGCAACTGGATGAATCGGCAAGCATCAGGGCAAAAAGGAGCAAGACTTTAGACCATGACAGAAATAGGGATCATCTTTGAAAGGGTTAAGATTGTTCCAAGAGGCATTGAAATTATCAAGTCGATAGCCAAGTACTCTGAAATTTGTTTGGGCATTTGCTTTAAGAGTGAGATCGAGGAAAGGGTGTTCATGCATCAAAGCTCTACTCAGTGCTCAAAACTTCCATCAGCTTGTATGCAAAATGTGCAAGGAAAACCACCGCTTACTCTCCCCGAAATGAACAGAACACATGGTAGCCTTCCTGCAAGTAAGTTTCGACGACTGTACAAAATGGCAAAAGGGAACCCATGTGCAAGTTTTCCAAAAATTGTCATACTTCATGGTATCCTACATTTTGAGGTATAAATGTTGGGCGTATTTGAAACAGGCTGATGAAGGGCACCAACTCCCAAATGAATTGGGAAGCACCATCCAGCGGAGCTGTTTCTGTACCAGGAAGATATTTTTCAAAACATATGGTTCACCGACCTGCTAAAGATAAATTGGCATGATTTTCCTCCGACCTTTCCTCCGATAATCTCGGGTTTTTTTCACTCTTTGTCACAGGGTAAACTTCCAGTTCATAACTGAATTCACCATCCCTATTTTGCAGTCTAGTATTTCATTCCTCCATCAAACATCAAAATAGGAAACTCTTTCCCTCAGAATATGGTACACATTTTGGCAACATGACCATTTTGTACATGGTAATCTCGGTTTTTGAATAGTTAAACTTCAATCACTTCTCCATTGTTGGGATGATTTCTTAGGCTCCAAATACGGGTGTTTCCAAAAATGGGGGGACCCCAAAATGGATGGTTTGTACTGAAACACCTTACTAAATTGGATGGTTTGGAGGTACCCCTACTTTCGGAAACACCCATATTGTTTCCTAAGGTTGTACAGTAAGCAACATAGACATCAAACATCACCAAGTGTCTCAGCTTGACCGTAGATGAACTTCACCCTCCTCATCACTTCTGCCTGCGAAGGCGAAGGCTTGCACCAAATTCGCAAAGATGTGGATTTGGGTGTTTCCAAAAATAGGGGTACCCCAAAATGGATGGTTTATAATGGAAAACCTTATCAAAATGGATGATTTGGGGGTACCACCATTTTAGGAAACCCCCATTTTTCAATTGAACAACTAAAAGTTGTCAAAAAGAACGCGAACCTACAGTAGAAGTTGCAAACATCAGTTTCATTTTCACATTCATGTGCAAATGTACAATAACTACCTTTACGTGCACAAGGATACATGTATACTGGTATACGGTATACAAGGTTTCACAATATTCTTGTGTTTGCAATACGATCTATTGCAGCTGACTGTATTTTAATGTGATGGACATGGAAATTTCCAATGCAAGGAACATCAAGTTCACTTGGCATATCTGTAGGCTATCCAACCTATAAACTTTCATGGAAAATGCCCCCTCCATCGCACGTTTTTTTGGAGGTGATCTTGGAACTCTAAGGCCAGGGGCTTTCAAACTCGCATTCTTGGCTGGAGGCCCACCAATGCCTAGCACCTGGGAATGAAATCAACGGAAAAAATCATCACACGATTCAGGTCCAGGAACCATGGCAGAGTGGATGGAAGTTGGAATACCTGGAGATGTTGTTTTTTTGAGCAACCAAAAAGAGATTCACATACGGTGTCAAATGAAATTACAGTAGCTGCATTACAGTAATGGGCACTCAGAAAAGCAAAATCGTGTACGAAAAAACACAATAGCAAGCCATATCTTGGGTGGAGAAAAGAAAACATTTCTTCATGGGCTTGTTCATAGCCAATGATCCACCATAGCAAAACACCGAACTGCTTTAATGATCATTGCGTTGAGTAAGTGATTCATGGTTGATAAGTCCACAGTCCAGACTATCTCTAATTGGGGATATTTCTATATTCCACCTACGAAACATTTACTGCTGATTGTCAGAAACTTCTACCACTTGGTTCCAAGAGAACACATCACAATTCATGGGACATTTACCATATCAACTGGTGAGCTAAATTCTTTGTAACCAAAGAAATAACGGACCCTCAAATTGATTCCGATTTCCTGCAATTTCCATGCATCATTTCCGATGTGTTTTTTGGGTGTTTTACAGGTCCCAGGCTTTCTCTCAACAGTGGGATGATCAGATTGCCCCCCCAACATGGTTTTTTTCGGTTATCAAAAATCCCCAAAAGTAGAGCAATGAACTGAGGTATCATCGGCAAAATGATCATCCAACAGCACGAAAATAAACCCCAATCTTATCATGTATGTGCCACAAAAAGTACCTACCGATAATCTGGTTAAAAAAAATTAGGGGAAAATGTAGCAAACATCTATGGAGAAAATCTGTATATGTAACTCCCAACATCTAGGACTCAATCAAGCTGCAATGGTAGGTCGAGGATTGACACCCTCGCCATCATCCAACCTTGGTGAGTCCAGGGAATTTCCACCACATTTCCACAGATGGCTGGCTGGAAAAACACGAGGAACATTGGTCCAAAGCAGGGAACAAATTATCCTGATTTTTTTTCTGCCTATCAAGTTTTTCAAACACAGCATTATTTTAGGACATGATGAAAATCAATTATATGTTCTAGTTTTCTTTTGCTTCACAAATTCTTGTTAAACATGTTTTAAATCAAAAGCCGTACTGAGTAACTAATCTAAGGATGTTTTTGTTTCAGGTGACACATCCATAGATCTCGTGGGATTTGAAAAAATCACTCAGCACAGGATTCTCCTGTTAGTTGGTGGTTCTCAGGGAGTAGTACTGCGGCAGTATTTTTGGTCATCTTCATACTACAAGACCTCAACATCCAAAAAACGCTAGAGAACCAGGAAAGCAATGGAACGCCGCCAAAATGATACAATACACTTCAGCAAACTAATAAAGCGGGAACCAAATTGTCTTTTTCAATAGAAAATACATTTGGGCATACGGTGAACCTTGTAGGGAGCCATTACCCTGTATGCAGTTTGTCAAACATGCAAACCGAACAAATATATGCAAGGAAAACGCACTCTAACCCCTCACGTTCAATTCCCAAAGAAGATACACCCCCAAACCAACATAGAAGATTTTGCCATCACGACTTTCAAAAGATGATCTTGCAAATGTCCTTCCATTTTTGGCTTCCAAGTTTAGCTTCTTCGGAGGTTGTACCTTTAATCACAGGTATCTAAGGGGCCACCCACCCCCACGAAATAAGGCCTTATTAAGGACTTATATTAACCACCATGATCCCCTTATTAGGGCACTATTCCCTAGGGAAATGACATTGGGGTTGGGTTGAGCCCGTTAGATTCCTATGAATTTCCTCACTAAGGCACTCGATGAGTTCAATACTGCCACCACTCACCGACAAGAAGGGCGCAATGGTGGCAATCACTTCTTCAATGCCTTCCTGTGTCCAATGGTGGTTGAGAAGTGACGTCGAAGTTGTAAAAGGTTGCTCCAAGTGACTAGTAATACCATAATCTTTTAAACACATATCAGAGTCATCCATTTAACTAATCCAGGTTTCAAAAATGAGAGGGATATCAAAACTCATCCACTTATCAAAAAACACCTCCAGTGGCACGTAAATGAGTTTTTGTATGCCTGTCCAACTGCAACCTGAAATGTCATTGGATGATTTCTAGGACTGGAAACTCACAACCACCAAAAAATCCAAACGGTTGGATTCTGAATAATGGTAGTTTCCAAAAGGATATATATATATATATATAGTTTCTCCTTTACCGATGCTTCATCTTTTTCTACAGCTCCAGGCTACCTCCTCAGGACCACACCCGATTCACACAGGTAGGACATTTTTCCTCTCTGGAAAAACTAACAAGCTGAAAATGATGTGCCTCTCCCAAAAAATCCCATTCATCTCCTCTTCCGTTCGTTTTCAGGTGGAAACAAACTTAGTTTTTCCGAGATAATTTTCTATTGGAATCATCCCTGCAGCACCGGAAGTGGTCCAACGAAAAAAACCACATCGGCCTCGGTGGGTACTTTGAAGCCCGGCATCACGGCTTCAACTTCATAAATCTCAGGAAAACGATCCAGCATGGTCCTCTATCAAGCTGGGTTAGCACGAGAATTGCTTGAGGGTTGAGGTGAGGAGCTGGTAAACAAACAAACGAAAGCAACAAAAGTGAAACATTACCATTTTTGACGTCTGGGAAGTTCAGGTCAGGAATTCTGCCAGGGTTTTCATGGAAGGGAGGGAATATATCACCTAAGAAATTCCCTAATCCAAAAGGAATCAAAGCTTGTTCGTTTCTTGATGGGAAAAAAACCGTCTAACACAAGTTTAAAAACATCATCTTTTGGTTAGAATCGGTTAGAATGATGGATTCCAGGTTGGACAAAACATACTGAATTCCATCTCCGATTGGGGGAACACATTGGGGGAGTTTTTGCCATCAAAATCCACATCACCAATTCATGGCTTGAGGTTGTGTGTTTGGTAGATTTTTTTTCAGTCTTTGCCATGAATGTCCTCAAACATCACCAGGAAAATGGTGGCAAAAAAAAACCATCATCTTAAGCTCCTTTTGGAAAAAAATCACCCATGGGCTTCCTTTCAAGCAAAGTTTGCACGGTTTTCTCTTGCGGTTCGCGGTCCTTTCAATGCCGTACTTGACTGTGATAGCTGAGGAGGAGCAGGAGGCACAGGAACCTGTTCAGCCCCAAGTGGATCTTGTGTGAACATTCACCATGGACTCCTTAACTCCTTGTCTGATTTTCAATGTCATACTGTACAAACAACTGTTGATTGATGGTAAGACCTATCCAAATATGCAAAGAACCAACGAGTTGAGGGTGCTACTTGATGCCATTATTCATAGAGTTTCTACATTCAACGTACTTACACAAGTTCGGCCATGAATAAGAGATGTTCACCACCCCCTACAAACACTGGCTGATCTACTTGGAAGGATGGAAGGATGCCCACCTTGCATTTCAAGTCGCAGGATCGGTCCCTCAATCTCTATGAGCTCGACATCACCTGCACACAACGCAGCATCATCCGCTACTCCAAAAAAAAAGGGTCAAAGGACTTGACCTTTTTGTTGGTTTGTTGACATATTAATCTTCAACTTAAATTTACTTCAACACTTTGGTAAAAAACCACAGGGACATGTTTCCACCACAAAATCCAGGGAAATTTGTCCTGTGAAGTTCATGACCTCCATCTTTCTGAAGATATGGTCGAAGTTCATCAAGTACCGCCCTTGGAGAAACAAAGATCTTCGCAAATGACACCGAGGTAGACCGAAAAATCAATGCTATCTGAGATGTGTTTTCGCAAAATAAGTCTTTTGAATGATGCAAAGTATGATGAAAGCAAGATATTTCACCAAACTTTCATAAAATGAAGAAACCTGCGGTGGTGTGCAATCAATACACGACATGACAGCTCCCAGTCAGCTTCACGGCAAGCTTCTCAACGTTTTCTTCTGTCAGTGGCAGTTTCGGCTTTCCTTCCCAAAAAAAACGAAGGAAAGTCAACCCCTTTCAAAAGAGATGCGAAAGGCACAATAAGCAATCAACTTTCCAAAGTTCTCCCCAAGACCATGGAAGCATCCACAACTCATCACCGAAGACAATACTGCTTTTGTAAGGGAAGAAAAACTGTTCCCAACGTCCTTGCTGCACACCATCTTTGAAGGGTGACTCAATTTCTGCATTGCGGGCTATCCTGCATCCAGTTGAGAACTGCAGGATCAATACTGGGATGTTTGGCTGGAAAAATAATTTGTATTTGGCTTATAAGCCACTCAAAAATTATGGATCCTGTGCATTTTGGGCGGTAAAAACCCAGACCCCCAAAGAAAGGCCTGCCTTCGTCTCTGTGAGGCTGCGACAACCAAACCTGGGTGTGTAGCTGGTGGCATCAAATCAAAACACCCAGATCGACGATATCATATGGAATTCATATGGACACATATCCGACCCGAAATGGTCAAAATCGACTCAAAACGGCCTTGCTTTGAGGGGATAGGTTTCCTTCTATGGATATCTTCCTGAAGCAACATTTATGCAGAAATATCTACTAAAGATTATGATTCTGATCATCTAAGCTGAGTTTTCAGAGAACACAATGCTTTGAAAGCCGTCCCTGGAAATACAAGTTGAGACTTGTGAGGGCTCGCGATTCGCTTGAAAAATAGTCAACAGTCAACCTTTTCGCATGAACCTCCGCATCAAACAATATATTCAAAATCTATGGAGAGACACATCTGTGGAAAGGGGTGTCTGAGTGGCAGACCTACAAATGCCGAAGCGGCCGGCTGGTTTGCAGTTTTGGACCGTGCTTTCGGCGTTGGCAAAGAGTGCGGCGATGGCCTCAAAAGGCAATCATTTGACCAGCTTGGACGATGATTCCAAAGAAAATTCAGGCGGAGTTTTTTTTGGGCACCGGCATAAAATCCAATCATAGCTGGCTCTCTGGCAGGAAAATCTCCCTTCTGAAATCTATTGTGTTTTGGATATTTGCAACCCCCGAGTTTGCAGGATACATTTTAAAACAAAGGGAAGTCAAAGAGATTCATCCAACTTCGCTAGGCTTCTTGCCAATGTCTCTCCGCGTGTAAGGAATGCTTTGCCACGTCCTCATTGACGAGACATCTGGAGAACAAAAACAAAAATTTGTTGTTTCACAAGTAACCTTTTCTACACCCAATACTGTCTATCAGTACTCTGAAACAGGACCTGTTGAATTTAAAAACAACTACAACTAAAACGCAAAGTTCAGAGATATAACAGTACATCCAATTTCCCACATCAATGAAACAAAGCTGTCCTTCGCCGGCGACAGAGAGAGCGCCATGAGCCGGAAAATCCAAGGTGGAGATTAAGATTTCAAAATTTCATCCCTGCAAATGTGGTATTTTCGTTGAAGCTTCCCCGGTGACGCAAAAAATGTTGATAATCTCAAGATCATGAGGAGTCAAAGAAGACCTCATGCTGAATTCTTGAATTGAATAGAAATTCCGTCCTCTCATGCAAGCGTTCTTCGATTTTGATCCAAATCATTCATTTAAGAAGATTTCAGCTTAAGCGAGAAGACAAGCATGCCTTTCCTTTTTGTGGGGAGTGGATGTCCGATTTTCAGGGTTCCATTTTCATTTTCGGCAGAGGTACCACTTTTTTGACCCACGAAACCTTTATCATCCCATGGGCATTTCACTGAGTTGAGCTGATAGGTGTTTTTTGATGAATATTTCATATTTCGCGTTTCTTTACAACCCCCCAGGAAATCGAATAGATACCAAACATGATGTGTCTTGGAGTCTTGTATCTCCGGCGTCCAAATCTGGGGTCATTTTGGGGTATGTTGAATTTCAGGGGTGTTTTTTGAGGTGAAGTAGCCATCCTAGGTGTTGAAGTATCAAGACTTAAAAGGTGGCAAACAAAAACCTACAAAACCCGGCACATGGAAAGAATGCTGGAAAATCCTCAATTGCTGGAAAAATTCCACTAATTTTTTTCCCTCAACCAAAATTCAAAAACAACATCCTTTCTTACAAGATGACTGGGTTTTTGTGGAACAAAAACAAAAATCCCAGTGTTTTATAGATGTTCATATTGTTATTCATCCACCAAAGAAACCTGGCACCACCAACAACCAGCTGCCCAACCCCTTACCACCACCTCTACCGCCGCTTCCCTTCTCAGCTCCATCAGCTCCTCGTTGACTCAAAATAATGGCCCCAAAATTTGGGGGTTCAATTCAGCTTAAATCAGCGATCATGTAATGTTAGTTGTTGGTGAGGTTTTTTTTGTTGGGAAAAATGGTTGTTTTTTTGTTTTTTTCCCCTTTTGGTTGATTTTATTTCGGCGCGGAGGATGGGAAGTGTTCTTTTTGGGGGCTTTGCTTCTTTCATATCGTGTGTCAAAAAAGCTGAACAAAAACTGAAGTGGAAAGTTTGGGCTTTGAAAAAAACAGGTGTCAAACCTGGAACAAAAAAAATTGAAAAAAATAGAACCCAGCGGACCCAAAAAAAACTGGTGATCATTTGAGCCAGGAAAACAACCTTCTTACCATTCCAGTATACTGGTTCTTTGATAGGGATCCTTATAATGGTTTATGATAATCCCCACATAACCGTGCAACAATAATCCCTTATATACAGCAAATAACCAGTTTTTTTTTTCATTGCTCATTTGGGCTGCGGGAAGTTTCTGGAAATCATCCGAAATCCAGGCCAATCCCGTCTTTCATCGGGAACTCGGGACATGTCGCCACAGGAGTCGAGAATATGTGGGATATCCCAAGGATATGATATCTTAATCAATGATACCACATCTTAATCATGGATACCACGATAGAACAAGTTTAATTTCAAACTGATTTTTTAATCATATGAATGTTCAACCACGAAATGATATAGCTGTTGACCACCAAGTGGCCAACCAAGGGCTGAACACCAAGGCGATTCCTAAAACCACTGAGGTGCTGGCAAATACCAAGCTTTCAAACAGTTGTCGTTGAGTTTCTGCATGTTCTCTCCACCATCTGCCAACCAAAATTGCAACAAACAACTCCAAAGAAAAACATCTGACAATGATTCCTTGAGACTTTTCATGCCTCTTTTGTAGCATATAAAAAAACACACACAAACATCATATCTCCTCAAAATTCGAGTCATAATTTTGCCGTTTTTTTTGGGACGATCCCTTTGCCAAACCTGGCTTCACAACACACTTGGACGACCCCAAGAAGCACTGCCTCTGCAAAATTATAGAGGCGTCTGTTTCGCTGAGCGCCTGGAATTTCCCACGAAACTCCCAGCAACAAGAGGATTTCAGAAGCAATCGAAACAGAAGGGAAATTCATGTGGATTGAGAAGGTGGATGTTTTCGTATCATTCGCGTTTTTGTTTTCACATTGCACCTTTTCAACTGGCTGAAAGGAACCAAAGGAACCACCTGAACTGGATTGAGAAAGTGGATAAACACCTCCCACAAACCCTTCGTGCGGCCTTCTTTCCATTAGCACGCAAGACCTACCAGAATTGCGCCAATGCGGGCAGGTGAGAGGTGAAATTGGAAACTTCCTATGAGTAAAAGACAAGGAAGAATATAAGATACCCCATGTCATCCATTCTTTATTCTTAGGTACTTTCTAAAGGACTTCTAGCTTCAAAGTTTCTAAGAAAACTCAATATATCATCAGAATCATGCAACGACTTAAGTCTTCCGAAGCGCCCCAACATGTTCATCAAGCTGAAGATCCGACCGAGGTGACAAAAAAACCCTTTTAGTGAGGGAGTTTCACAGGCAAACCGCCAACAAGCCTCCAAGATCTGCGTAATACGAGTTTCTTTTAAAATTCAATCCTAAGTTCCAATAACTTCAACAAAAACCTCATCATCTAATCAATTGCAGTGTAACAGCTCAAAGGTACATGTCTAAGTCTGGCCGACCTGGTTCTCATTTGCATCCTCACCTTTGGTCAAAGGACTGAACAACTCCGCCTGTGCGAACATTGACCCTGCAACAAACTAGGGGGTTTTTGAGCAGGCCAATAAAAACCGCCGGGAAATGAATGAATTCTTACATGAGAATGGACAACTAACTAACTACAACTACTTCCTATTGTTTTTTTAATCTTTTTTAATTTACTGTTGCCCTTTATCTGCGACACTTGCAACAAAAACTGGAAAGAAACAACTGAAACAAATGGTTACCCAACAATAAAAAAGATCACCCGCCAAATGATGACCCTCAAACAGCTACCCCCGGCTTCAGGCTTGATTACGAGGTGATGCGGACCTTTGGGTGACATTTTCAGGTTGCAACGTCAGGTTGAAGTAACGGAAGTTGAACCAAAAAAATGGGGAGTCACAAATCACTGCAGGAGCTGCCTGCGATTTTACAACGTATCAATTTTGTTTGAAACTAGTATATAACTCCCAAAACGATCTCGAAAAAAAAAAACAAAGATCCGCTAGTTTATGATCTCACGAATTGAAACATGAATTTCAATATGATCCTTTCTGAGATCTTTGATCACAACAAAAAAATGTGGTAAAAACAGCATCAACTGTTAAACCTTAAAGTCGCTTTGATTGCCCAGCCATCCATACAAACCAACTTGCAACCCAGGTAATGCGGCAATGCTGGTGGTGTTCCAAAGCTCGTTTTTTCACCCAGCATTGACATCTGAGAGGTTCATTCATGCAGGGCCATGCAGGCAGCCTCTCTTTAACCTGTGCAGCTAGCTACGCCGCTATGAAAATTTCGAGGCGTTTGAGAGAATTCCATGATGAGAATCACCTTGTTGGGGTTTCGGTTCCAATCTACGAGGTTTTGTTTCCAAAAAAGGTTGCCCAAGTGAAACCACAAGTTTCACCTGTTCTCTTGTTGTTACTTTTCATAACGATGGTTCCGGAAGGCTTAAAGATTAAGGCTTCCAAGCCGCAAATGTTGATACCAAAAGTATCGCTTTGAAATACGTATCTCCGGCTTCCCATGTTAAATTTCGCCACGGGGGGGTCCGTTTGTTGAAATTGTAGTCATAATTTCAATTCAACCGCCATGGTGCCAAAATGGTGCAAAGTTTCATGCTTCCTCTTTCTCCACTTTAATCTTCCCCATGTCGGATCAAAGATTCCCAGTTTTCGACCAAAAAAACAGCACTTCAAAAGGTCCAAATTATCCCATGGAGTTTTCCGCAAATTCACCGTGACTTCCCAAAAGGTTCTACAAAAGACTGGTCCAGTGAGTTGGTGAGCTGAAAAAAATCTAACAGGGGAACCGACACCTTTTTTGTTGGGGAGATTCTTTGCAGGTTTCACCTGTCTACATCAGTGAAACTTTTTCATCCAGGAATGGCCACCGATGGACTTGAAGATCATTTTTCCGAGACTTTTAAGATCTGTCCTTGGATTTTTTTCATAACCCTTATCACCGGTTGCACCCCCCGAAAACCGACAGGAAGAAGCTGGAAAAATGGAGAGCTTTTCGACACATTTTCGAGAACCCTTTGGAATTCCCATCATTTTCAGCTTTCACCGTTGGTTTTCGGAAGTGTTTCACGTAACACGCAAAAACCAAACCGTGCAAAACCCACCCGAAAAAGTGGAACGTCCAAGTGACCCTGGCTATACAACGACTAGAGACTGCAGTTCACAAGGGATGAGAGCAGTTTCCGACCAAAAATGCCGAAGAAAAACAAACAAACAATTTTTCGGGCTACAGTGTGACAAGAAAGGAAACCATTTTGAGGATGTTCTCTCGAACATTTCATCCCTCGGACCAGCAATCAATTAAATATTTTACCTACTTCCCAAGATGGCTCGGGCTAAATTTTAAATGTGCAGCATCATCGAGAGCACAACTTTACACACAACTCTTGATGATGCTGTCTATATACTGGCACTGTTTTGACTGCCTGCCTTATGCTATGCAAGGTGAGCTACCCATGTGCCGAAGAAGGTAGTTTACCACAGGCTAAAGGCAGCCCTTTGAAAAAGGCTTCAAACATGCAAAGGAGTCCCGTTTTAACAACAAAAACATAAGAGTTGAGGATTTCACAGTTTCAATCAAGCAAGGAGTTCAATGTGTTTCCCCAAAAAAGACGAATCACATCGTAACAAGAAACTGTCGTTTGCAAGAATTCTCCGTTGTTTCCATTAAATGGTGTTTTTAAGTATTCAAAAACACCCATGACATGCGGCAGACTCCCCATTGAAGCGGATCAATTGTCAAACCTCAGCGGTGTGACCAACCTGGGGGTTGGGAGGTTGGTGGTGAATATTCGATGGAAGAAATCCTGCGAACCAGTTGAGGTTGGTAGTTTATCCCATAAGTTACAAGGGTTTTGTACATGTACAGCTGGCTAGCCGGATTTCTGAATCATGAAAAAAAGTATCTCAGCATTTTGTTGACGAATTCTTTGAAGTTCAAAGAAACCTGAGACAAAACACAGATTTCCAAAAAACCGCGAAAAGTGAAACTTTCACCACTTTTTGGTGCTAATCTTTGGGGTGAAGTCTTTAGAGGTACCACGAAAAGAGGGGACCCTAAGGTTCCCCGGTGATGGTTCACAATTTGGTGCTTGGATCCACGAATCCACCCATTCACATGGGCTTTTGTAGGGAATGAGATGGCGACCTTGAGAATTCCAACTCATGCCAGTTCCCCATTGGTCTTGGGGTCGTCATGTCCAGCATTTCCGTTTCATAGCAATTTATAATTGAAACACAAAATTCCATCAGTGACCGCTGTGTTTTCTTGAATTCTTTTTCGTTGCGTCAATAAAAAAATACGACCATAGTGACTACCCTCAACCAATCATCTTATAATTCTCAGGAGACTTTCTGGCAATATCCATAGTAGGAAGTTCTCATTTCACTTGACTTTGCGTCATATCTTCTTTGATGTGAAAACACGGTGCAGTCCCAATCCTGAATTAATCTTCGATTTAGTTTGCGACCAATTTCGACGCCAAAAAAGATTAGTGGAAAATCTTGGTGCTAGAAGTTCAGTCTTCAACAAATTCAGACAAGAGTTCAATTGCCTCAAGGGTATCGAGAAAACCACTGGTACATCGAACTTCAGAACAGATTCAGATCAATCGAAGAATATCAAAAACACATTCAGATCAATCCTTTCGATATGTCTACACCTCTCAAATTCAATAAACTTGTCCTCCGAAAAGATGTCCCTTTGGGCCTCCGAAAATCTCTTCTACCAGCCCCGAGTTTTTAGAGGCAAAAATTGGGTTCCACTGCAAAAAAACAGTGGATCATGAAGGTTAGTGAGGGACGTTTCATCAAAATGATCAGATTATTTGGCAAATTCTTCAGGTTTTTTTTTTTGAACACCCAAAAAGTTTGGTTCATAAGCAAGATGAACAAAAAAGCCCATCAGTTTCATAGGAAAAATGCTGGTACCCTTGGGATGGTACCCTTAACAATCAACCCCTGATACACCTTCTATAGTGGTATCTATTGGGTATATCCCCTTTTAAAGGGCTCCTTGGGGGGTTAAACAGCTAGGGTACCAGCATTTTCCCTATGACAGTTTCGTTTAGGCTTCCGGTCCATTTAGGCCGGCCCACCAAAAATCCTGAGTGTCCCCGACCAACGATGCCGAAGGAGCTCGCCGGCCGAAGGGCGTTTGTCAGGGGTGCGTTGTAAGCCTTGGGATTTAAAAAAAAACGCCATGATGAGACAGGTGGTGGTTGGATGTTATACACCCCCGAAAACTAACATGTCCCCGCAAAAGGGACTATTTCAATAGGAAATACATCTTCCAACCATTGGTTTTCAGGGGACATGTTAGTTTTCCGGGGAGTAAGTTATGACAGAGGAAAATAGGATATGAGGCCGTTCCCCCCCCCACAAGGAAATACTGCACTTTTTGCGAGGAAAAATGTCGTGAAATTAGTAGATTCACAAAAATCTCCATATTTTATCCAATCTGCAATCACTAGTTGGAGGATTGTCCAAAAAAAAGCCTTGCTACCAAATTGAATCGCTTCAAAGAATTCATTTCACAAAAAAATGGAGAAACTTTTGTATCACTAGTTGTATCACTTTACATCTTTTGCAGTAAGAATTCTTGGGTTTCTTGGTCAAAATTTCCTGTTTTCTATTTTCAAACCAGGCTTAGCTTACAACATTTGGGGACTAATGACTTTAAAAAAAACCTTCCCTCGTTGAATGGAAAGCCATCACCCTCAATAGCTGAGCTCAAGACAAGAGCGGAGAAAGGCATCAGCAGCCTGGTCTGTTTGAGGCAACTTGACTTTGTAGCGACTGGAGGGAAAGCTTTCCATTTTTCAACTGCTAAAAAAATAATGCTTGGAATCAACTGGTGATTTGACCTAATTGTAACAAGCAACTTAAAGTCGTCAACTTTTTTCACAACATCCAAGTAGGTAAGTAGTGCAAAATCCAAACAAAGATCCACCTAAAAGTCAAGGAAATAGTAAGGATTCCTTAGTTTGCAACCACACCATCCTTCAGTGTTTCTTTGAACCATGCGGTTTGAATAAGGTTGTCAAATTGCTTCGACTAGCCGTTCATTTCAGGGGGGATTCCCTACAACGTTGGGCTCCTATGATCGTTTTAAATGGGGGTTATAACTTATAACCCCTATAGTCCCGAAAATAAATGGGTTTGCCTGGTTTTTTCATCTCCATAAAGCGGAGTTATAAAAGGGGTGGAACCACCCCTGAAAACTGACGAGATTCCTACTAGAAACCTCCTCATTTTCAGGTTCCATGTTAATTTTTGGGGGGTACACACCCCTGAAAACTACCCTCTGGTAAACTAACATAGCAATGGAAAACGGACCCTTTGAAGATGTATTTCCTATTGAAAATGGGGGATTTTCCAGCCAGCTATGTTTGTTTACCACAGGGTAATGGCTGGAAGCCCCCCAAAAAATGGCTGCTTTGGGACGATTTTGTTGTTGAACCGCCTCTTCCAGCTCAGGAATCACCGGAATGGCATCCGTCATCGAGATGTGTTTGAGTGCGTACATCACCTAGGAATTTTTGGTTGGGATGGTAATACCCTCCAGGGAACTAACATATCCCATGTGGGGAAAAGGAAAATCATCTTCAAAAGATCCTTGGGATGGGATATGTTAGTTCCCAGGAGGGTATGTATAAAAATTATGGAGGCCTGAAACAAAAGCACTTGACCTTCTACTACCTTGAAATAGACACGAATAGACACGGGTGAAACCACACGGTTTTTTCTATTGCATGTAAAGTCATCAACAGGTATGTCTCAATTGCATAGAACATGGCCATGGTTTTTGTTGTTTCAACAGTCCGATAAACATATCTGTATGGAGAAAAACCTTGCGAAATTTGCAAAACACTACACGAAATACTGCTCTCGGCTAATTTTCGTTGCTCAATGCCTTAATCTCATGTATAATCATCTTGAGAATGCAAAGGACACAACACAAGGAAAGCGTCGGTTGGCGTTGCAAAACAGCAATGATGCCAAAGTCGCATTTTCAAAGGCATCTTTTCCCCAGGGATTTTCCTCAGCCCATGGGGGCGAATCGCCAACGTTCAAACATGAAAGTGTGGTTTTCACACAAAAACACCTCACAATGGGAAAAACAAATCCAAAACGAATCAATCAATGAAGTTCTTATGGAATGTAGACCAATATTTTTCTTTAAAAAAAACATCCAGATGAGTTAAGACCAATATTTTTGTTAAACAAGCACACCAAAAACATCATGGTGTTTTTTTCTTCGAGGATTTTCGATGGACATTTGGTGCCAAAAAACAGCTGTGGCCATCTCCAACATAGCACATCCAAAGCTCCATAGATCAGCCTTGAAGAAGGTGGCGAATCCCAGGTGCAACTGAAGTTGGGCTCTTTTTTTGGGGGGGGTGAAATTTCACCCCAGGCAAAGCCATTCATTTTCGGCTGTTTTAACCAAAAAAAATACGGCATTTGCGCCTATTGATTTTCGGCCATTGATGTTTTTTTGCGAGGATGTTGTTATTTTCACCCCCGTTTTATAAGGATCGACCTTCTGGGGACCCTCGATTTCTGCATGCAGCGGTTTCACCTTTTTGTCCCCCCGGGGGGGGGTTGGACCTTGATTTAATGTACCGCCTTTTATTACCTAAAAGAAGGACACCAATTGTATGGGATTCTTCAAGGGGATGATGATATATGACACCAACTCCGAACAATGCACTTATTATAAGGGGTTTTTTTGTTTAATAGATTTAACCATGTTTTTTTTGTTTGATAGATTGAAACATTATACATACATTTTGCCACACGTTTGATCCCCCACAAAATGGGTCCCATTTAATGATCCTTGATTTTATGACATGTGATG
This sequence comes from Breviolum minutum Mf 1.05b.01, assembly GCA_000507305.1. Lineage (NCBI taxonomy): Eukaryota > Dinophyceae > Suessiales > Symbiodiniaceae > Breviolum > Breviolum minutum. The sequence goes on along the minus strand of DF239705.1, from coordinate 106,162 downwards.
TTTGCCAAAAAACAACATGATTCAAATCCAAGAATCGCAGGATGAAGTTACTGAAACCCATCCTATGTACTGCAGCTTAAAAGATCTCAAACATCTGCCAACATCCTATCAAACACATCCCTTATCTGAGGGAATGACATGGGGAATTAATCATGGATTTAAAAGATATCTTCCCTTTTAGCTAAGGATGTTCCCTTCATGATTCCAGTGACCACCATGATCATCATATGATTTTTTGGTAGAGTGATCCAAAGTTAACCTTCACTTCTCCTTGGCTTTACGGGTGGCGTTCCACATCCCAACTTAATATTTGAAACCATCACGCTGCATAGGACACCCTGACTTGTTTAACAAAAAATAGGAACACTCAAAAAAGAACACCATCCATATTTTTTGGATCTCAAAAAGGTTTCACCGTTTCACCCAAAACATGTTGTTTTGAAACCCGATGCCAGGTTTCAGGATTTTGGTTGCAGAAAGGTCTCCCATATCCCAACGTAAGTAACGTGGCCTTCCTCCCATAGCCATCTCGTTGAAGGATCACCTTTCAAAACCCCGACACGACATTCCATGAATACTGATTGGTTCATATGGGGTCACTATAATTGGATTATTATAATCCCCAAAGAGAGGTGGGTAGGATTTCATCCACAGCAAATTACGAGGAGTTTCTTCCAGTGGAGCAACTCGGACCAACTCGAGACTTGTTCCATGGCTTCGTGATGCCATTGATCTCGACGGTTGAGATTGAATTTTTGCAACTTTTGAAATTTGTGTGTGTTGAACATAAACCCGTGGATTTTTGTGATCCAAACCCGGAATTTTCCCCTGGAATCTGACGCTTTTGATAAAAAAAAATCCCTTGTGCAAGCAAAAAAAATAACGTCGGCATGTCTGTCTCAAAGCGAAAAAACCCTCCAAAATCCCCACAGAACAAATATCTTCATTTCAACCAAAAAAACATGTTTCAAATTCCAACAAAAAGGACAAATTATCAAGTTCCCACAGAAAATGTTGACATTTCAAAGATGTTGAGATTGTTTCAAAATTCCAATTCTATGCATTTATCACATCTTCTTACTTTTGACCCACAAGGTTATTTCAGTTTGATTTTTCTGAGCATCCTAAATTCCCCACCATCGCACCTCCGGTGCCATCCATGGAATTGACCCAATGGTCGTAAAGGATTTGGTTAGGTCCTACCACCGGACCACCAAAAAAAACACCCAATGAAATCAACAAACTGGAGGAATCACATGGTGATTTCAGGCAAATCAGAGGTTGCTGATCAAATATTTGTGGGTTTTTACATCTTCGGAGTTTGTCTAAACCCTGGTAGAACTAAGTGGTTGTTTTGTTATCTATTCAAATTTATGCAGATGATGATCCGGGAACCCTTTTTTGAGCTTCACTTATTTCATTTCCACTGTGAACCACAGTGGTTTAAGCAGGGGCCCAAAGCCAATGATGAAATCATCATTTCTTGTAGGTTTGATTTGGAAATGTACGAGTGTAAAAAATGTATCTAGTGACTTGGTTGTAGTTGTTACCTTCTTAGATTTGATTCAAGTGTGTGCATGTCGCCAGCATACCCAGTGTTGGAAAACAGCTTAGGTGGGTAAGGGTCTGAAACTCAACGACAGCAAGGTATCTCTTCCGAGGCCTAAAACTGATGCAATGATCCAGGAAAATTACACCACTTGAGCACCGAACCATGGATATGATTGCAGTACCAAAAAACTGTAGAAACAAACAAACTATATGCCCAAGTTTTTTTTGTTGTCCTTCCAAACTGTCCTTCTTGGCCTCAGTACAAAATCGTCGATTTTTTTTGGGGGATCCCCCCAAAACTTGGCGTGGCCTTGAAAAACTAGTTGGTTGAGAAAGTGTTTTTGAACAAAGGTATACTACCTACCAAAAAGGTAGCGCTCTTTGCCCGATTTTTTCTCTTCCAAGTCAGGGTTTGCCATAATCACCTGAAACAACCCTGAAAATTAGGAGAAACCCTACATCAATAATACCTGTCAATCTTTAGGGTTGATTTTCCCATTTAACAAGGTCCCTTTGGTGGACCCCGCAAGTCTATAGTTTTTTTTGCTGTTCGTTTCGGGGCATCAAAGAATAACCAACTGGCAGTTGGTTGTTTCTGACCTTTTTAAACCCCCTGGATTATTTCCGGAAAAGCATAGTGACAGTAACGGTAACTGTAACTACCCCCCCAAGTAAAACATCAACAAAACTCATCCAACTTCAATGGCTTGAAGCTGGAAGTTGGAACGGGAAACACATCTCAGATCCACCTGTCCTCCTTCTTGGAACACCCAAAGTCACTCAATTTCACCTCAAATTCGCGAGCAAATTTAGTTGATCAGTGGCATGCATGACAAAAATATATGTGGGTTGTAAGTGAACATACACCTTCCACAACAACAGAATGGAACCTCCTTCAGTCATCACTTGAAAAACTGTAAAACATCTCATTGAGGTCATCGGACATTGAAGTTCAAGTCCACTAAGATGTTGGCGCCCTTAACGTCGCCTTGGTATGATTTTTTCGGAATGGAAGGATGTCTTTTTTTTGATCCCCCACAACTCCCCTTCACCAGCCCGAAATTGGTTTTTGGTAAGGGGAAATATTTTAGAAAAGGGACCTTGGTTTTGGTTATATCTGAGGGAAGTTGAATTTCTTGGTTGTTAAACCAAAGGTCCAATTTTTCTAATCAACAACTGCTGGGATGGATTTGCCCCCCAAACTTGTCAGGAATTCGGGAAATCTTAATGTTGATTTTTCTAAGATGTTCAGAAAAACACCCGAGTCAGCTTCCTCTTCGATTGATCTAGGAGTTTGTGTTGAGAAGAAGTCGACCGACCCAATTTGACACCAAATCAAGGACATGTACTGATCTGGTGGAAGTCGGGCCCTGTTTAAACCATTGGTTCACATTGGAAATCAGTGAAGGTTAAAAGCGGCTTCCCGGATCATCATCTTCACAAATTTGAATAGATAACAAAAAAAACACTCAGTTCTACCAGGGTTTAGACAAACTCCGAAGGTGTAAAAATCCATGAATATTTTGCAGTAACCGCTGATTTACCTGAAATCACCATGCGATTCCCTCACAAAAAGGATGTTGGAAATTCCCCCATTGGGTTCCAGCTCAAACCGCCTTCGGCAGAATTGTGTCTCGGGTCAGGGTTGGTTTCCCATCCAAAAACATACAGTTGCATTCTTCCTTTATTTAAAACAAATAAACCCCTGTGATTTTTGGTGCTTTTGAAAACATCTGTTGTTGGGTCAATCTACAATACTTCCCCTTACCTGAAGACCATTGCTGCCTGTTCACCCCCTTTTACCAGTTGGCCGTTTGGGTGATGACACCGTCGTCCACTTTGTAGGTTGGTGGGCGTTGCACACCTCCCCTTTGGGTGAGAAAATCTTCAACTTTCAGGGTGAACAAATTCCACCTACTGAGATGTCCTTGCTACTTAGTAACTAGGTAGTTAATGGATGGATAAGCCCAATAACTAGGTTGTAAGTCTCCTAAAATAGGGTGAAATAAAACCAACTTACTAACGATCATTACCAACTTCCATGGACACCAAAATCGTTTGATGCCCAAGCTACGATGAACCACTGGTGGGTTCTGCGTGTGGAGATAGTTCAAGCCTTCTAAAACTCCTTCCGTGCACTGCTTCAGCAGAGGTCCAACCTCCACCAATGGATCATCACTTTCGAGCAACTTGCTGCAAAGATTCAAAGAAAGTGATAGAAAAAAACACCAAGATCCAAGAAGTTTTCAAGTCGTCATCTTGTAGAAGCTCTATATTTGTTAGGGGATAAGGTTCCTTTGCGCAGTTGGATCTTGTTGAAGCTTGGTGTCACAAAAAATCAACTGAGTCAAGAAACTAGTGGCCCAAACTCCTTCAGTAAGGTGCTCATGGAACCACCAGGAACCTCATTCAGGTGCCACAAATCTGGCAGAAGATAACCGAATTTGCCCCGTTTGTTGGGTTAGAAAATCGCCAACCAAAAAAGGAGGGAGCGATGTTTTTTAAAGGTACCTTCAACCAAAAAACTGCGAAGAAATTAAGCAACTCGTAAGCAACCCTGCGGGTTGAAACATGAGAGTTGTATTCCGGAGGAAACATCAGACTTTTGAAGTTGATTTTGTTTGGTGATTGATTTTAATTTCCGATGGATCGGCTGCCACTTAGGAAGTGTTTCTGACGTTGATGGATTTACACAAAAAAGTTCACAACAAAAAACCCAAGATCCAGAATTTGCAGCGTCCGAAATTTTGCCAGGGAACATACTCCAGGTATATGTAGAAGCTATCCTTTGTGCATTCAAAGCCCAAGCACGCAACGATGTTGGGATGGCGTAAGTCCTCCCCCCAAAAAGAGCAAAAAACACCACGCAACTTCTCACCGACACCCAAAACAACGGTGGAAGAGCCCAGGTTTATACCCTCCCTGAAACAGCAACAAAAGGTTCCTTTAAAAAAATGGATGCCTGGAAAACATAGAAAGTACCATAAATTGTTAGGCAACTGTGGCTGGTTTCAGGGGGTTTCCAGTTGATGGAAAATAACGTCGCAACTTGTTTTTTCGGCTCCTTGCAGATCCGCAGTTCGGCTTCCAGGCGATCCCTTCCCGGGGAAGTTTTTTTTTACCGGGAGCTTGAAAATTTTGGGTGATCCTGGTGGCTCCCAAATGATATTTCCGTTTGGGAAGAAGATTTATGAGATCAATTTCCAGTTTCTCTATCTTGCGATCTGTGCATTTTTTTTTGTAAAGATATGACGTGTCAACCATTGTCAATCTTTAGGAATGACATTTTGATGGAAAAAAAGTGAACGATTCACCATATATCAGTTGTATTTTTTTTTTCATATCTGGAGTCCATCAACAACATGAAACCCGAAACCAGGATCTAGTTGGTGGTTTCAACTCATCTGAAAAATATATTCGTCAAAATGGGATAATCTTCCCCCAATTTTCGGGGTGAAAAATGAACTAATATTTGAAACCACTACCACCCGGGAGGATACAAACGTTTCATCCCCCCCTGCCTAAAGCTATCATCTTGCTCTCCACCTAAGGGTGCCTGCTTCACAGCAAAGATACGGCCTGGAAAGAAATCCAAGTCGTGGAGAGAATGTTGGCTCCGAGCACCGTAGCTGTCACGGATCATATCTCCAGAAATTTCACAGATCTTCGTTGAAAAATGGAGGTAAAAACTGAGAACCAATTGCTAAACATGTAAATTGTAAATAGCTTTCATCCATTTCATATAAAGATGTACATAACATGCACAACTTTGATATTCCAAGGCATTTCTATTTCGGCACTTGAGGGGCAGCATAGGACACACCTGTCTGTTTCTCCAAGGCTTTGAACACCTCAGATTCGTGTTTCTCGATGTGGGGACTTCCTGGTTTCATCCATCCATCCTTTTGAGGGAAAAACACACAAAGTTTAGGAACTGCCATAAAGAGCGAAAAAAAAGATAGAAAAACATGCTGTACTTGCAAGTAGTCTTCATAGTCCTTTACTGTTGTTTTTGCGTTTTTTTTACCCTTCCTGCGATTATTACATCACATCCCTCGTATCAAAATTGTGTTTTGTATTGAAACATGGACGTCTCTACTGATTCGTTTTGTTGTGTTTTTCGTTGATTTGGCTCGGTAGAGAGCCTGAACATGTAATGTCATCCTGGTGGTGGGAGGGGGAGAACACACCCAAAACAAACATCACATTTCCAGAAAACTCACAGAATTCGACCACTAAACAAGCAAATAGAGATTGATTATGTCATCTTTTCCTATCATCATCATGATCCAACTGCTAGTAGGTGATTTCAAAAAGTTTCGTTAAGAACTCCCTTGTTGAGTGATTCCCTAAATATCTCCAAATAAAACTCATCCCCCCCCCAAAAAAAAGAACATCTCACTTCTTTGCTCTTTTGCACTTCAAAAAGAAGAAGCCTTACGAAATAAACATCATCCCCCCCCCATGTTTTGGTTGCAATTTCTTTCTCCCCCCAAAGAACAACTAGTTGGTGGTTTCAACCCATCTGAAAAAATATGCGTCAAAATGGGAGAATCTTCCCCAATTTTCGGGGTGAAAAATGAAGAAATATTTGAAACCTGCCACCACCGAGGTCCCAAACATCGGATTTCCTGGTGGATCCAAGGCACACAAGCATGAGCTCCTTGACCAATGGCACTTCCTCGTACCCATCCAAAGGTTCCAGTGGAAATGACCTCGGTGAAACCCCCGGGCCAACGTTGTTGTCACTACCACCCCTCCGCCGGGTGGGTGGAAATGGTGGATGTTTAGCCCCTTTTTTGAGTCGATGGATGATGAATTCTCCCAACGGATATATGTAAGTTATCATAAGTTCCCGGGTAAGGAGGGTCATTTTGTGGCAAACTTGCCTCCTTGAATTTTTGGCTAAGTATTCCATCAAAAGGGAAAGGACAATTTCATCATCTTCCATCCAAAATTGATTTTCGGAGGCATCAACTCGCTGTTTGTTTCAGTTGAGGGGGTAATTTCCAAAGCTGTGGTAAGCAATTGGGTGACTGGAAGAAATACCACTCCCAACGAATCATGGGAGGTAGTGAAGGTTTTGGGTGTGATTTTCCAATAGTAATTAGTTTCAAATAGAAAATCTATTGAATCATGAGAATGGAAGAACGAATACCACAAGTTTCTGATCCAGTTGAAACGTTGGATTTTTTGCTTTTTATTTTTCGGAAAATTAGTAACTTTGAACTTTGAGCGCTTTTTGTTTTGGTCATGTGTAAGGTATCCCCCAAAAGTAGACAGATCATCAAATGTCAAAAAGTCAAACCATCGAAGGTTTGGGTGAATTGCTAACGACTCAACCATCAACTTGAAGTCCGTTAGATCGGGGTGATGTGATTCCACCACCCACAAGGATCCACATCTTTTCGTCGGTTGTGGAAAAAAACGGTGGAAAAACTGTTGATGCTTCAGAACTCCGGCAAGAAAACCACCTGGGATGGTTTTCACGCCAACCTTAATAAATAATGGGGATTTCAACGGATCCCAACCTCAACTGGTTAGAAAGTTTTGCCGGATTTCTGGTTGCCATCCAACAGTAGGTGGTGGTGTGAAATTTCATGGGAGCTACAAAAAGTGACCACTCACCCAATTCCTCTGGGAGTACCACATCCTCTGGTCCCATGTCGGATGTTGGAGTACGTGTTGAGCTGGAATAAGAACCTACCAAAGTTTCGGAAGTTGAGATACAAAATATGTTGAGATACCACATCGATGTGTAGCAAAAAGATATTGGAAAATCTCAATTAGAATCAACTTCAAGCCCTTCCTCTTGCAGTTTTTGGGAACATGGATCATGAAGTTTTTCGACAGTGCAAGTTGAACAATCAACTTGAAATGTGCCCTTTGCAGCCAGCAGAAGCCACACTTTTGTTGAGATCTTGAGATGATATAAGCATCTAGACTCTGCTAAACTCTTTGCACACTGCCTTTTGTATCAAAACAAAACAAAGCAAACAAAAAACAATAATGGCTCTCCGCACTTACTCCAAAAAGATGGTTTCTAGGAAGAAAAGTTTAATGTTTTTTTCTCCCACCCTCTGCCCATCACCCGTCAACACCAGAATCATTACATGTTTAGCAGGTAAATAAAACTTATAAACCTTCAGTGGTGAGGTCCTTTTCAGAGGACCGCGGCTAGAGACTAGAGGCTTTTTTTTTGAGGGCCATGAGATGAGTCCACGCCTGCTCGTGACAGTGCGTCAGAGGAGCTGCGATGTGGTAAACCTGCCACTGTTTGAAAAAAGATGCCTTTGGCATAACCACCCAAAACTCGCGGCTGGAACCCCAAAATGAAGGTTTGGAAGATGAATTTTCGGGAGGTTCAATTCTTGCTTTCCAAAAAATTCTCCCTGTCCAACAAAAATCATCAGAATCATCACACACTTGTTTGGAGGGGTCCATTCTGTTGATGAAACAAAAAGAAATCCGCCCAAAAGTTGCAGCAGTTGATATGCGAAAAGACATCCTTTTTTTGTCAATAGGAAATTTCATAGGAATAAACCAACAAATCCTCCAATATGTTTTGCCCATCCAAAACAAATCCCCTTTGACCTTCAACTAGTGACCTTTTTTTTAGGGGGGACAATCCAAGTGATGGTCATGACTGAAGGTGGCTTCAGTGGAAAAATCTCGGAATTGACTTTCGATGTGCGCGGCATCCACGATGATTGGAACACGTAAAAAACTATATGTCTGAAATGATGATTTATATACCAGAACATCGACAAATCTCCAAGATTATGGGAAACCGTTGCATGGAAGAGATTTCTTGCCACATCGTTTCACTGCCGCTTCAACGCCTATCGTGCTTTGCCCAGATGAACGATGCGTTTTGCCTTGCCGGCGAGGCTCCAAAAATTCTTATCACACGAAAGGGGTCACACACACATCTGCTTGTGCATATACATATAGATATATATGTATATGTACATACTATATACTGTATATTACATGTATGTAATTGTCATCAACATGCAACAACAAAAACTACGCATCCCAACATCTACCCTGTGGTAAAGCAAACATAGCAATTAAAAGTCAGTTTTTTTCCCACCAGTTCCACCACAGCAAACCTGTCCGCTTGGAACGACGCGTAACGGCCGGTGCAGAAGCAGGTGCAGGAGGGACATCCAAGAAAGCCACAGCCTCACGGGTAGAACTCAACAGGAAATCATCGGTAGGGGTTGAAAAACTTGGAGGATCATCCCAGTTAGTAAACCCCAATTTTCAAACCAGTTAGGCCATTTGGAAAGCTCAAAGGACCTGCTGACCATCGTTATTGACCAAGTACTTACCGTCGTGGGATGATCCTCCCCCCGGTATACGTAGTAAGGATTCCCTATCTATCCCATGAATCCATCCATGGTTAGTATAGGTATAAAAATACGTCGCTATGAATTTCGTTGGATTCTTTTTGGTGGAAGTTGAGGGGAGTTTTTTCCTCCCAATGAATGGCTTCGCCAACAAGATGTAAATATCAAATATCCCAAGTAAATAGCAAGGGAAGGGTCTAGATCATTCATTGTTTAGGAAAAAGATGGCTAAGTTTCATTGTCAAACCATCGAATATTGAAAGGCCAATAGATTTTATAATCCAAATCATAGTAGCAAAGCAACGAAAAAACACCCCCCCTCCCCCGAAAACTAACGCACGCCCCCTGAAATTCACTGGTTGGAAGATGATCGCCTTTACCTTTTGAAATGGTCCCTTTTTTAAGGGGAGTAAAGATCCGCCAAGATCCGCCAAGGTACCTCACCACGACTCACCGGAGCACTCCATCGGCCATCCTGTCACAGAACCCCCGTTGGACATTCCATCGAAAACTGATTGATTAATGGCTTGTTATAATCCCAAAAAGCAACTGGGTTTTTTACCCCTTACATAAAGCAAAAAAACCAGGGAGCAGTGATCACTGCTACCTTCGAAAGTCCAACTTTCATCCCACCAAAATGTGCTCCAACCTTAATGACCCCTGTATTTTTAGGGAAATTTCCCAACGTTTGAAACTGCCCCATTTTTGTGGAGAAAATTCGCCTCTGGCCGTTCCAAGGGTGGTAGACGCATGGCACTTTGCTTGGCTAAACTCAGATCTGCGAAGGGTGAAGAGAAACCATCCAGAAAAGGTACCTGCAAGTCTTGAGGATCCACCAAACAACAACAAAACACATGGTTTTTTTCCGCCAGGAAATAGCAATAGATAGGGCTTATCCTAGGGGTTCTTTCCACTTGAAAATCCGGGAAGTGCGGGGTTGGTGCGTGCCGCAGTTGGATCCAACTGGGGTGCTGGAAATTTTTGTTCCAATTGAGAGGTCAGGGGCTACATGTTCCTACATTGGCACATGTCAAAAAAAGTCAAGAGAAAGGCAACCGCAAGTGGGTCATGTACAACATTATCTGGAAAAAGAGAGTTTTTGTTGAAATTCCTCAAAAAACTCATCAAACTCTGTCAATTTGAAAAGTACGGAACGAACATATGAACTCAACGGTAAAACACCACCTGAAAAGTGGAGAAAACGTGCAGATTTATCTCCAGCACTTGACATATTACCAAACTGAAGCCACAGAATCAGGGTTACTCTGATCAAGACACATTGATTTGAGCCAAACTGTGACATTTGACGGTCACTTCTAGCTAGTTTCATAAAGGTACCTGTTTTTTTTTGGTTGGCTCATTATGATCCCAATAAAACAACAAAGGTAGTCAAAAACTCCCTGAAACCAACATTCCATTGATGATTCAGAAAAAAATCCGGCTAACCAATTGATAGCTACATTGGATTTTCCGTTCTTTACTGCACGTATTGTTACACATCCCAAAGTCAGGGTGGTTTTTTCTCCCAAGATCCAAATGGTGTGTGGAAACTCCGGAAACTCGGCCGTTTCGCTGAAGCGCACGTGCCGGGAAGGTCGTTCGTCGGGTCGTCGGAAAGGGTGTTTGGGTGGACTTTGCGACGGCGAAGATCTCAGGTAGCGGAGAAGCTGGCGAAGCTGGCGATTTTCGGCCCCCCCAAAAAAACAAGGCGTATGATCTTGGACATACCCTCCAGGAAATTCACATATCCCACCAAACGGGAAGTTGGGAAAATCATCGACTCAAAATGCCGACTTTTTTTCGGGGATATGTTAGTTCCCACAAGGGTACTCTTCGAACAGTTGGTGGTTGAACAACCAACCAATCTGAAAAATATGCGCAAGTCAATTTTGGAGCACGAAACCCCAAGGATCGGTGTGAACATAAAACACATTGGAAACCACCACCTAGTGTTAATGGAAGAAATCCCAAGGCCAACCACCTGGGGATGGTGATAAAACTCGTCGTAAATCATGGGATAAACTACCAACCTCAACTGGTGAGTTCGTCGGAGTTCTGAACCATCAACAGTCATGGAAAACCTAGAAGTAGGTTGTAAGTCCCGTAAATAGGCATAGTTTGAAAACCCAACTATAGTTTGCGGGGATGATTACAATTTTTATACTTTTGGGTATGTTTGGGGAGATGATTCGAAGTTGAAACTTCTTGATAAAACTGGACAAAATTTCCGGAATAATTCCTACTAGTACACCTGAATTGTTTCGGGCATTTTGGTGAAAGAAAATCATTACTTTTCACCACCTAAAGTGACCAACGGGGGGTTTTGGTCGTTTGACTGGATTGAAAAATGGCCCTCCCAAGCTTGTCTCCGGGGCCATTTTCAAAACTGAACCAGGATTGTTGGAAAAAGGGTACCCTCCAAAAAACTAACATATCCCCCCAAAAATGGCATTTTGAAGATGATTTTCCTTTTTTCCCCAGGTGGGATGTGTTAATTCCCTGGAGGGTCAACTTCTCCATGACGACCCTAGTTCCACCCACCGGTTCCCCACGACGCTGCCGTTTCAAGCCGCACCGATCCAAGCCCAAGATGGGCGTCGATTGCGTTCGGAACATCGACCGCAACGAATAAATTCCGGGGCGATGCCGTGAAGGAAGCTACCTGAGATGCGCCAAACATGTCCATCCATCAAACCCAATAAATCCCTACTTTTTTCTATTGGCACATTTTGTTAAATTCACAAATATATGTATATATATATTACTATTATTATTATCATGATTAATCAAAAAGTGCGTAGATGTAATATGTACATATATGTATGTTCAATATATGTATATATATATATATTCATTTCTTTTAAAACATATTGGATTACTTGGCAGCATCACTATATACTCAGTATTTTTTCACCACCATCAACTGCACCCTACCCCCCTCCAACCAAATCAAAATCAATCCTTCAAGCCCACCTTGGGCAGTTCCAACTGGCGCTCGCCGAGCTTGAGCCAACCGAGTTTGAACAGCTTCAACGGGGCCCTTTTTTTTAAGGGGATCCATGGTGGTTCATAAGGGCCTGGGAGGTGGTGGTGGTTATTGGGGGGATATACCCTGAAGATTCCCTATGAAACTTAGGTAGCATCTATTTTACGGTGGTTTGGATTTTTTTCATCTAAACTTTATGAGGTTTTTGTTGAGAGGGTTGAGAGATGTTTATGACGATAAATTTCTGACTGCTTTTTACTAACATCTGTGCTTGCGTTTTTTGAGATTTCTGGAGGTTTCATTCACCTAGATGGACTCCACCGTCGGAAACCAATCGATAGCTTTCATGGTGAGTTGTCTTTCAGCCAGCTATGTAAGATTCCGGAAGCAAAACAGAGAGTTACACAAACATGAAAGAAAATGTTCGGAGGCAAGGAAGACCCAAGCAAAACTTTCCAGGGATTGTCAAAAGACTTCCAAAATCAAATCATTCATCTCTTTGCAACGGAATTAAAGGGGTACATTACTTTGAGATTGAATTGCGTGCCAAAAAATGAATTAGGCGGTGGTCGTTTCAACATGTTTCAACCCATTTAAAAGATGGAAGTCAAATTGGATCATTTCCCCAAGGGTCGGGATGAAAGCAATCCATCTTTCAAACCACCCACTGAGGCAACAGGAGTGGTTGCTTTTCTGGTTATCCAAAAATAGTGGTACCCCCAAATGACCAGAGGTTGGATATCCCCCTAACAATGATAAACCCTCAACCGTAACTAATAACTGCAATTTTACTCTATGTACCCCACAACTTTTTGGATAACTTACCCAAAAATATCCCCGATTTTTGAGAAACCTTTCAATTTTATCACAAGCTTAAACTCATGGCATTTTTGCAACTTTTTTCCCACGTTCATCAACAGTTCATCCCTGCCTCCTTGGATGACTCCTTTTGTATGTCCTGGCTGGTTGGTGGTGGAATCCTTGTGGACTTATGGCTAGCCAACCTACCCCCCCTAACCTACAGCCCCCTCGGAAATAAGGTCTTAATAGGGGAAACCAATGGGTTTTTTGTTTTGATAATGGAAAAAAAACACACCACCAAAAAAACGGGGGGGGGGGTTAAATCCATGTGTTGTTGGTGTTTTTTTCAGTTGAAGTGTGTGTGTCTGCTAATGTTTAAGGTACTTTCTAGTGTGTCCTCATCCCCCAAAGGTTCCAAGCTTATCCCCAACACTGAGTGACTTGGCGCATCACATCACGATTCACAGGGATGACGAAGACAAAGGTCACAACCCTTCATTGACAAATCGGGTTCTTTGGTCAGCCTTGTAATCCTGTCAGCCTTCAAGATTTGACATAAATGCCTCAGGTATGCCTCCCTCCCAGTAACGGTTAGAGTAGGGGATTCCGATTAAAACCTTCATTTCTCACCGTTACTGGGAGGGGGCGGCCACACCCAAGGCATGAAAATCCTTAGACTTGACGTAAAAATACCCTCCGCATTCAGCAAAAAAAGAAGACCTATTGGTAGCATCTTTATCCAACTTTTATTGGGAATTTTTGAAAGGAGCATCACCCACCCCTTTTTTCATTCAACTAACTACCGTTGATCGACAAAGTCAAAAAAAAAGCAAACTTGAAATGAGAAAGTCGATCCTTTTTGAACGAATCATGATCTAGCTGCTGGGTAATCGCCACCCGTTTGAAAAACTCATCTCCAAGTAGGTATGAAAAACGAAGGAAACCACCACCGAACGCGACATGTTTCATGGCTCGTTCCACGGGTGGCGCGACTCACAAAGCAACGGAGCAAACCTAACCAAAAACCCCTATACATGTCTGAGCCATCAGTTTACAATGTTTTTCTTTAAACAATCTAATTATGCTTTCATTTCGGAGGTGTTCTTAGCCATAACAAATGAAACCCAAATCAAGCCGCAGTTTTTTTTTGTCTTTCAGCTTGCGACCAAGCGAGTATGTCCCTCCAAGCCATCGTTTTCAAGCACATCTCCCAGGTGGTTCACATTCAAATAGACATCGGTGCCAAAACCATGCATGGTTTGCACATGAATATCACCACCAAAGTACCTGCCGTGTTTTTGTTGCAAGAAAGTTTCACCGAAAAAAAAAATCGTTGGCACTTTTACTCTTTTAGCAAAAAAGAACACACATATTATGGAATGAGTGTGGGATTCATGGATGATAAAAACCAATAGAGATTGATCATGGATTTTTCCCCCGGTTTTCCAGTAGGAGATTCCAATCCCATTCCGAAGTTTGACAAACCACCATAGGGGTTGACCAATCATTTTCGTTACATGACAAATGGGCCCCTACTCATCGTCACACCCTACAAGGTGGACCCCCGATCCACTTAGAAATGGAGTGAAATGGGGCCCCTATAAGTAGGCTTATTTCACTCCAATTTCCCATGAAGATTTTCGGCCATTTTCTGCAAAACCCCATGACGAAAAAAAACCGTTTATAACTGGATTCCGAAGTATATCAACTCAAGAAAACCATCTAATTCGTTTTGATGTGAGCCGCTCAAAAAGGCTCCAAGGTCCGCTTGGTGGTGAACAGTTTGAGGACAGCTTGTGAACATCTTTGCGGCAAATCCCTGCTTTCAAGGATGTTGCCGGCGGGATTGAAACACATGAAGTTTGACCATTTTTTGCAGTCGGCAGTTTTTTGTCGTATTTATTTCGTATCGATCCTGGTATACATGGCATGGCACGTAATATGTACAATTAGTACATATAATGCATATATATATATAAACTGGTATGTATATACACATATATGATATGCGTATATGTAAAAACAACAACAAACAATATATCCATGATATATACACAATATATATACACTATATATGTACTATGATATGTCTATATATATATGACATATATATATATATACACATACACACTATCCGCCCCCCATCATGAACTTGCAAAAACCGAGGAGCTGTGCATAGACCCTGGACAAAGGTAGCCCAAATCCATAACCCGCCAGCTGCCGCATGGATGCAGCGTCGCGCCCACAAAGCAGCTGGAAGTCATCCTGGGCAGCGAAGTCTTTGAATTGTTGAGGAAAAATATTTCTTGGAGGAAAATAAATGTTGGTCCATTGATCTCTCCACACCAAGATCCTATTAAAAAAACCTTGCAGGTTGTTTCTTTTCTTAAGTTAAAAAGATAAACGTTTTTTCTCCTTGATGCAGATTGGCTTTTGGAATTGGAAATTTGTTGAACAAAAAGATCCGGATGGAATAGATCTTATGAACATGTATGAATGGATGATAATAAAACACGAGATTCGTGATGAATTTTATGCACAAATTATCCTGGGAAAGTTTGAAACTGTGGCAGTCTCAGCAGCGAAAAATAACAACGGCCCTTGGATCCTTGGTTTCTACAAGTATAGCGGATACTTCAAGCTGAAAGGGTTGTTTCCGACTTGGCGATTTGCATTGAAAAATTCCACAAAACGCAAAACATGCATGAAAATGTGTAGATCACTCAACATTATCATAGTATTGTTTAAATTCCCCCCAATATAGGTAACATAATGACTCCTGCTTGGGGCAGAAGCATTCAAACGAAGAACCTTTTTGGTGCCATCACAAAAAAAACAACAGTCCTTGGGTTTGACTTCTACAGCTGGTTTCTTGGCACAAGACTGACCATAACCTCAGACGCTGGAGGTTGGATAGAGCCGGCAGCGATGGATACCTGGAACGTCGCTACCAAAAGAAAAACCTCATATTCAAATCTCTCATCTGGGCAAAATGGAAGGTCGTCACCAGTTTCGAGATTTATATCATATACTCAAAAAAATGGCCCCCCCCCATATTTTTGTGAAGCATCAGGGGAAGTGTCCTGGAAAAAGAACTGCCCAATCACATGAATGTCCAAAAATCACCTATCTGCATTTTCCTAGAAAATTTCAGTGAAACTTGGAACTTCACTATTTGCTTTGATGGTGAAGTCATAAATGTCACCGGGTAAACCAATCAAGTCGTGGACTCCTTGTGGGTCAACAACAAATGTCCGTTAGAACTGCGTTGAAACTCTGCAAGTTTCTCAACAACACCAGCAACTAACATAGCAGGTTGGATATAGGAGGTTGAAGACCAAGCTTAGTTTAAACATTTGAGCCACCAAAAAAAAGCCTCTCTCTTTCCATTAAATACTGGTTGTTTAATAGGGATCCTTATAATGGTTTGTGAAACAATCCCTACTTAATTGGGTAGTATAATCCCCTATATACCCTAAACGACCAATTTTTTCCATTGCTCACTTGGGGTGTGATCTGTCAAGATCTGTCACACGAAGTTCATCCCGACAAATCAATTGCAAACACTGATGGAAAACCCAAGCCCTAAACTCAACCACTTGGAACCGAAAATGAACAGCGGAAACCCGAAAATACTTTCCATTCAAAAAGAACTACTTAGAATTTTCAACTCACAGAAGTGGGTACAAAATCTTCATCCATTTTTTGGGGAGGGAGCAGCACCCCCTTCACCCTTCATTGAAGAACGCGTCACGCCAGGCTTCACGTAGCTCTTCTGGCAGCATGCCACCACCTGTCATGCCATGGCGAGCTGTTGGGATGCTTTGATTGAGCAAAAAGAACCTGTTTTTTTAACAAATTTCCTGCAGGGAATTCAGATATACCACCTTGGGAAAAGGAACATAAAATCATCGACTCAAAGGGGTGACATCTCCCGATGCTTGAAAAATGAAGATGGGATCCGATGCTTGTGAAACAAAATTCCTTAGGAATACTTGGGTAGCACAAGCTACTGGAATGTCCACGGAAGTTAGTAAATGGTTAGTAAGTTGGTTTATAACCTACTTATGTGGGGTTATAACCCAGTTACTAAGTACCACGGACATCCAAGTAACACCATTGGTAAAAAGAGATGCTTCTTGCCAGTCTCAAGATGTGTTCAATGGTACCTTCACCCATAACCCATGGGAACGAATGTATTTTCTTGCTGATTTTCGATTCCTTACCTCCATTGATCAAGTTGAAATCCAAACGCAGATTTCTGGGTGACTTTGTTTTGGTGAAATTTCCTGACATGTTCCATTTCCTACATGGCGGTAAATATCATTCCTACCTCATTGAAAGATACATTCACCAACTTCCAAATTTCTCAAAATGTCACTTGACTGTGAAGTCAACACACTCTCCTATCTAAAACGAGCAACCAGGGTTTTGAAGCATGCTCGAAAAAAAAACACTCCCGAAAACCAACATGGCAATAAAAAATCCCAATGTTCAATAGGAAATACATCTTCAAAAAGGTGGATTTTCCGTTTTTCATCTTAGTTTTCAGAGTGGTATTTCATAATTCTGGGCAAATTAGTATAATTCCTAAACCTGAATTAAGGGGATACTGAAGGGATTCCCTTACTAAACCACCATTTAAGGTGACCTCGGCTGAGGTCGTTATAATTTGCCGCATGCTATTCGGAAGTCCAGAGGTCTCCGAGAAACGTCATCCCTTGTCATATTGACGGGTAAGCGCTTCATAAAGCCGGTTGATTTGTACATCCAGCGAGAAAAAGAAATGATGATCTATACAATAAAATATGTCTGCTCTAAATTCGTGATAAAAACTTCACGAACAAGAGATGCACTAAATTGAAGAAGTCCAAGCTTGCATGAGTATGTGTTTTTTTTTTGTTTTTTTTATCCGTTTCTTGCTGCTTTCAGCCTTTTCTTGCGGAGAGTGGCTGCTGCGTTGTACCGAGCTTTAGGCGAACATTCTTCGAGAGTTTCGTGATCGACTAGCGGTTGAATTGCAGGTCGGTCTATAGCCAAACAAAGAGTGTTTAATGGAATCGCCTTCTCAAGATACGATCGTACAAGATTCATTGTTTCTTCAGCCCTTGGAATTTTTGGCCTTTTTGGGATTCCTGCAACGGGTGGGTGATATCCAAGTTTTGCTAAGCTAGTGCAAGCATATTGTCTGTGTTTGACAAAGCTGGGAATCACCTGAATAGATGATAGTTTTGCAAGTTGTCGACACAGTTTTTCTAATGCATAGACTTGTAGGTTAGCAGAACGATTCTTGGGCGGTAATAAGATTGCTTCATCCGACCAGTATGAGACGTAGTGTACATAACGCTCATTGGGGTTTACCGACACCGGTAACAGCTGGCCCGTACAAACAACCAAATTAAAAACCAGTTCAAGATACGAGATTCCCCAGTCATTAGGATCATGTTCCTGACATTGTTCACCAGTAGGCCATTCTAGCATCATCAACCATCGCCAAACTGTTTTAGTGATAGAAGCCCCAAGGCTAACACATGGTAGAATATCATCTGGAAGCGGTGTATTGAGATAAATTTGTGATTGCAATGGTATCCAATTGACAAGTTTTGATTTTGCCAAATCAAATGAAGATTCATGAGGGTCAGGGTCAATTTGGTTTTGACCTTCGTTATAATTTGCCCAGATAACTTACCCCAGAACCGCCACTTCCGACCATTTTTTTTCGTTGAAAACCTCTGTCGGACACTTTGATGGTCACATCAAAGATGCCTTTCAACACTTCCACCGTGACCTTAGGAAGTTGTGTGCATGTCTTTTTTTTCCTTTTAACCAAAAAGTGAAATAACCAACAGAGCCCACCCAGGTAAATTTACAACCCCCGGGAAAACTAGCATGACAATGGAACATTGTAACATTTTTTATTGGAGATACATCTTCACATAGTTATTTTTCGATTGTTCATGTTAGTTTTCGGCAAACGTTTTTTCCCCTACCACATTGTTTTCCCTAACCAAAAAAGTTGCACAAGTTGAATCGGAAAATTCACCATTCATCTTTTTAATGATTTTCAGGGACTATGTTAGATTTTCAGGGACTATGTTGGTTTTAGGGATGATGATGATGATGATGATGATGATGATGATGATGATGATGATGATGATGATGATGATGATGATGACGACGACATGACGACACGTTGAAATGTCACTAAATATCCCATGAAAATCTGAAACCCTTGCAGTCCTTTTGTTCAAGACGTAAGAAGATCATATCAGAAACATAAACTTTTAAGATATCCAAAAATCAAAGCATCATATTGACAACATCATGATTTGTAAACTCATCAAATATTTGCTGCCCCCTTCACCAACCTTTACCCCGTTTAGTCCACTTTCGCCAAGAGGCGGGAGGCGGATCTGAGGGCAAATGTGTTTCCAGAGTCGCTCGGAAGGAATTCTTCAAGATCTCCCAATGGGGCAGGGCATCTTTTCGGAACATGGGGAGGTCCCATGGTGGTATTCACCCCGAATCCTCAACCGAATCCTTAAAACTACTTTTTTTGCGAAAGAATTTGTTACCCCCGAAAATGATTCGAAACCCCACGAGTTCGTCCGTGTTTCGTTCGAATGGGTGAAGGGAAGAAAGTTTTTTGGTTGTTGGTTTCTTCTGCGGCAAAGAAAGCAGTTGATGGTAGAAAATCTATTCAAAAAAGAAACTCCCTTTTTCCTTCAAAATTAAAAAAAAACACAATATTTATCATTTACTGTACCATATGTAAGTGATTTCCACAAGTGGCCCAGATTTCTGGTTGGCATCGTTAGTTATCTAAAACTTGTGAAGATCAATCTGGCCGACCAGGTGAACCCCTCCAACCTGAAGACCTCGGAAACTTGCACCAAACCCCAGGGGGTCACGACGACTTTCCGGTCACCATTTTTTGGATGTTTCCGACAATAGGGGTGGGCCCCCAAAATGGATGGTGAAAATAATGGAAAACCCTATTAGAATGGATGATTTGGGGGTACCATTATTTTTGGAAACATCCTTTTGGTGTCACAAAATCCTGGGTTTTTAACGACACATGATGATTTCCTCATTTCGTAGATGATAATCGTCATGGGAGGGTTGTCAAAATTGTTGAAACACCCGAAAACTCATATAACCAATGGAAGAAAACAACCGTTTGAAGATGTACCTCCTACTAAAGATACTGATTTTCCATTGCCATGTTAGTTTACTGGAGGGTTTTTGTCACCTCTGCAATTGGCTGTCACCTTCAACGTGTTTTCCGTGCCTCTTGTAGCATAAAGTTCAAATGCTCTGGGACGAAGGAGAGCTTGGTATCCAACTCTCCTTCAAGATGCACCTGACAAAACACCACTGTTGGTAGCCACGGTATGATTTTCTATGGAGAAAGTTGGGGATATATGTATTATGTATCCTTGGTGTCCTTGTTTTGTGAAAAAAAAAGACAAGAGAAAGATCCACTGGATCCTCAAATACACACATGTTACTGACAGTTCATGTTGTGAAACCAGTGTTTAACCTAGGCACAATGTTCAGCTTTGTTCAATGCTGCTTGCGTAAAACCTCCTCCCAAAAATTATGTTTAGCCTTAATCATGGTCCTGTGGACATCTTCCCCCAAAATTAAGACACAGCTACTATTGGAGAGTGTTTCACCACCAAACCCATGATTGGTTCTGTTCAAAGGGTCATGAAACTTGGGCCCTGCCCGAAACACTGGAAAACTAGTGGATAATGAAGGTGAAAAACGGGCTCCCTTCAAAAAACTTCGAGTGATTACCCTCCCTGAAACTAACATAGCCCCTGAAAATAAGCCATCCCAAAAGGACAGTAATCTTCCAACCAACATTTTTCAGGGGCTATGTTAAACTTCGGGGGTGTAGATGATTTACCCACTTTGGCAACCCAGGGTTTGGCAACCCTCGCCATCATAAAACCCCATCGCATTCGAAAATTCGACACAAGTTGGCCTTCGGCCGAGTACCATAGAGTTCTTCACATAAATCTCCCAGACTCTCCGAGAGATCTGTAATAAGCTCCTGAGCAAACTCGATCGGGTTATGTTATCTCAATGGATAGGCCCATCAAATCCTCTGCCAATGAAAGTGTAGGTTTCGTTTCAACAAAAAAGGAATGTAAATATTTGGGATAAACTTTGGGAATGCTCACCCTTTCAGAAAAATGTCTAAGTGGGAATGCTGAGAAGTAACATCTAATCGTTATTTGTAACAATGATTTTCGTTCAAGATTAGGCAAAAGTCTTATACAAGTCTCCTTATTCATTTCTTATAAGGGAATTTCTTGGATTTGCATTTAACTGAGTATTCTTCATATAAGATAAAAGTCTCCTAAATTCCTTAGGTCGCTTCGAGGCGTCTTCAAAAAAAGGTGGCTCCGAAATGTCACAGGACTACAGCTCAGATCTTTACAACTCCAAATCTGTGTTTGACCTCAGAATCAGGTCATCCATCCAAATTGCCATCATATCCATTCAAATCTACTCAAATCCCAACAATTTTACCAGGGTTTCTACGGTGTTTTTTTTTTGGGGGGGGGGACACTCCAAATCATGGGGTTATCACCTCCACATCAACAGGGGTCATGATGAATTACCAATCCAAAAAAATGCCTTGGTTTTTTCGGGGAAACCCCTCAAAATCAACATACAATTCTAGGTGGTGGTTGAACCAACCCATTTGAAACATATTAGTCAAATTGGATCATTTCCCCAAAATTGGGGTGAACATAGCAAATATTTGAGTTGCCACCACCTAGAATTGCATCAAGTCTAGCAAGTGGGGTCCCATGTAATGACCTCTGATTGGTCCCACTGATTGGTTCATCATCGCCGAGTTACACCAGGGCGACACTCAGGATCAACTACACCAACAAAGTCCTTGCTACCAGTTCCTGGTTTTGTTGGGCGGAGCTGTCCGCATTTGTTGCAGTTATGACCCTTTTGAACGTGTTTTTTTTTTGTATGGCAGGAATTGATCACATTTCCACCTTTGGGTTTTTAGGTGAATTAATACAAATTGCCATGGATTTGCTTGTTGGTTGTTGGGAAACCCCACCTGCCAATTTTCACGGATCCCATCTGATGTTTTCCAAAACTTCGGGCAGACCCGCCTGAAATACGAGCTTCATGTACTGCCAAGAAGTGCTCGGCCAACACACGGTTGCCTCAGGAGCTTCAACCGGGAAAAAGTGCACCAACAAAAACGGTGGTTTTTGAGTTTTTAGAACCCGTTGGTGCCAAGATGGGTTTCTCAACTTTCATGAAATCCATCATGTTAGGCTAAGAAATTGGGGATCGAACTAGGCTTGGTGTTGCTCCTGAAACCTAGTGCTCTAGTATGTCAATACGTGCCTGTTATTGCAAATCATCGGAAATTCCCCCCCCAAAAAAAACAACACCATAATCATTGTGTGGGGGGAAGAAGCTGTTTTCCTTGCTCAAAAACAACCTCCGTCTTGGTCTGAAAAATTCCCATTCTTTGTGGCCGTTATGAGGTGAGATCCTAAAAGATAATCCGTGGTGAAACCCTACACCGTCCTTCACCAATCAAATGTTCATCCCAAAAAACCAGGGCGACAAGGAAAAATTAAGGATGAAAAAATTGCCACGGGGGAAAATTTGATTGAAAGAAAACAAGAAATCTTTGCCACCTGTTTTTATTGATACATTTAGAACACACCTAAAAAATATATATGCATATATGGTCTACAATATAAGCTACAAAACCTTAAAGTGGGAATCCTGTTTATATTCATGCACCCACCCAAACAGTTAGGTGACCCTCTCAAGCTTTCATTCCCACCAAGCGGCCGATACGTGTGAAACACGTCTGATTCAAGAAGGCCTCCAATTCCACCAAATCCTTGCAGTGGAAACTCAAAGCGAAAAAAAGAAAACAAGAAAAACCTCAAAGTGGTATCAGTGACTCATGTGGGAGGTTTTGGAGGTTTATTCATCAGAATCAAAAACATCTGATTAAAAAAGGGTGGCCTTCGATGGGGAAAGAAAATCTTCATTGCCTTTGGGCCTTTATTCTTGGGGAGAAAAAACATCTCTACATTGAGTCTGAGTAGGGATCCCTATGATTTGTGTGAGAAACGCCCCCAGCTGGCTCCTCACCACTATAGTAGTTGACAATGCATTTTTAGAGTAGGGGATACTGACATTAAGCTTCATTTCCCCCGGTAGATAGGCGGAAAATGAATCATCAACTATGATCATTGATGATTGAGATTTGAACGGTCTCTGAGACAAGATTCTGAGATTCAAGTTTTTTTATAGCTGAAAAAAGAAGCCACTTTGGAGGGAAGATATCAAGACGACAACAAGCCTGTCTTTTTAAGGGTGTCTTGCCAGGAGGTTCATCTGCCATTCATTTTGCCTTCTGACAATCTTGACATTTTAAAACTCCCAAAGAAGACAACACTTCCCAAAGGTCCACTTAAAAGTCTCCAAGGACAATGATCAAGGGCTATTGGAGACCTGTTTGTAAGTTTTCCAAGTCACCATCTTTGAGGTCACTATGTTGGTATGTCTCGCGAAGTTTCCTGACAGTCAGAATGAATCCTTTGAATATAGATAGCCTGACAGCCCAAAATGACTATCACTATCCAATGTTTCAGGCTATCCATGTTTTCTTTTTGAGACCTGGAAAGGATTCATTCTGACTAGGAAACCACATGGGCTGTTAGGAAACTTCTCTTGACATACTGACATAGACTGGAAGTAGATCATTTTTTTGAGAAAAAACTGCAGACATTTTATATGATTTGCTCGATCGGCTCCCCAAGGCACCTCCAGCAATGCATGAAGTTCAGCATAGCCTTCCTCACCGAGTTCCATTGATGACCCAGAAGAAAAAACGAGTCTTGCATATCACAACGATTCCAAAATCGGTCAAGAATCTTATCAAATCATATCCTGTCCAGTCAAACAAGATGTTTTTTCGAGATGATGAAAGATCAAAAGGTTTGTTTATTCCCATGGTACAAAGATAATCTACTAAGTGGTTGAGTCACCCATTTGAAAAATATGTCCTTCCACAACTAACATATCCCAGCTTAGAGTTTTCAACAAAAATCATCGACTCAAAAGTGCCTTGATTCATTATGTTAGTTCCGAGGGTAGTCAAAATGGATCATTTCTCCCGTTTGGCACGATTTTTTGTATAAAAAAAAACATGTTCGAAACCACCACCTACAAGATGGGCCCCAAAACCCAGTTATAAATGGGGGGTGAAGTTGACATAACGACTCTATACATAAATTCATGGGTAACTGGGGTGACATAAATCTTCCCCTACCTCTGCAAAACCACCTTGTAGTTGAAGACGATCCAAGGTCACAACACAACCTCAGGCCCCCTACCAAGGTACTGCTATGGGAAATCCCTAAGGAAAACAGTGGGGGATTTGTGGATTTTTTCCCAAGAATCCCAAGGTTGAACACAATAAAGATACCATGATTACACCCAAACATGGTTAGGGCTACACCCCAGTTGTCGAAAAACAGTCCCTGCCTGCAACATATGAATGGTGTTATCATGACCTCGCACCAGTTGTCGCAGCATCTGAGCAAATTTCTCCACGTCTTGGGTATCTTTCACCTGCATGGTTCCATGAAACCTATGATCAAGGCCTAGAAAGAAGGAAAAATACATGAAAACACATGGGTGTTTCCAAAAATAATGGTATCCCAAAATCATCCATTTGGCCATAGGGTTTTCCATTATTTTCACCATCCATTTTGGGGTACCCCTATTTTTGGAACACCCACATGAACATACAAACAAAAAAATGACATGTAAATTTAAGTTTCATCTAACCATACAAACACCCATGAATTTGTTGGGTTCCATACTGGGGAAAAATGAAGATGGACTTCATCCCAGTTCCGGGTGTTCGGTATTTCCTCATCACTTACCTGGAGAATCCAGGCATGAGTGTGGATAGAATTCCTATCAAAATTCCACGTGAATTGCCATGGAAAAACCATCCCGACCTCCGCTGCCAACGACGTTTCTTCTATAGCTGTCGTGGATATTTTTTTTACATAGCTCCAAAAATCACATTCCAATTTCGGTGAAGTTTTTTTTTCCGATAAGCTTTCAAACGGGATTGCTGCGGTCTCTCCCGCTTTCTCCGGGTTGCCCTTTGTCACCCATTTGTCACCATTTCTGGAAGCCGAGTCACAGGAGGAGACTCCACTAACGTGTCAAAGGCATGCAAGAACAGGCGAAAGACCTTCCCAAAAAAAAACATCCGGAAGTTTTTTCTCCATGGTGAAACCCGGGGTTTCAAAAGACGGAAGAAAAAACTGGGGCCAAACTTGTAAGGAAAATATCCCGCGTTTTCCCCAAACATTGGTTTCCAAAGGGAAAAAAGAACCTGCCAACCAAAATTGGGCTCAAAATTGAAAACCATACAACTTAACTCATCGTAACTCTTTTTTGCTCTTCCCTTGAAACAACGAAATCAAAGAAATCAATGATTTGTCAGAAGCTTCCGTTGTTCTCCCGCGATTATTGATCCATGTACCTCATGAAAGCGAGCATTGCAAACGATGACAAAGGGCAGTTGTAGAAAATCCGAAAGACGATGTGCCAAGCGCACGGGCATCTCTTCTTGAATCCAACGTGCATGTTGCAAATGGTGCTCATCCGACCTAAGAAATCAAAGGCAACAACGAATAAACCGTGGATTTCACATTCGATGCAAGTCTGACAACTGGCTCTAGATGGTGATTTACTGATGCACAGTATCTGTATCTTGGTTGAAAAGTATGGAAAACGACCTGCTTTCAAGATCTGTTTGAAAATTCAGGGGCGAATTGCAAAGATAGATGCAGTAGGGGGCAGCTGGTTCCAAATGTGCAAAAAAAAATCGAGGGGAAGACAGTTTTACGTGGAACTCGTGTGATTCACCAAAAAAAAACGGGTAACTTCTCCCATCAACTCCTAGTACCAAATCATACCCCAACTTCCCCCCCAAAAAAAACAAGCTCAACAGCACACACCCCAACAAAAAAAAAACACCAAAAAATGATCCCCCCCAAAAAATATCCAACTCATACTGTTCATAAATAAATCAAATCCCAAACAACCACCCGGGATGTTTTTGAAAACCCCTGCAAATAATGGGTTTTATCTACCATATGGGTGTTTCCAAAAATAATGGTATCCCCAACTCATCCGTTAAAAAATAGGGGCTTTTCCATTATTTTCACCATCCATTTTGGGGTACAGTAGCCCTATTTTTGGAAACACCCACATCGCGGCAATATAATCATTCCTACCTCATTTAAAGATAAATTCACCAAATCCCAAGGCCAACCACCTGGGGATGGATGTTTTTGAAAACCCCTGGCAAATCATGGGTTTTATTTACCATATCAACACCTGGGATGGTGCTAAAACCTTGTAAATAATGGGATAAACTACCAACCTTAACTGGTTGTGTTGGGATTTCAGGTTGCCATCAACACCTTCCCCCCTCCAAGCGACACCGAGGCCGATCGCTCCAGGAGCTGCCGGATGGCCACCCGCTGGATGGGCTTGCGGGCCAAGCGTTGAATCCGACGAAGGGAGGGGGGCAACATGGCGGAAGAGGTGGGTTGGTCGGGCTCAGGGGGGGCTGGTTGGGACGGTTGGGATGAGGTGCTTGGGTGCTTGGTTGGTTGGTTGGTTGGTCATCAACAAAAAAAATCGGGTGAAACTTTTTTTTCGGAATCCAAATTTGAACAAAACATCAAAAAACAGTTGGATTTTAAGTATGACCTAGTGACCTAGTGCAGTCTTGACTGTGAAAAAAGTTGGTATATCAATTCCAAACTGTGAAAATAGTTTTAGTTATAGTAGTGAAGCACTTTAAAGTGCAAGCTCATTTGGCTCACAGTGAGCCAAAGTTGTATCAAAGATCTTGATCATTCAAGATTTGACTAACCCGATAACTGATTTTGGTTGTCCATCAAAAGGAAGCTTGGAAAAATGAGTGAATGAGGTAAGGTTGGTTGAATTCCACTATTTGAAACCTATCCGAAAAGGTTGGTGAAGTCATCCTATGCCTTCCTTTGATATCACTTGAAGTCTTTTTGACAAACACAACAACTCCCAGGTTGCAGGTTGCAACGTTAGGTTCAATCGCCTACTTACTATCGTTGGACAACAACTGAAATAGATGAGAAGATGGATGTTTCCAAAAATAGGAAACACCCCCCCAATCATGCATTTCAATAGGGTTTTTCCATTACAAACTATCCATTTTGGGCTACCCCTATTGTTGGAAACACCTGGACTTGTAAGATGTTGCAGTTCTCCTGGATCGCGATTTTAACTACCTTCAGCGGTCGATTTGGAATTCACATCTACGGTCAGGCAAGTTGAAGCATTCACCACACACTACTGGGTGACAATCCAAATTGTTACTTGTAACAAAATTGAATGCGCTGTTGAAGATGCTTGGAAACAAGTTGTGTTTAAAGTCCCAAATGGCTTTTTGTGATTCACGGTAAATCTTCCTTGGTAGAAAGAATACGCCCCAAAAAAACCTAGTTTAAACAAGCAATCCAAGAAAAACACACGCTCATCCCCAGCAAACAAAAAGGTCAACAAAGTCACCGCAGTCTCTACATAAGCGCTTTGAACGGTTTAGCCATTAAGATTGAATGATTTTGGCAGGAGTGACAAATTTGCACCTGGATATCCGTAAAGTAAACCATGCATCTAGAAGTACTTGGATGATCTGTTGGTCAATCAATCATCGCAAGTAGTTCCATGTTTATGTTTGTCACTACCTGCATCTACCAGATCCATTTCAGCCATTCAAATGATTCAGTGTGATTCTGAATCTTTTTTCAGTGGACAAATCATGCTAACCTGCTACTGTAGGGATTTTCCCGCTACTGTTTCTTACATCCCTGCAGAATCTTGTCCATTCATATTCTATAAACTATAAACTACTGCTTCATGTAATAAACCAGGTAAATCTCCAGTTTCACCAAGATTGACAGTAAAAGATCGCCACAACTGAGGATTTTGTTTCAACATCTTTCACCACCAATTGTTTGTAGCGCCTTAGGTGACTCGTCAACTCCTGAGTCAAGGCCTGCTGAGGCAACCGGGGAGTTCTTTGTGTGTTTTTACCCCACGGGTTTTGGACGGGCGTTTTTGGCTGTTGGATGTTGGATGTTGTTGGTTTTTAACAGCCTCCGGTTTTTGGTTTTATTTTGATGTTTCTCTTTATTTTTTAATGTAAACAAAGGCAGATAGAAAATTTCTGCTTTCCATTTTGGAGCAGCAAATTTGTTCCAAAGAAAGGGAAGGAAAACCAAACTCAGAACTGGCATCGACTGCCACATCTTTTTGTCGGGAATGATCGGAGGCTTAGGATGTTTGATGTTTTCCCATATGATATTTTAGGCCATGGTATGTAGCCAAACCTAACTCTCTACATTCGAAAAGCACCAAACAAACATCTCTAAACGTGGAACTGCCAAGTGCTTTTGAGAAAAAACAGGCCATGCATGACTTTGAGACCACAAATTGGAGTACGCTTTGGGTGCCTTTTCTTTTCACAAGCTGGTGCAAAATGAAAAATTGTAGCACCTTCACAAAGTAGACATGAACATGATCATTGTCAGATTTTCTTAGTAAGACATTTTCACCCAAAATGTAAATCATCAAAGCAACAATGATAATTAGAAGAATTCATCTTCACTTTCATGTTTCATTTGGGTGTTTCCAAAAATAGTGGTACCCCAAAATGGATGGTTTATAATGGAAAGCCCTATTAAAATGGATGATTTGGGGGTACCACCATTGTAGGAAACACCCATTTCGTGTTTGATGTATTTTTCCAAGGGAAACTTGGTAAAATCTTCCTCCCGAGTCCTCGCGCCTCCGAAGCACGGTGTCCCGACGCCCGAAGCCGGACCTGGCGTCGTTTCAAGAGCTTGTGCAACAAAGTTTGGTGAAAAGAACGGTGGGTTGAAAAAGTGAACTTTGATATTTTTTGTTGAAATCTGTTATTTTGTTTGAAAGACTAACTTTAATATTTAAATCTTGCTTTTTTGAATGACAGCTTGAAGTAAACAAGTGAAGTGGTTGACCATGTTAGCCACCCCTCGCAACTTATCAAAACTGAACGAGGCATCTCAAAAAGCGTGGCGAATCTAGATGCAGATGTAGCTCTTGAATCTCTTGGCAGAAAATGTGTGACTTAGCTTTGGCATCAAAATTCATGCCACTAAGAACCAAATTTTGTTTAGACAGGTGCCAGCAACACTGTTCTAAACATGCCGTGCCAACCACACCTACCCACTTTTCCGAATCTTTGAAGTTACTTCCAAGTGTTTTATCTGCTAAGTAATTAGTAATTTAAAACCACAAAACAAAAACATGTTCAAGTTGAGCAACAACAACAACAACAACAACAACAGATGTTCTCTTAGCTCGAAAAAAACCTGCCACCAAGTTCTGGATTTGTTGTTTCGAAACCTTGCCTTCAGCTGGTGGCTTGTTACCCCGTTCCGTCCGTCCGCCATTCCTCGGATTGCATGGATTTCCCATCGGATCATGAAGGTTGATAAGGGGCCCCCTACTCACTGAGACATACTGTTGATGGACAAAATCCTGCACCACCAAGGATGATGATTGTCCCATTATTTATAGAGTTTTAACCATCCCAGGTGGTTGTTTGGAATTTTGTCCATCAACAGTATTTTCCCCACTTAGGCAAAGCCCAACACTCATCACTTATCATGGACTTAGTTGTTGATGCTTTAAAAAGCCTTTGATTCTGGCAGACCAAACGCAGATTCTCCTCAATTTGCAACACGTTGAATTGAAGGTACCCAAGTCAACACATCGGAAGCCTGAAAATTCTCAGCTATCCAGTGATGTAATCAAGGTACTTCAGGCCGTTGGGTTCTGCATGGAGAGCTTGGTATTTTATTTGTTGTTTAGCAATGTAAACCCTTGGCTGAAAGTCACAGGAACTCAGTCAGTTTTTTAGGAGCATTCCTGGATGGCGGCTTTTGCCAAGAGAACAAAGCTCGAACTGAGTAGCACACTCAGATGATAGCGGGGCCACCCTCCTGTCACAAAAACACACCAGTGAATGAAAACAAACACATCGCAAAAAGATTCACTCAGCCCAGTCCTGAAAGTTTTCGAGCGCATTGCGCATCGTCGTTTCCCTTTAAAAAAAAACATATTAGACATGTGACATGGATTCAGAAAAATAAGTGCATTTCTGAGACAAGTAACTATCCCCAATCTCACCCCACAAAAATCTTTAAAAAAAATAAAAATAAAATAAACTCAATGGAAACTTTCAATCGTTCTCCCCGTATGCTTTCCCCTAAAATTCCCCCAACCTCCTCGGAAGGGCTCCGTCCAGAGACTTCTCCATCTGGGGCAAGGTTTTCTGCATTTCATCCCTTTTTTGTATGGAAAACAGAATCCCTTGGAAGAAATCATGAAGACACACGTTTTGAAAGGTACACCCCCAGGAAAACCAATGGCTGCAACCCAGAAATAAAGGTTTGGTTCCAGATGATGTTCCCTTTGCATTTTGCGGAAAACTTCTACAGGGTTTCATGTTCGTTCGTTTTTTTTCCAGGGAGTACCTTTTCATGCTGGTGAAATGTCAGGTCACCTTCTGTGAAAATTCTCCCTCATCCCTCAACCTTCAGTTTGACCATCCGTTCCGCTACGAAAAACATCGAAAAACGCCAGCAAAAAGTGCATCCTTCATCTTACCAATCTTCCTTCATCTTATGACCTGAATTCATCCAACCAAATGTTGATGATACTGAAAATGCTAAGTTTCATCACACAACAAAAAGCACACGCCCGGTACCACAACAGCAATTGACTTGTGGTGGGTTTTTGGTTGCTAGAAATTCCCTTTGATGGTTTCAACACTTGTTTCTAACACCACCCCCCTTGAATTTCTTCAGAAATGTTGAAAAACTCACCAGGTGATTTTGCAACTCTAAGATGCTAGCCATTTATTTCAGTTGAAACTCAAGGGGGGGCGGTGCTGTCTTGGTTCTTCCAACCCTCCAAGTTCAAATTGGCTTTCAACATTACTAAGGTGTCGCACAAAAGATACCAAGAAAAATGGACCTTGGAAGAGGAAAAGCCCTTTTGGAATATAGCTGAGATTAGATTTCTGGCCCTTCATTCATTCGGGGCTGTTTTTCGTGCAAATCCGAGCTTCCCTATATCCACTTTTAAACAAATTCATCAAACGACAGAAGTAGTCGCCATTTTCTCCAACTTCTCTTCCGAAAAGTGGTGTCTTTTTTTCGGAGCCTCGCCCAAGCGTTTGGGACGAAGTTTGGAACCTTGCGAGACCTCGGTGGATTTGCAAATCCATCCAGGTAAAAAAGAATTAGCACATCAAAATGGTTGAAAATCTTCCACAATTTTCGGGGATAGAAATTTCCAAGCTCTTTGAAACCACCATTTTTCCGAAGATTCTGAAAACATCCAATTTTTTTCCGAAAAGCAAGACTTGCAGAAAATTTGTTCGATCCCGAAAAAAGGTGTTGGCCTTGTGGTTTCGAGGAATAGTTCGTCCAAGAAGTCAACAAAATCCAAAGGTCACATTCGTGTAGGAGCAAAAAAGTTTGAAACCCTAGAGAGTTGTGCTACCGCACCGTTCAGATATTGCGGGATATTACGTTGATTCCTGGGCCCGGGTAATTTTTTAGCCATAGGCAGATTCCCTGGAAAAATCTGTGCAGCATCACTCTTGACTTCACCCACTTATCAAAAAATCGATCTTTTCAGGACAAACCAGTCAAGATGACCACAGATTTGCAAGTTTGATCTTCCCAAAAAGGAAACTTGGCTTCATACCGGCGAAATGTGCAAGCCCACGCGCTGAGGCAGAGTTCGTTTCGAGAGCGGTTCGTTACGCAATTTTTTAGGAAGCAGTTGATATTTTCCGAATTTTCAGAAATATCCCATGAATTACCAGTGTTTTTGACCATCCCCAACTGCTGCCACCCATCATATCTTTTTGGAAGGGAATTCTTTTGGCACAACGTGGAAACCGTGTGTCACCAAGTTTTCGAAACAAAAAATCTCTACACAGTGGTTGTTGTTGAATCCATTGTGCACATATATGACCATCTCTGTACCGGAAACGGTTGTGTTCGAGTTGGATGCCTCCAAAAAAAAGTACGTGAAGAAATGGGCTGTTTTACCATTTCCATCTGTAAAAAAATGGCTTGGCTTTTGGGGGGTATCAGGAACTAACATGTAAGAAATTCAATTGTTGAAACCAACAAAATCCCGAAAATCAGCGCCAATGAAAACTCTTCACTGAGTTCAGTTCTTTTTTTTTTAATGACACCCTCAAGGACCTGAATGGGGAAATGTTTGACTTTTCATTTTCCAAAAAACTCCGCGAGACTCCGACCTCATCACTTCTTCTACTTGAAACTGTTTTTAACGTCACATTCACAACAACGCTTCGGATGATGCAATTTTTAAATCTTCACCCAATTTCCAAATGTCACCTGTCACCAGAGTGGTGCTTCTGATGTTTAGTAAGATCTACGAATCATATCTACACATGAAACTTCTACACATACACAAATGTGATGTGAATTTGCATGATATTTCACAAAAAGGTTTATTAAACCTTTGATTTTAGCCAAGAGGGAAAAATTGTCACCCCAGGAAAAATCAACAGAAAATTCCCTCCAACCCAAGACTTTTCCGCCTGAAACTTGTCCAATGAGAAATTCTGTGGCCTGAAAACCCCGGCGGCGGAAAATTTTCGCTAAAAGCGTTTCTTGTGAAACAATGACCGTTCGCTGGTTACCATTTCAAAAAAGGGGTCGTTTTCTAGTTGGTGGTTTCAACCCATCTGAAAAATATTAGTCAAATTGGATCATTTCCCCAAGTAGGGTTGAGAATAAAAAATATTTGAAACCACCACCTGGTTTTGTTTCTGAAGGAAGCAAATAAAAAACATCCCCCACGATTTTTTCACGTTAAAATTTTAGATCTGGGGAAATAAATCTCCCCGCGGCATACACCGAAAAACAGCAGGACTTTTCCACCTTTCTGAGACCAAATGATAGCGCTTCATGCAACCCAGGGCATTTTTAACAAATATATCAGAGGTTCGACCAAGATTGGCACTGAGTGAAAACCACGGAAAAAAACACTTCTGGAAACATTCAACGACTTTTGCTTCAATTGG
This sequence comes from Breviolum minutum Mf 1.05b.01, assembly GCA_000507305.1. Classification (NCBI taxonomy): domain Eukaryota; class Dinophyceae; order Suessiales; family Symbiodiniaceae; genus Breviolum; species Breviolum minutum. The sequence goes on along the minus strand of DF239705.1, from coordinate 73,206 downwards.
GAGCTTCGGATAAATTCGTCCCAAACTTTGATTTTCACCAGTTCCTCCGTGGTGCCCTTAAAACATCAAGAGATGCGTTGCCGACTTTTTTCAAGAAATGAAGCAAGCTGCAAGTTTGCTGCCAGGCCCCCAGTTTTGGAACAAACATCTCATGCCATGATGCAAAACGTGTAGTTCAGCTTTCAGAGGTCTCAATTCGGAAACACTTCCGAAACGGAAAAAATGGGGCACAAAAAAACCCACTTTTCAGTGGTGAATTAGCATGTGGATTTTGGTTTCTCCCCCTGGCCCACCTCCTCGATGTCACTAATCCGAATATCTTGGAAAGCTTTTACAAGACACTGCTGTTTTGGAGTCACCTTCCTCCCGTGACCTTCCTCCCGTGACCTGTCAAAATCCATCATCCCAACTCTCAGCTGCAATCTGACTCGTTTTTCGCAGATTTTTTACCATATGGTACTGTATTGGCTATGGTTTTTCCTGGTGGTCATGGTGGTGAGGGCACACAGCACAGATTCTTCGTGAAGCCGGCAGGAGCTGGAGTCAGCCATTCTTCACAGAGATCAGGTTGCATGGCTTGAAGAGTCTCGCAGTTTCTGCCAGACATGTATATCCCCAAGGCCAGCCAAGGCCAAATTGCTAGAAAGCAGGGCAAACATACCAAGGCCCACACGGGGCGAGCCCCTCTGTTGTCGGAATGCAATTCGCACCAGGTTTCCATTGAGAATATATTCCTCTTATCCTCCCCACACACTTTTGGCAGAACAAGAAACGCTGTCATTCCACAGCAGCAAAACAAACCAAGAATCGGGAAGAAAATTGCAAACATAAAAGCCACCACAATCGTATCGTCATAGTCTCCGGCTGTCTCAGGTCCGCAACCTTCAAGAAAGAGGGCAACAACAAGCAGACAGAAGGCCAAAGCCGTCATCTCGACATCCAGCACGACATGTCCGAGCTGTGAGAACATAGCCAAATCACATGCAGTAGTTCTGTTTGCTTTGGTTGCGTGAGAAGTGCTTGAGGGAAACACTGCATCTCATCCACAAGAAAAGCTGGTGTTTGAGCAAGTATGTTTCATTGTGACTGACTGAGGGATATGGTACAGTGTCAATGCCTTGATGGCATGAAGTGGTGGACGTTTTTCCATGGGCGTATATTATTAACAGCAAATCCATATATCAGTAGTGACAACAACAAATCCATATGGTAAACGAAAAATTCATATAAACAGCAAATCCATAAACAGTAAACTCAAACAAGACAGTGGGGGTACCACAAATTTTCCGTTTACTGTTTGCTTCGTCGACCCCCCGGTTTGGTCTCCCCAGCAATAGTGAAGCTGCCGTGACGGCCCGAATAGACATGCGCTGACCAAGACCTGCATCATGGCACTCCGTTCCGTGAAGTCCAAAACCCGTTTCCAGTTTTGAAAGGAGATCCATTTTGTTCAAAAAAGTGTACCTTTCCCATATACCCTCCAGGGAACTAACATATCCCCCCAAAATGGCATTTTGAAGATGATTTTCCTTTTCCCCAGGTGGGATATGTTAATCTCCTGGAGGGTACCTTTACCATATAGGTCTTTCCAAAAAATAGGGGTGGGAAAACCCCCGAAATGGATGGTGTTTATACAATGGAAAAACCCCTATTTTTTAATGGATGATTTGGAGGGAAAACCCCACTATTTTAGGAAACATCCATATCTTGGATCGACCCCCCACCCGCAATCGGAAAAACACCAGGAATAACATGGACATGTTTCAGGGAAAATTGGATCCCAACACCAATCTTCAGGGGAATGCGAATGTTACTCGGTGGGGGGGGGGGGGGTAGATCGAATCCATATATCTTTGTGCACCAAAGGTGTATGTTTTTTTTTCGGTTTTGGAGGACCTAATGATTGGTGCTGAGGTAGTGGATGACCTTAGGTAAAATCCCTTCAAAAAACTCGGGGGGAGCTTGGTGGATAGGGCCGCAAAGAAGAAAAGTTCCGAATGAACACTGGCCCATGAAACTGTCATGTTTCCTTTCTCTTTGGCCTTCTTCTTCATCTGCACACCCTTTCAACATAACGTAGATATTCAAAAAAACGATGCATTCAAAACCATGTAAAAATCATACAACGGTAAACTCATCTTAAGATTTTTGCAAAACATATGGGTGTTTCCAAAAACAGTGATACTGTTCCCCAAAATGGATGGTGAAAACAATGGAAAAACCCCTATGTTTTAATGGATGATTTGGGGAGAAAACCCACTATTTTTGGAAACACCCATATGAAGACGTGGAGTTTGTAGATGCCCTCGGGCCCCCGGTTTTTTCAAAACTCCACGACCTGAAGTGGCCATGCAGTGAGCTCCTCAGCCTGGTGATTCCCAAAAAAATGGTGGTGGTAGAAATCTTGGGGAAAATTTTACCAAAGAGATCTACCATTTTTAAGATGAATACCCTCCAGGGAATGGATACATATCCCCACCTTGGGAAGTTGGGAAAATCATCGACTCAAAATGCCATTTTTGGGAAGATATGTTAGTTCCCTGGAGGGTATCTAGTTGGTGGTTTTTCACCAACCCATTTGAAAAATATGCCCGTCAAAATGGGTGAAAATCTTCCCCAATTTTCGGGGTGAAAATTTCCAAAGATATTTGAGTTGCCACCGCCTAGGTATTATGTATCTATATAGACATTATTTGTGTATATCATATGTTTTTCTATGCCGATGGGGTTTTTGGTGTATGTTATATAGTATCTGAATCTATCTGATGTATGATGCAAAAAAAAAGATAGAATCAAAATACCAAAAATGCCTTTCTTGTGCGCTTTGTTTATCCTTGATCAGCACTGGAAAATCCAATCAGAACTTGGCCTTTCTTTACCTCATGAATTCCATATCTGGATAAATTGGATCCTTACCAAACTACCTTTCTAAAGTTCGAGTAGTGTGACGTGGTCATAATTCCCCCAGCTTCCAGTTCCCAACCCCTTCAACTGCCGTTTTGGTTTCTCTCTGCCATCTCTGCTATCTGCGTGAAAAGATTGATCAGGCGAAGCTGTTGAGAAGCAAACAACGACAAAAGCGGCAAAACATACAGATGGAGTTTCGAGTCGATTGTTTTGCAACCCATCCGGAGTGTTGAGACTGGCACCGCATTGCATGAAAATGACATTATATACTTCACAATGAATGAATCATCTCAAATTGGATTTAAACACTATGATCTTTCACAGTGCAGTGTATTCTCCTCAGATTGTCCTACATCAAGCACCATGTGAAAACGTTCCCATTTTTGAAGCTCTTCTCAAAACTTCCCTCGGCTCGCATGTGTTCCACGACCCTCAGCGACTTGACTTTGTTGCACTTGAACTCGAGCACCCTTGATGTTCTGCGCGGCAGGTGACGATGGCGGTGCTTCTAATGGTTTTCACACTGGAGCATAAAGAGAGGGTTTTCCCTTCATGGCATTTCTGCAGAAAAAAACATGTTGTTGAGGGACATCTCCATTTCTTTCACTGCATTTTTTTGCGCAACCCTGAAAAAATCGGCCCCTGTTAACAGGAGAACCCTCTTGGAAACTATTATTTTCAGGTTAAATTCGTTAAACTTTGGGGCTGTAACCTGTTAAATGTTAAAGACAAACTGGAGTCATGTAGTCGCTCAAAAACCCCCCCCCCCAACCTGGCCAGTCATCCCGAGAGATTTCACCATTCCCTCGGCAGTGGAGAATTCCACAAAGCAAACGCCCTGGTCGGAGAAGGCGTTTGCTGTCAACCTGACCTTTATTTTGGGGAGGGAAGATGACCTGAAAGTCAATCAAACTCGAATGGATGGCAATGAATGGATGACAGCTGTTCATTCTTGATGATTTGTTTCATCCAAATGAAAGGATGATTGAAGATCCGTGAATCTTTGCGAGGGTTCCAAGGTTTACTGACGGACATCTTTTGAAATTCTAATATCTTGAAATCATCTGGCGGTGCGATGAGACACACATCCCTCCCTGCACTTGGACCATCGATCCGAGAATGTCCCATATTCCTTCCCAAACTGTTTGGGAAAATTTTAGAAATCCAAACTTCCATTTCGGTGGGATATGGACTCTGACAACTAAAACATGGTATAAATTAATTCAACCTCGCAACTACAACTACCACCGAGCGTAAAAATCGGCGGCCTTGGATTTTCCCGTCCGGGCATCCCGGATGATCTGCACATCTTTGACCTTTCTGGGGAACTGATTTCAAAAACCAAAAAATCTGTCTGAAACAAAGGGAAAATGCGAGTAGATGTCCCAGGGATGGCTATGTGCATGTACCAACATGTAGCAACTATATATGTTGTGTGCGTTGTATTTTGGGTAAAATGGGGGGGGCGTCTCGAAAATAACCAGAACTCTAAGACTGGTAGTTTCCTACTCAAATCAACAAATTCCATATAAAGTTTGGAACGTCCTTTATTGACACACCCATGTGGTGGAATAATTTGGGGAACTGGTGATCAGGTACTTGGAGGATCATCCCAGTTAGTAGGTGGTTAAAACCATGGTTACTAAGTCCCCTAAGTAGTTCTAAATCGCTGACTGGTTTGTAAATAGGGGTTACTAACTACCTACTAACTAGGATGATCCTCCAAGTACTCTCTCAAAAACACCCACATCTTCCCTTATGACCAAGATACCACTCCGGCACGACCGCTAAAGAACTCAAAGACATCACGCTCATCAGCACGGGTGGAAAGACCTTGAAAGGTTGTGAAAAGTGGAGATGCAATCTGAGTACGGTGAAATAGCAATTCCAGGATAGACTAAGGGGCAATCCTAGTTATAGCTGAGATAGAACCCCTCTAAACCCTACTGAACCTCAGTTGCAATAGGGAATAATTGAGTCTTGAATTTTCCACTCTCGCAACTTTACAAAAAATTCTGGTCGCTGTAACCCAACAATGAAAGTCTTCCTTTTTTTCATAACAAAATGGCTATGTCGACCCAAACAAATGGGAGATCACTAAAAAATACGCTGCTTCAAGGTAGCATGTGAAACATAAGATTTCAGGATGTTGGGTGTCAGCACACCCCAAAAAAAACATCTGAGAAAGTAGCATGTTTGATTCCCCAAGGATTTGGTGTATCAAATCATCATGCTTCCCAGCTCATAAAGACTACCATATTTTTTTTCTGCGCGGATTTTTGCTTCCAACTGAAATGTCAGGTCATTTTCCCGAGAGGAATCTGATAAAAAAATATGAGCACCTACGAATTTATGCTTATACCATCCCTTTATACTGATCGATTTATGACGGGCTCCTTATAGTGGCTTATGAAACCCGAAATATAACTGGGTAGGATTTCATCCCCCTATATACAAAAAACCAGGGTGCACTGGTGGGCTATACCATGGGATATGAATATCCCCAAGTTTCAATTTGCAGATCATTTTCTTAGTGAGGATGGTCAAATTCCATATCCTAAGTATTCCAAAATGTTTGTAAAGATCCAAGGCTACTGTACCTGAAAGGCTGAAGAAAAACTCAACACATAGCTTTTTGATGGCTACTAGCAACCTAATCAAGGCCCACATCTTAATATGTGTCTCAGGTTTTCAAACGTTCTCATCCCCAAAAAAGATCAAAAACGGCCAGAGAAACGGGGCAAAACAATGTGAAAAACAGCTCCATGGCAGTTGGAAAATGGATCCTCCAAGCTCTCAAAAGACTGGGAAAAGGTCCTTTTCAGATGGTTGAAATAACGATGTTTAGAGAAAAAACTGAGGTGTGCATTGTGCATCTATTTTCATGATGGTGTCTTTTTGGCCATCCATGCTTACCAGCTGATTCATTCCTTTGCGCTTTGAGATTTTGTGGCGTTGTCGGCTAAGGTCGCCACCCACGACCATGACAGTGCGGTCCTTAAGTCGTTTTGAAGGATTAGAGTGCCACAAAAACACACAAAAAAAAAGGGGCGGCTGAAGGATTCAAAAGTTGCACTCAAATTACTTACAACTTTTTTGGTTCACACTCTACTCTCACAACATGATCTTAGCCACAAGTCCATACCAAGCCAAGTGGTTTAAGATAAATGGAGCCAACTATGCACCTTTGTACAACAACAACCCCCCATCATCTAACTATACTACCTGTACCGCTATGTTTGCAATGCCAAAAAAACTGAGATCCCCGGCCATGCGTCTAGCATCATCAGCCATCTTCTGTCTTTCCTGGTCCGTTTTTCTTGTGTCGTTCACTTGAACTTAGAATTTCAACATCAGCCGTCTTTTTACAACTGGAAGACTTTTCCATGGTTTTTTGGGGGCAAGGAGGACTCTGAAAATAGACCAGTTTCGGCAGGGCGGAAACATGTTCAGCAACTCGCCATGAGGGATTTTATCAAATCGAAGCAATAGACCTGGAGATGAAACAACAAATTTAGCTTCAAAAACCCTTGAGCGACATTCCAAGAAATCCTGATTGGTTGATTCGTTGATGAAGGAATCCTCATAGTGGCTTATGAAATAATCCCGAAATATAACTGGGTTTTCGACTTTCGACCTGAGTGCTCGTGAGACGAGCTGCAATACTGACCAGCATTTGCGTGACAGTAGTGCACTAATCCCTATATAACTGGGTAGCATACTCCCGTATGTACAGCAAATGACCAGGGTTTTGGTCACTGCGCATTTGTGTGACTTTATGAGTACTGTCCCGTCAGTTTCATAGAAGCATATCGCAAATGTGGAAAAGGAATCGTATCTTCCAAACCCTTTTTGGGATAAGCTATATCAGTTCCCAGAAGGGTATCTTTTGCATCTTTTTCCTTGTGTTTTAGTTCATGCCTGTTTCCATCAAAAGTTTCCTTGTTTTTTTTCGCACAGCCGAATTCAAAGGTAGATATCTGGATTTGATCAATGAGGAAAATCAAGCTGCATTTCCTCGCTTATTTTCCCTTCAGCTGCCTACAATCATCTTCTGCAATGCCGGAAATCTTCAATGCAATAACAACTATGATACGATTGACGATTGCAATAGAATGACCCTAAAGATCACAACACTCATCCAAAGTCTATCAAAATGTAACATTTCACCACCCACTTGTGTTCCCTCTCGATGTTTCCACTGCATCTCCTGTTCCTCTTCTTCTTTTTGTCGCTGCTCTTCCCGTCGTTGCACGGCCTAAAAAGCAACGGACTCTCAACTGTTTCAACCAAGATCCAGCTTTGATTACACCCCTGAAAATTCACATGACCGGCTTGAAAAACCACCATTTTCATGAAGATGTATCTTTGTACCTCATACATGTTGAAGCCACTTGCTGCTCAATGCCAGGTTTTTGAAAACTCTTTCCTTTTTGGAAGTCAACGAAAAATCACCACGGCAGGATCTCATTAGATGTCTTGCTTTTTTTTATCCGTCCTGAGACTTTTTCACCTCGTGTCTCCGACTTGAAATTCAACCATTCTTTGCTCATTTTCCTATGAATTACACCCCCGAAAACTAACAGGTTTTGTGAGCTCTTGAAACATGTTGAAAAAAAGGTTGAAACAAACCACAAACCACCGCAATTGAAAAACGATTCACCTCTTCCTTTTTCTTCCTTTCTTCGTGCCGTCTCTTTTGATACTCCTGGATGGTATTTCACGTCGACAGATTCACTCCGTGGTGCGCTTTATGGTATGTTAGCAGGCTGCGCCTGGCCTTCAGAAAAAAATCCGGAGAATTTTGAACATCAAACTGGGATGATTGGACAAATTCCTATGATCTAAGATACATACCTACAGTTGCAAATCAAAATCTCTCCTCATCTTCTTCTTCATCTTCATCTTCATCTCTTCGCCGACGGCCTCTTGATCGAGACCTTGGTTTTTTCGTCGACAGAAGATGCAGTGGAACGGCTCGCCCCATCATTCTGTTCCTGCTCTTTTGAATGAGGATGCTTCTCCAATATTCCTATGGTTTCGCCCATCCCAAATCAGTTCAAGAATTCAAGTGACCTCGATCTTTCTTTTCTGCTTTTCTTTTCCTCTTCTTTTTTGCTTTTCTTGTCCTCCTCTTTCTCTTTCTTGCTCTTTTTCTCTTCTTCCTTTTTGCTCTTTTTGTCTTCCTCTTTTTCTTTCTTATGCTTCTTGTCCTCTTCTTTTTTGCTTTTCTTGTCTTCTCCCATTGCAGGTGCAGCAGCCGCGAACCCGGAAAAAAAACAAGGCAAAAAATCAGTCTTTTCATGGAGGATGTTTTTGTTGGCTGCAAGCACTTGCTTGGCTGTTGTGAAATAAGTCTGATGGGCTCCTGCTTTTGATTTCAAATTATAGGAAGGTCAATGATGGAACTAATACAACCAACGATCAATCCGGTCAACCATCTAATTTTGAAACAAGCATCAAATGATTTGTGAAAGGCTCAGATTGATCAACACAAAACATCTAATATGAAGAAATCCTTTGCAAACCTGCTGTCAGTACTGTAAGTCCTTGATTCATAATGCTTACCATAAAACTCCACATGTCAATCATGTATCCAGCTTGAGCTGGACAGGCAAGCGAGCGGAGAGGTGGCTTCGGACCTACATAAGGCATGGAGGCCAAAATAAACAAGACCCTTCTACAGTAGGTTTCGTTGCATGTTGCATTGTGAAGATGATTCAACTTGAAATGCAATGAACCCATGGGGATTGTGTCTTTCTGGCCCTCCGAAAAATGGCGCAAGATGTCCTTCAGAAAAAAAAATCTCCTTTGCCGTGCCAACCTCGAGATACCTTGCGGCCACCAGTATTTTGGGAGCCACAAGCCTGCGAAAACAGCCACAGGCAACAAGCTGTTTTCGCTTTCCCTGTTTTCCTGGGGTTTGTTATATCCCAACAGCGAAAAAAATGACCCAAGATTGGGATATAACATAAAACCACCTCAAATGATTCAGGAATTCCTTCGTTTCCACTGTCACATCTGGAGAATTGTGACTTTTTCACCTTCCAACAGCCAGGAAAAGGGGAGGGTGAGTTCACCTCAAATTCATGAGATGTTTCAAGTTACATCATGGTTTGAATGGTGCATTGTGGCCTATACATGGCTTCCCGGAGATAAAGGAGGTGAGAATATTCAACATCACATCAGTGCAGACTTCATGTTTTCAACTTAGGATTCACCTCTGCAAGAAGGCCAAGTATTCTATTTGTTTTTTATGATATATGTATATATAATATATGTATATATACACAGTTTACAGGTTATGCAGAGATCTTACTGTTATTGTTCTATGTTGGCAATAGTTTCGCAACCCGCTGAAGCCTATGTCTTTGTCGAAGGTCCGAATCTATCACAAGCTGCTGCGCAGAAACAGAAACAAAAGCTGGCTATTTTTCTCGATCCTTCCTCACAAAGGCTATCATAGTCCACAAAGGGGCACCTTCTTCAACAGGTATGTGTTGGGCACATTGGGGGTTTTCAAAAAAAATCGCCGGCTTTTTCACCTTTCAGCAAAAGGAAACATGAAACATTCCGTGAAAATCTTGGCCCAGGATCCTAAGATGCTTCCATCCGAGGTAAATATAAGAGTTGAATGAAAATCTAAACCATTCTTCGAAAATTGGAAGTCCCACACAATTCCACCCAAAAGAATCCTAGAAATGATGGAAATCACAACGAAATCCCATTTTCCAATCCTTTCACCCTTAAACCCGTTGGTGGCAATAAATACATGTTTGGTATCACCCAACACCTTCAAACCCTTCCACTTCCCCCCATCGCCTGTCTCCAAGCCGACGGAGCAAAATGGGTTGTGGGAGCCGCGAGCTTCAAAAGTGCCCAAGCTTTGATACAACTTCTGTCGTTGGTTTCAGGCGTTGGTTCGTTGAGTTTGGTTCACACACCTTTGAGTTGAAAAAGTGCTTTCAGAGATGTGCTACGATTTTCTTGGCTCATTTTCAGAGAATCTGATTTAAGAGCTTAGAATAAATGTGACCAAAAGTTATTGCTGGTGTCTTGTTTTGATTGCGAGGTATGTGTGCAATGTTTGCGGAAGGGTGTTTTTTTTGAAAGAGAAACAGAGGAAGCGTCTCTTCGGGTGAAGAAAAGGCGGGTTTCATGAAAGCTACTTCAGATATGAGTGTCCAAAAGGAAACATGAATTTTCACACAGCCCCACAAACCACCCCCTTTCCCGGACGGTCACTACGGAACCAGTCCAAGGGGGGGGGACACTGGCTGATCCGAACCGAAATGCCGGGCTGCAGCGAGATATTCAAGCTTCAGAACTCCCACACAAACCAGTTGAGACCGAGAATCTAGTTTTGTTGTAGGGATGAATATGTATACTTTATAGAAAACATATGTATGTAACATATGTATATATATATATATATACATAGACTGTTTATACTTTTATATATATACACACTGTATCTATATATTAGTATATTGTATATATGCATAACAAAAGCTTTGCTTGACTTCTTCCATCAACTTGTTTCATTGTTTTTCATTGCAAGGAGTGCAAATTGTATAACCCTCTGGGACCCTTGAAGCTGAGAGCTGGTCACCCAGCTTACATCCAAATGGGTAGGGACTAGGACGAAAAAGTTGCCTAAAGGAAGAAATCATTAAAGCAACGTAAAAAATTGCGAAAGTCATGACCTTGTTTACATTTTGTTCACCATTTTCTGCTGTTTTTTGTTGGTTCTCTACTTGAGTGTACATTCCTTGAAATCCTGGTTGCTAAATGGATATTCTTATTGTGGTTGGTGCTACATCCTAGGAAACATCCCCCAATATTCCATGACCCATCCAACCAACACAGCTCCACCTGCGCACCACCTGTTTTTTCTCCGTCTGTCACACTGTCAAGTTCACTCTGGAGGAAATCGATAGTCTCGAGGGGGCCCTGCAGATGGTGTCTTCTAGTTGGTGGTTTTTCACCAACCCCTTTGAAAAATATGCGGACGTCAAATTGGATCATTTCCCCAGGGTTCGGGATGAAATCAAAAAATATTTGAGTTGCCACCACCTAGTCTTTTTGGAGGGAGTTGTTGTTTTTTGTTTTTCGAAAAGATGTTTTTTTTGTGTATTTTAGTTGATTCATTCTACGAGTCGACTAAGTCACAATGGACAACACAAAGGTGAGCAGCATCAGCAAAAAGGGTGAACTGCTAAAACTGGATGGTAAATGATGGAACTTTCGTCATCCCACATGGTGAATGCCCTTTTACTGTGTGCAGTACCCCGTCCGGTTACAGAACGCCAAGCCATGAAATTGATGTTTGATGGCTCAAAACGTTGGAACGGAACATTCTGCAAGATACTCCTTTTCGGGGGCTTGGACGAAATCTACCTTTCGTCCAATACCTCCATGCTTCAGTGAAAAATGGCGAAAGAAACAGCTTCTGTGAAAGGAACTAAGCTAGTCTTGGAGAGATAATATTGTCCACTGAACCATGGAGTTTCTGAAGAGTAGAGAGAGGTAGATGTTGCTGATTCAAAAAAAAAGGGGTCATGAAATATTACCAACCCCAAACAATGCACTGTTATTTTACTAGGGGGATGTTTCCGAAAATAATGATACCTCCAAATCATCCATTAAAAACTGGGTTTTCCATTCTTTTCACCAGGAAACACCCCTATTTTTGGAAACACCCAGGGGAAATCTGTCAAAATTACCATTGTGTTTGCTGCCCTCAAAAAATGGGGGAAATTCCCGCCTTAGTCATAAAGAGCCAGGATGGAGGTGCTGGAGTGCACGTCATGCTCGGTCTCCGGCGCCTGAAAATCATGTTGTCATTTTTTCGAAACGGCCAAGAAATTGAAAAACATGTCATCAAAATGTAATATAGAAAAAACAGACCAAAACTTTTGGAAGAAATCTTGCAACCAGTCAATAGGTATTTGATCTCACTATTCAATTGGTTTTGTCCATAGTGGTTGCTTTGGATTTCGTTTTTCTTCAGTATGATGTGGCTATCGAATCTTTCCCAGTGCTTCGAGTCTCAAACTCCCATTGTAGATGAGTTTTTTGTTGGAGATTTGTTGAAAGATACGACAGCAAACATCAAACAGACTTGAGGACATGAATGATATACTGATATACTTCTTTTATCTTCTTTTACTTCGAAAGTCATATTTCCAGGAAAATTACCTAACCCTCCCCCCCCCAAAAAAAAACATCTCCATTCTCAGTGGTACATAGCTATTTCTATTCCCTTAAGAAAAAAACACTTCGGAGGGGGCTAAGTCTCCTCCAACCCTTCCCTCCGTGCCCATCTCAACCCTTCCAGACCTCTCCAGGTGCCACCGTGATGGGAACACCCTTATTGGGTCCCAACTCACCATGTGCGAACATACCAAAAATGGGTACCTTGGAAGGGAAGATAATTTCTTTGGACCACCAGCAGGATTTCCCTTTTAAAAGGGCACAGGAAATGAAAGTGTTAGCATTGGAGGTACATTTTTTTTTGGGAAGCATGTGTCTTTTTGTAGGTGTTTTTTTGGGGGGAGAGTTGAAGTAAAAAAAAATGTGAAAAGGGAAACAGTTTCCAAACATTATAAACATCTAAAATCATAAACATCAAGAAAACATTATAAACATCATCAAACATCGATGTTAACCTGTCATCTTTTATAATGCATTCAAAATCAGCTGCTGCCGGCATGCCACCAATGATTCTCTCTCACACCAGTCGTCTATTTGTTGAAGCCGAGTTGCTCCATCCAACCCTTCACCTGCAGTGGAAGCATGGCGAAGGAAGTCCCGCTGAACTGTGAAAGAAACGAAGTTACCCGGTACCTGAAACGAACATTTTCGCCCCCTGAAAATGGGCCGAATCCCAAAGGGAATCTCGTCTTCCAACCATCCATTTTCAGGGGCGAAAATGTTAGTTTTAGGGAGAGTAAGTTAGTACTTTCAGTGTCTTCAAGTGTGTCGAGCATTCCCTTGGATGGTGAGGGGAAGTCCTTGAATTGAGAAGTCCCTGCTGTGGTACCCGAACTGGCAAAGGCAGCTGGTTCCACCCCATCCTTCATGTACTTGTTGTAACCCCGACCTCCACAACACAACACACAACCCAAGTGCGAATGGGAAAAACACCAGCAAACATAAAACAGAACAAGACATTCAGATTGAATATCTCCACATTGCAGGAGCTTTTTTTTTTCGGGACATCTCTGCACAACCCACTTTTTTTCAACAAAAACACACAAACGCACAGTTTTCTTGGCTGCGGAATGGATGCCCGAACAAGAGTTGCAGTACAGAAAGAGAGATCTGGGTGAATTTGATTCATATTTTGACCACCGACATGAACAATGCTATCAAAATGAGTTGGGCAATTTGTCAATCTCCAAAAAGATGTGTTTTGATCTCACATCATCAAATGAGCTCTTCCAATGTATCATCCAAAATCCCTTCATCCCAAAAAACAAAAAAATCTGAGAACCGCAACAAAAACAAGGGAAGTAACCAGCCGCACTGGCTTTGCTTGGCAGCTGTTTAGCAGCGCCCGCAGCCACCTGGAGTTCCCACATTAACTGGGTCGTATAATCCCCTATATCTCCTAAACAACCAGGGTTTTTTCATTGCTCACATGGAGTTTTCTCCACTAGTTTTGGTAGCATATATATAAAATGCGTAATTGACTGCAATAAATACATGTATGACATATTCCCACTTACATACCAGGTATATATATGTGCCTTGTAGTCACATAATGAGTTCCAAAATCTCCATGATGTTTGGGCACATCCAAAAAGATGCATTTGCTCGCATTTGCTCAGGCGTTACCACATTTTTCTCCTTGATATAACACATGGAACAATCCAATGCTCGTGGTCGTCAATGGTCATGAACAAACCTGTTTGATCCAAATACCTTGAAAACATGTGGATTTCAGATATCCAATATCGCCTCCCATCACTTCAACACTCAGAACCACTTTATGTATAACTTTCATATCCAGGATTTTCCGGATTCCAGTGCCTCCTTTCACCTCCATCTGATTGGGTTTTTGTCTGAGCCCCCCGAAAAAAATATACACTTGAAAATGGATGGTTGAATGATTCTAATGACTCATGACTCATTGGCAACCAAGAAAATCACCATTGCCATCCATTGAAGATGAATCGAAGTTGATCCGGGTAAAGAAGTTGATGCGACAGGTAGGTATCCCATCTTTTGACCATTGTTTTCACCATCACAGCAGGATGTGGTTCATGAACAAAAACAACTCCAAACCGATACAAGCCATTTGCAATCGATGGCAGTGGGGATTTCTGTAGTCACTTTTCGTTATTTTCAATATGTTTCCTATATTCATGATTTGGAATCATGTTATTGTTGACATGTACTCATTTCTTCCAGGTACCCAAAACATGCACTTTAAAAAGGTTGTTTGGTAATTTCCAACCATTTCCTATTCGCAAAGGTCTAGAATCGCCATAATTGAAACCTTGCCAGCTTGGTTGGCTTTGGGGTACCAGGTTTATTTTCAGTGGACGTTGGTTGGGTTCCATGTAAAAAGCAACTAATCCCCCAACTGACCTCCCTTTTTACCTCCCCAGCATCATCGCCATCGTAGCTCACCACTGCCGAACCGGTGGAAGAGGAGACCTTTCCCCGCCCCAAGAAGACCCTTTCTGGAACTTAGGTCCTTGATGATGATGATGATGATGATGATGATGATGATGATGAGGAGGAGGAGGAGGAGGAGGAGGATGAGGATGATGATGAGGATGATGAGCATGATGAGGATGATGACGAGGTTTTCATGCCCCTACTCGCAAAAAAATAAGAAATAGATCTATGTATATTTGGACATTATATCACCTCACCCTCTGGATATCTTGAAAACTCTCAGCATTTCGTCAGGTAAAGTTTCACAAAATACATCCAGGTCTCCGGGCAACAAACTCATCGATCGGAACCAAATCACCGGAATGTTCCAATTTGTAACACGCCTGGAGCGTTGGGTTTTCGGTCATGATCCAAGACTTGGATGAAGGAAACGACGGGGGGTCGTTGGTTCCTCAGGGTGACAGCTGAGCCATGTCATGTGAGTCTTATCACTTTTTCTTTGCAGTTTTACAAATCATCATCATCATCATCATCATCATCATCATCATCATCATCATCATCATCATCATCATCATCATCATCATCATCATCATCATCATCATCATTGCATCATCATCACTAAAGCTATTACCATCAGAGGACACTTCATACTTCAACCCACCCAATGATCTCGCAGATTTTTTTTCGGACACGCCGGGCGCGGTGTCCATCGGTCACGGTCACCGTCGTGGGTTTGTGGGAGGCGAATCCATCAGCTTCGCTCGCGTCAAGTTGCCCTGCATCACCTGGAGTTGATTTCATGCGCTTCGCGATTCCATCGATCGTGGCTATGTTTTTGGCAAAAAAAAACACTGGATCTGATACGGCCAAACCGCCAAACCCAGACTTTTTTGCGGTCAAATCTTTCCGGGTAGGTTACAATGATCCAAACAAAATTAAGGAGCTTATCAATTAGGTCGAATTGAGCCATTTTCGTCACGCGTTCAAGGAGGACCATTGAGTGGGTAAAATCACCAGCCAGCCTTCGTTACCTGATCCCCCAAGTGCGTTACCTGATTCCCCCATGATATGAAGATATGGTGAAGATCTGGTCAGTTGTATCATGAATTTCTGCGGTTTAAGAAAAACACCATCTCCACTTTGTGTAAACAAAAAAAAACGCCAGAGCCGCCAGCACCTCAAAAAGTCGTCACAACTCAAATTTCATCGTGTTTCCAGGCGTCTCCAAGCTCCTCGTTGACTTGGGGATTGGTTTTTGTAAACTTCCCATGTTGGGAAACCGTCGCGGATGTATCCGGTGCGGATTTGGTGACCCAAATGCATGGGTCGAACATCCAACGAATTGACGAATTGACTCGAAATGTCAAATCGTATCGTCAACTGACAACTGAAAGAACTCCTTCAAGATGGAAGATCTGCTTGAAAGATGTTCGTGTTGTTGGAGCACCGGGGCATATCTTTTACGATGCATGTCGCCTTTTAAACATCATTTCAAAAAAATGCATTTAAAAAAAAGACATGTTTTATCGCCGCAGAAAAGGTATTTTTCATCGCTCTCTCCTCAAGGTGTGCCGCGTTTACGTTGATGCAGGCGTTCAAGAGCAGCTTGTTGTTTATCTGGATGACGAGGTTTCCGAAAACCCAGGGTTTTTTTTGATTGGTTTTTCAAAGACACCCCTGGAAAAACACCTGAAACCCTTTTAAGAATATTGTTCCTAACAAATGTTTGGTGAGAAACACATCTATTTTTATGATACCTGTGATTCTGAATCAATCTCAACTAAAGGTCCGGGTCGGTTTCTGTTTCTTTTAAGGCTAATTTGTTAAATCCAACTGCAACAATTCAACCAACATCTTAATGTTAGTCATTGAAATTCAAAAAAAACAATCCCAACCAAATCAAAAAAAAACGCGACAATCCAATTAGTTAAGATTGAAAAAGGTGCTGGGGCTTTTAAAAGGTCCCTAGGTATCTCGCCTTTGGTTGCCTTTCCAGCCTTTGCAATTTCACTCTTCGACTCAGACACACGACCTGCTTTGAGGCCACGAAGAGATCTCACGGAAAAGGCGAGCTGTGGGGGTGGTTTTTTTTCTAGTTGGTGGCTTCAACCCATTTGAAAATAGGAATTTTCCCCAAATAGGGATGAAAATAAACATATTTCAAAACCACCATCTAGTTTTTGTTGGACAATAATTTTGAGAACTCCCAATTTACAACTGGTAGGTGCCCACCATCCTGGTTTGTATATGAACCTTCATTCCTTCAAGTTGGAACACAAAAACACCTGTGAGCTTTTATTTCTTTTGGTTTTTGAGCTTGTTACGGCTCCAATTTGTTCGAAACCACAAAGAAATGGGATTACAGAAAAACAAACTTCCTTCAACTTAAAGTATACATTTAGAAAACCCGGGAGACTTAGGGTTCGTCGGGAAAAAATGAGGTGGCCAAGCACAATCGCCGCGAATTCGCGATGAAAAACGAGTATTTCGGGGTTCGCCTAATTTTGAAAAGCACCAGATCTGTTCTTCATTTAAAGCATGCAAAAAAAGTCTCAAAAATCTATTCCCCAAATTATATCATCTTCAGAACCTTCAACAACAAATGTCAATTTGAGGAAAACGCCCCGAAAAAAAAAATTCGTTGATCTCCACCGATCATGGAGATAACTCCTCAAGGGCAGCCAAAGTGCGCTTCTTCTTCCGGCCAAAGTCATCGTACTCTTCGCTTTCACTGTTCCATTCCTCAGATTGTTTTGTTGGCGCGTTCCTTTTTATTGGATGTTTTTGTTTTATGTTGGAATTGGAATCATCCAAAACAAAAAGGGATAGGTGGTGACTATACTGACTCCTCATGTTGCACAACTCTAAGAAATAATATCTACTAAAAACCCAGCCCCTTCCATTTTCGAAGCCGAAAGCCTTCAAGATATGTATGGAAATGCAACTGCTGTTGGTCACATCCTTGGAGGAGCTCCAAAAAAAGGAAGACCCTACCACCACCAAAATTCAAGCAGCACAGCAGCTGCAAAAAGGCAGCAAAAAAAAAAGCTGCTACAGTTACCCTCCAGGGAATGGATACATATCCCACCTTGGGAAAAGGAAAATCATCTTCAAAATGCCATTTTTGCGGGATATGTTAGTTCCCTGGAGGGTACAGGTCAAGAAACTCGCTTATCTTCCTTATCGTTGCGCTCTTTCCATCCGCCACCTCTACCGATCTCACCCTCTTTGGCTCGCAGCCTTTGGCCCAAATGACGGGGTGTCTCGCCAATGACAGAGTTGAAGCATTTTACTTGGATATAAATGGTGATGAGTTTAAAGTCACAGTCCAATACCACCAAGATTTTTGTTGGATGATCTGAGTCTGAAGGAAATTATCTGGAATGAGTTGGGGGAAGTCTTCAACAAGCTCGCACTTCTTAAAAATCCAGTTGGCCTCATGTTGTCAAAATTCCCCCAAACCGAAAAAACCACCAAAATGATTGATAGCCTACAACCTCTCACCCCATCACACATCCAAAAAAATCCACATGGCCCATTGGAAGTGATTCGCCAATACCCAGGGACTCTCGTCGGCTGGCTCGTTGCTCTGGTCGCAGGATCTCACATTTGCCTCGGGGTGCCACGGGGCCATTGTTGTGGCCCCAAAAGTTGGTGTTTTTTCCTACCAAAAACATCTATGATTCGATGTAAATGGGCGTTTTTGGGGGGATTGTTTTTTTTCTTTAAAAAGGGCCACGAAAAATATATGGTACCGTACAGGATGCTATTGTAATGTATTTGTACATACCTCACTTGGGCAGCAAAGCTCAAAAACCTCTGCAAACCAGTGAGCAAATAAGGTTACCAGGGAGATTTCCCTGAAAATTTGGCAAGACCAAAACTGATAAGGTCAGATTCTGTTCGTTTTTTTTAAATCAATAAAACTCGAGGAAACCAACGGTAGCTTGTTGATGGGGAAACTCTGGAGTCGCCTTCTAGCACTTGAATCTCTCCAATGATCACCGGAAGTTGCCAATGTGTTTGGCCGTTGATTCCATGACTTTTTTAGGAAATTAAAGGAAGCAATTCCCAAATTTGTCTCAAAAAAACTGTCAACCAAAAATCTCGGCTCTCTGCCAAGATCTGCTAAAAGGAACCCCCTTGTGTTCAATGGCTTCCGAGCCATGGGTTGGCGAATTGAGATACCCCAAGTTTGTCTTGGTGTCTCGCTCCCAAACGCAAGCATTACAGTACTTGATTAGAATTCAAAAAATCGCAGTTCAATAGGCATCGTTTAGAATTCACCATTCAAAAAAACATACACCTCCGAAAAAATTAAAAAAACTAACACCTGGAACTCCTAAACACGAAGGTTCAAACGAAGATTTCTTTCGAAAGAAGGTGAAAAAATCTTAGGTTGCCATGAGTTTAAAGAGAATAGCCTCACAAGAAATAGGAGGATTTTTCAGAAATCATCGCATTACCAACAGAAAACAATTCATTCTTATGGGCAACTCACTCAAAAAATTACCATACCTTTTTGTATTGTTTGATTCCAATGATATCCGTAAGAGAAAGTACCCTCCCTGAAACTAACATATCCCCCGAAACTAGACCCCTGGAAGTTTGGAGATTCCTATTGGAAACCATCATTTTCAGGGGCTATATATAGTATATATAATTAGTATAATTAGTATATATAATTACATTTAGTTCTATGTAGTTTGAAACATGTCCTCGTGAGAACATTCCTCTACAAGAAGGTACGCGGGATTGGGGTCTCTTAGCATCCGCAACAGAAAGTACCCCCCGGAATTTTCCTGGCTCAAAAAACACCAGCCTTTCGGGCTGCGTTTGAGGCACTGCAGCGTTGATAAAAGCCGGGCATGGCGGTGTCGCAATGATCACAGATCCATTCGGCCGCGTCGGACCTTTTTTCGGATTCTTCTTGCTTGGTCGACCGGGGTTGAAGTGATGATGATAGGAAAGAATACTCAATAAAAATACGTAATACTGATAACGTAATTAATCATGAATCATTAAATAATAATTTTCAAAAAATCAAAATGGTAATCATAGAAATACTAAAGTAATGATACAGCAGTGGTGATGATGATGGTGATGATTGTAGTCATGATGATGATGATGATGATGATGATGATGATGATGATGATGATGATGATGATGATGATGATGATGATGATGATGATGATGATGAGAACGGCTCTTGGCACTCCACCCTTAACATCCACCAAAACTGCAGACCAAGCCACTCATCGCGACCTGTTCGCAGATTTTTCTGCTGATTTCCATTCAGCACCACAAGGCCTCAAAAATTCAAGCAAGGAAATACACCCCCCAAAGTTTAAGGAATGGAACTCCTCAAAAAACCCATGGGGGAAATTCAGGATCGGAATCTCCGGAATTTCCAAGTGGGCTGATTTTGTGGGAGGAATTTTTACATGTTAAACTTCAGTGATGCCCATCTGAGGGGTCATCAGGCTCACCTGGGTCCACCCCATCTTTTATGGCAAACAACTCATCTGAGTTGACTAACAGAAATATCACAAAAATGCATGGAATTGAGTTAGTACTTTCCCTTCAAAAAAAAAAATAGTAGAATTGAAAGATACCCCGAATGTTTTTGGGCATTTGGAACACTTTTTTATATGGTTCCAAATATCTGTTTTCATGGGAAACCGATGACAGTCCAACAAAAAGGTAACTTAAGACGTCGACGACGACTGCTTTTCAAACCTCGAAAATTAATGCATCAAACCATGGCACTGTCTTTGGATTTCTTCTTTCCTTTGGCCAAATCCAATGCAACGGCCTTGCGGCTTACCCTATGGGAAGCAACTGGATCTCCAAGTTTCAACATGTCTTGGGTTGGTTTTTCATGTCTTCATCATTCCTAAAATGATACATGGTACATGTTTGATTGCAACTTTTTTTCTGAAAAAAATAAAAACGTCCAATTTCAACAAACCTAAAAAATTGAAATGTTGAATGTTGACTCTGCCCAAATCTGCCTGTTGCCAGCTGCTCATCCGTCCTGATACGGGGGAAAGTTGACTTACCCAAGCCTATCCTTACCATTCGGAGTGGCACTCACGGGGCTAAATAGTGAAATTGCAATAATAACCTTCAATTAAGGTTGCCAATGAAAAAAAAAGATTTGTGTTCACTGTCTTTTTTTTTAACAGAACTGTTTGTTTGGGTATGGTACACTTATCATCTGATCATTTGATGCTTGTAGTGGCCGCGAGGGGCATCTTCCCCCGTATCCCCAAGGATTGAGGAATGCCGAACACCTGCAAACGATTGGTCGAAATTCAGAAAGAATCGGAATCTCCGGCAATTTCCAGAATCCTGATTTTGGAGGGGGGTTCCATGTTCAACAGCTGTGGCCCATATATTACCAGCACAACTCAACACCAAATCACCCCAAATCACCCTATGTTGACATCAAGTTTTCTCCCTCCAAGAGATGGCATTTATGCCGTGTTGATGACGCCACCAACCCCCCCAAAAACCCACCCGTACCGCTGTACCTCTCCGACTCCGCCACTGGCGTTAGACAACGCCCCGGTAAAGCCATCGCTGAGTAAAGCCGGCTAGAGCCCATAAAGCGGAACAAAAAATGGACCACCCGGACCATCATGGACCATCAATCAACCGGAAGAAGGGTCATAAGATGCCTCTCAAATTTCCCCCAACCGTTCGGAACATGCAGGCAAAGGGGATCATACAGCTCTGAACAGTTCGAAAAGTTCATCACGGAAGCAAGTCATTCGAAAAAACAGCTGGGGAAATACCTCAACTTGGCCCAAGTGGAATATAACAAATCCACATGTCATATTTCAACAGTTTATAAATTACATCCAAAAAGAATTTCCTAATTCACCCCACTGAAATTTTATTCAACACTCATGAAATGGATCCCAAAATGACTACACCCTCGAAATGTAACGAATGGATACCAAAAAATGATGATTTTTCAGAAAATGTACTGTATCCTGCGGCTTCCCCAATTAATTATGCCGTGACCATTTTTGGGGGGTATGGTATCTACTCATCAAAAATTTCGTTTCGGAAAAAAAATACAAAACGCACCATCCCATCTTCCTTTCCGGACCTTGGCGTAGCCACCATAACTTACGCCCGTAGAAGCAGGTTGTAGCTCAGCCTTGCCAGGTGTGATGCTAAGAAAATGAATCGAGGGGCCGACGACTCGGTCACTCAGGTTTGCTGTTTCCTTTCCACGGATCCGCGACTTTCTTAGGTTTTTTTTTCACTGGAATTAAAGTGCCGGAGCAAAAATTTGATGAGATGACGATATGGAGGTTTTTTTGGCGGATCTTAGGGAGGTTGATGAAATGGATTGATATGAAACAGAGTATGGAAACTTATGTGCATGTCCGGATGGCTCTTCTTCATCCTAAAATGGGTGAATCCCCTTGAGTGTATGAGCTCTTGTACCTTCATCGATAGACCTCAAACTCGAAAAAAAAAACTGCGCTTAACACGAGAATCTACGAATCAATGGTTGCATGAAACGGGTGAAACACACCATCCATTTATACTACAGTATACGACCATCATTTGGGAAAAATCAAAGCTGGAGTTGCCGGTTTATTTGGATATAAGCTTCCGGGTCATTCTTCACAGAAGAAAAAAAGATTCGGGCGATCTCTCCAAAGTCTTTTTTCTTCAGTACTGCTTACGAAGCCTTTCGAAACACTCTTGGGTTGGCAACCATCACTTGCAATTGCTGAATTGCGTGCATTATCTGGACCAACACCATAAACAGCAACAGAAAAAAAACACTCGATGTTTATTTCATGAAGTCTTGTGGCATAATGGCCTACAGCTTTTGATCCCTGTAATAGAGTGTAGTATATATTAGTTCATCACTTCTCCTGACATAAACCAACCATTGGTGACATTCTGGTGGCTGTTTCACAGCCTTGCCATGAGCTTTGACCACCATGTGAGTGCCACCCGTCTCTCCTGCCAAAGCTACGTCTCGGAACACATTTCGGCTCAAATGATGTAGACTCATGGATCAAGAAATCTAGAATCAGAAGTAATCAGAATTAATATCACATCATCCATTTTAATGCTTCTTTCTCTTTTTTGTTTCATTATAAACTTCTCTGACTTATCTTCACTCTCGCTCTGGTGAAACAAATGTGATTGCTAGCACATGAGAGGCCTCAAACCCAAAAGATGAGAGGCCTGGTTCTAGCACTAAATACTCAACATCTAAGCCGACGTTTACTACCAGAAAATCCTTCGCCCTCCGACAAAATAACATCGCTGACTGGATTTTTTTTTTCATTGGCAATGCTTCAAGATATCATGTTCATTCATGGTCCATGTTCCACCCACAATTCTATTTCTTCACCAGACTTTGGATGTATTTCCTCTGGGAAATAGAGAAGTTTCTGCTTGCCATGTTGGTTTACCAGCCAGGGTACATCGAGTACACAACTCAGGGTTTGCTATATGAGTTTTTTACCCTGATAGTAAACACCACCACAAACAAACATCTAAAACTACAAATTGTGAAGAATTAAATGAACACACTAAAACCTCAGCGACTCATCATTTTTCCAAGCTCCCCCTAAACTCTCCTTTTTGTACAACAATCCCCCGATGAATTTTGGGACCGGGAAAAAAATCTCAGACCTCCCCACTGCACCATTTCACCTCCATGGTGTTTCCCTCTGAAGGCCACAACCACCACACCCTCACCTCCTTGACCTGGAAATTTCAACGTCTCACCCAGGGAGAGAGGGGGATGGTTGTTGGACTCATCATCCCGGCCCCTTGGAATAAATCCAAACGTCGGCGGTGAGTTCAGGCGTTTTTTTTTGTTTTTAAAGTCTGACTTCGAAAATTCATGTCTGTTTGGTTTCAAAGGAATTTCATCTGGACGTTTTTTGATGTAAAGATTGCTGTTTGAAGAATTGTTCGTTTGGAGATCCTTTTGAATAGATGATGGGGTTCATATCTCAACCATTCAGGATCTAAGTTTCTACACATAAATTCGGGAAGTCCATGTCGAACAATCTGAAATTGTCTCCCAGCCGCTTAGCGCCCTTGTTTTTGTGGAAAAAATTGGACCATGCCTCCAGGACATCCATATTCTGAGCCACGTCCCTCCTCCATCATTTCGACATTCTTCCCCTCCTGAGCCAAGGAAACCGACTTCGTTGGTTTTTAAAAAACGGCTCAAGGCGTCCCCAGCACCGATGCCTTTTTGTTGTCCAACAGTTGGTGTTTTCAATGAAAGTTATGGGGGCAATTTAAGATTCCTTCCTTGCAAAAAAGAGTTGATCGAAAAGGGAATTTATAGAAACATCCAAACCACAAGCCGGACGAAGATGCTACAGTGTGAAGCTGTTTGCATTTAATCGGCCGTTGCTTTCTGCAAAAACGTCCCCCCAAACTTTTCCCACGGCAGTTGGAAAGTTTGAAAGGTCAAAGCCTTCGTCCTACACCTTTTGTGGATTCCGGAAAGTGAGGGAGGTTAATAAGAATCCACTTGAATCCACTTCCAAAAATGTGACAATCCTTGTGGGATTACTGGGAAAAGGATTGTTGTCGCCAGCTAGCTATTTTCGCAAAAAAAAGAAACTGGCGATTTGATCTTGTCCTTCTTGTCCCATCCAATGATTCCATAGCAGTCAGCAATGTAGACCGGGCACCTTAAATGACACTTGTGGAACACGTGTTTTTTGCATAAAAACAAAAAAGTCCGTTGCAAGAAAAAAAGGAAAAGTCACGCAGCAACTTTCAATCTGAATCCGCCGGCCTTGCCGGCGTGTCTAGTGGAATGGGGCTTGATGACGGATTGCTTGTCTGTACTTTGCTTTTGCTTATATAGTCTAAGCTAAAGCTGATAATGTCTTTGGGGCGCGCTTTTACTTCGCCTAAAATCAACACCCCCCCCCNCCCCCCACC
>DF239705.1:0-48709 GCA_000507305.1 Breviolum minutum Mf 1.05b.01 | reverse complement strand
ACCATTTTTGATTTTGAAAGTTGGATTCCATTTTTGATTTGATGTCCATTTTTCGGATTTGAGTTGGAAATCCCATTTTCTGATTTTGTGATGTCGCTTGCAGTTGGGCAGTTGGGAAACCAACTCACGAAGTTGAGGTATATAAAGACCTCCAAAAATCCCAGTTGTGAACCTCCAGTTGCTTTTAAAAGAGGAATTCTGCAAATGTTGAACAAATGTGCCAGGTGATTCAAAGTGACCTTTTCATCCCCTAATTGGAGGTCACTTAACCCCTTAAAAGGGTCACTTAACCATCCCAAAAAGGTCACTTTGAATCACCAGGTGTGTGAACTTTACTCGAATTTCCGATCCAGCATCCACTTCAATGAAGCTACCTGAAGATTCCTAGCTCGTGTAAGATTATCCCTACATAAAAACATACAGTAGGATTTCATCCCCCAAAAATCAAGCAAACAAAAGTCGGATTCCCCCCCACATTGAGAGCAATGATTTCATATGCCAAGGTGCATCCCATGAATACCCAAAGAACCTCCGGCCACAGCCGAGATGATCTCTGGTTTCACACCCAAGGAGAAGAAGACCAAACCTTAACCAACTGCAGTGGGATCTTCGGACGAGACGCAAAACCTACGGTTTCACTTTTCACCCATATTAGAGGGGGCAACAAAACGACAACTCTCTCGATTGTTCATGTTTTTGGGAGTCACACCATTGAGTACATGGAGATAAGATCCGCCTACAGCCCGAAATTTCAACCCATACCGATACCCCAGTTGTTAAGTCACTACCCAAATGCAGTTACCAGAGAAGTCTTCAGCACTTTTGACAAGCAAAAAGTGGGAGGATGACACTTCTGTCATCTTTCACTTTCCAGATCAACATGAGATTTTCTGGTTGGAAGTTCCATACATCACCCACCATGGTCACCCCAGTCATCATGGATACTCAGAGCCAAGCAGGAGATATCGATATGGGCGGCCAAAGGTGCTATTGCCATGGCCAGTTTTCCCACATCAATCTTGGGACCAGGTACCTCCGGTCGTGTCACACTGCGACAAAACAAAAAACAAACAAAACCTGGCGCATCATTCACCCTTACGACTTCAGAAAACCAATCATTTCATAATTTCTTTCCGGAAGATTCTTGATCAGGTGGCTTGTTTGGAGGAACAGTTTGGAAATGAAGCATTTCCATTTCCACCTCAACAATTGGTCCATGTTTTTTTTCACTGTTAGCTAAGTTCATTTTTTCAGAAATTCGGTCCTCATGAAGTCACCAGCTGAAAGTGGGCTGTGTTTGTTTTGGGGCCCCGAAACTCCCATAATAGTTGAAACCCACCAAACCAAGTGGTTTGGGACCACAAGGTCCAACAAAAATCCATCCCGGATCTAGATTATTTTTCAAGATTCGTGACGTACAAAATCACCACATCAATGAGTTCCAGACAAACCAACCAACCAATAGATTCAGAGCGAATCTTTTTCCAGTACTTCTGCGCAATGCACCAAAAAAAACAGCTGCAAGGCGTTTCAGGACCCCTTCCATCTGCCCCCCCGGCCGCTGCGTACCAGGAAGGTGTCAATGGCCCGGCGGTACACCCGGCAGCGACGGGAATGACGGCCTTGAAAACGACGTCCTTCGGATCTGAGGGCGGCGCCAGGGAATGCTCCCCACTTTTGGCGCCAGGGTTTTTTTGGAGGGGTAACATGTACTCACCAACCAAATCGCTACTGAAGCCTCTATTAAAAGGTACAACTTGAGCTACTGAAACTCCCTATGCATCCAATTCGATGATGCCCTTTGGAACAGAATCTCGGACAGCGCAGGTCATGTCCTGATGAAATAACACGAAACGGAAACCTCACAAAATACCAGAAAACATGCAGCGCTAGTCACAAAGCCCCATAACGTCCCTAGATACTAAAACCCCTAGTCATACAAATCTCTCGAAATTCTTTTTGCCTTGGTCAAAAAAGAGCCATATATGTTTCATGGTAATTTTCAGACACCCGTGTATTTTTTTAATGTACCCAGTAATGGATTCCCTCCTCAAACACCCCAAAAAATTCCGTGAATTAAAAATAGGTATGTCAGTTATCTAAATTGAAAGGGTTTCACCATTGCCATCCCTGAAAGATTGAGTGCTTGAGGGTTCCAAGTCGACAAAATTGATCTGCTCGAAGCTTTCGGTCTTTTTTTTCGGAGCGAAAACGGGCACTGACACAGTGACCCATGGTATCTGGAACTCAAACCTCCTAGTTGATTTCAACCCGCAAATTACAGGGTTGGTGAAACAGTCCTGTTTAACGAGAAATGGTTAGCTCATCTCAAAATGCATCTATTGCCAATGTAGCTAAAAGGTAGGTACCTTTTCAGAACAGCCAACTAGCCGAGGCCATTTCTACTTGTCAGTTTGATGATCGAAGCCATCGCTTAGCTTCGACGGAAGATCTCTCAGTTCGTCACATTTTCAGCTGGCGAACAAATGCACCGAAAAGTTCCAGCCATCAACGAAATCAAAAAACCTTCTTCCCGTAATCATGAATGACGACATCATTCAAAAAAACCAATTGGAGATGAAGATGATATCATTTTTAGCAGAAAAAACCCAAACACAAATTGGAGGAGCTATCGAACTTTGTGACTGAACTTCTGATCGAGTCTTGGAGTCTTGTTGGGTATCTCTTTGGATACCATCTCTCAGCTCAGAGCTTTCAAGATCAAAGCCTAACGGCCGACAACAGCCATTTGGGCAACAAACAAACAAAAAATCTGAGGAATGTTCCCCAAAATGTATGGAACATGTAGATTTCACACCGTAAAAAAAAAATGGGATAAAGTACCAATTTTTCACCTAATGGCAGCTATTTCCTCGGATTGGTTTGAATTCATCAACAGTATGTGGCTTATATATATATAAACTATATCATACATATATCCCACTTAAAAATTTCACAAGAAACCTCTTCCACTTCATTTAATTAATCCGGATCAATTTGAAAAGCGGGTTCAAATCTCACACAACGGAAAGGTTGGACCCGCAGCAAACATCCAGCAGGAACATCCCACTTCTCCAGGCAAGTGTGTCATATGTCCTATTGAGAAAACAAAACGATTCAACCCTCTCAACCAAAAATTTGCCTGCTGGAAATTGGATCATATGATCAAAATATGATAAACAAATAGAATCTCTGAGACAGTGCGCAAGATGTCGTGTTAATTAGCAGAGACTACAAACCTGGGATTGTTGGAAGCAGGGATTGGGGAGATGGAAGGGTCTAAAACCAAGATGTCCTGCAAACCCTGACTCAGATTCCCATGAAAGTACGGAAATATCATGAAATTTGTTTCAAAACAACATAGAAAAATCTCAGCATCCTGCTCAACACTCACCCGTTTCCTGCTCCGCCTTCGGCTTGTCGGGTAAGGACAACTCTAGTGCTGCAGCATGGCCTTTATCACTCCTGAGTCCACCAAAGCCACGCCAAAAACACTGGAACAGTGGATAAATGAGAGTTAAAAATCGGGTTCCCTTCATGAAAATGAATGGATGATTTTACCCACTGTTACGGATTGATTGGCAACATGCAAGGAATAGTCATCAACCCAAGTAGTAGCGATTATAGTTAAACTCTACGTATCCGAATCATGATTGGGGATTCAAGTTTATTGAACTCACAGGGGGATTCATTCATACTGTCGGATACCAAAATCCCCTGGAAACAGAAGCGGTTACCGTGCTGAATGCTTTCGCCTCACTATTTACAATCTGCAGGTATGATCATTACATCCGTTCACTTTCAGGTGGTTGCAGGAGATGACGTTCCAAAAAGTTCATCCTTGAAAAGTTGGACCAAAAAGTAAAAACATCGATAGGTTTTGGTTGGTGTTTTCCAATCGCCGAGCTTCATCTTTACCCAGGTCTTTTTCACGATGTCAAGGAGTTTTTCCTCACCCATCGCATCCTGACCACGGCTGTCGTTGCTTATCTTGGAAGTGGTTCACGTGAAACAAAGAATCAAATGTATCAATGGAAAACATTCATCTTTTGTTTCTGTGGCTAGGATTCCAAATTATGAAGGGATGAAAGAAACTACTGTATTATTGCAAACCTCTTTTACAAAATGCGAGGTCCTGAAAATTGGATCCCAATAATATGTTTGTTGAATCATCTATGAAGGTCACCTGGATGTGATAATACCATGATACAAGGTCGGATCTACAAAAAACATGTTGGGCAATGGACTTCTTCCGCAACCATAACCAGTCAATAAAACGCCCAGCGTTTTAGTCTTCTTGTGAATGCTTCATCGAAAAAATGTTTGCAGAAAGGAGTTTAGCAAAAGAAATGGTATTGAGCAGGAGATCAAAACCATCTCTTTGTGACCAAAAGATCTAGGATAAACACCTCTGATTTAAGACTACCATCTTCAATGACCCTTCAAAAACCCTCCTGTATAAACCCAAGGCTCAAGAACACCCATACCACCAAGTAACAACATCGAATCTTCCAACAAAATTCTCCAACAAAATCAGGCCTTCTCTGGTTCCAAAGCATGTTTTTGAGAGAAGGGAAACCAATAGAACTCCAAAAACACCAGGCAAATCACATCCTCCAAGAGTTGCACTTCCTGACAACAAAAGCAGGTAGACAGACTGGAAGCTATGTACCAGTAACTTGTTGTTGCCATGTATTTTTGGGATGTTTTGAGGATTGGTTTTTTGTTTCCAAATGCTTCGAAAAATATGTTGAAGAGAAACCTTGCCTTTTTTCTGCATGTGCCTGGCAATCATTTGCAAAAACCCGGAAGTGAACGAAAAAAAAACATCCAACCCATGACATTCCAAGGTCCTTGTCACCCTTGATATCTTGCTTCGTGAGAAGCTTGGTGACTCGCTCAGCTTCTCTCTTGCCATAGCCTGCCTGGAGAATTGGGGAAGCTGGCGATATGGGGGCAACTCCTAAAATGGTGGGTTTTCCCCAACAGCCATGGCTTTTCCTACTAAAAAATGATCATTTTGAGGTGTGAAATGGGGGGGAAACCCACCATTTAAGGAAACACCCATATGATTTGGACATACTGTTAATGGTTCAGAAATCCCAAGGCCAACCACCGTTTGGATGGTGCTTGGCCAACCCGTCGATATCGTTGTAATCCAACTCCCCTCACCTTCAACATCTCCTCTTTGGCAATCCGCGCATGCATCTTGCCCAAATCCTGCCTGGTTTTCGGACATTTCTTTGAGAAAAAGAAAACGGTGGAAATTCCGGGATGTCCAATTGGAACTGATCTCAAGGAAAAGTTTTGGGTTTTTTTGGCCCTTTTCCTGGCTTGGAAAAAACAAACGGCTCGTTTTTAATGGTATGGAATCGTCACAAATCATCGTCCCTGGTTTTGTGATCCACAACTTCCTGGTCTGGATCTTTCGAGTGAAGGCAACCTCAACCTTGAACAAAAAGATACAGAAAAATGCCACAAACCAACTTGCTATGTATTTGGTGTTTATGATGCTCTTCAACTAGAAAAGAACCACTTTTCACATCTTCACTGTTTTTGTTGTCGGTTGAGTCCTCCATTTCTTGTATCCAGCCGTCCCCTCCGGGTACAATCGCCGCTCGCTGACCCAGCGTTTCACATGCTGCGCCCTCGCAGCGATCTGCACCACGTGTGACGCCCAAGGAGCAAAGATCCGGAGGCGACGAGACATGCGTTGCCCATACAACCATTCCTGGATGAAACGGTGGCCGAAAGGCCGAATAGGTGGCCCGATGGTTGTTTACCTGAAGTCCTAAATCCGGTCCTTCTTGCAGAACAACAAGAAAGTTGGGGGGGAAGGAATCAACTGGTAAAATTTCAACCGGAGATTCGGACTTGGGTTTTTGGCTGCATTTGCCAAGGTAGGATGTGTTTTACCACAAACATAACCCAAACGATTACTGTAGATTTCGAACTTCAATTGGGGTCCCAACCGTCTTTTTAAACCATACGGTATACCAACCAACCGTCATCCAACCAACCCAAAACGGACGGTAGTCCTTTGGTCTCGTGGGTCCAGACGCCTCTTTCGATTCTTCACCGGGTTGAAGTTCTTCCTGCCGTGGATCTTCCGAATTGATGGAATCAATGGCAGCCTCAGGAAATTCCAGGATTCAATTGGCTGGGCTGAACCCAGGGAACGTTGAAAAGGCCTTTCTTTTAAATGAGAAGGGAAGATTGAAAAAAAATCGGAGGCCAAAATTGTCAAAATGCAATGAACCTGTGGAGGGTCTCACATATTTAGACTTCAGGGAACCCTTGAAAAACTTTTTTTGATAGATTCAACACCGGTTTGGGGCCCCCTTTTGTCCGAAGCAACAATCTGCGCCTTAGTATTGTCACCAACCCCGTTGTTTTTTTGCACAAACATCATTTTGCTAGCGCGCAACCAACCCAAGCAATATACCCCTTCTGCCACAAATAGAGCAAGTTGACACAACTCAGCATTTGCCAGGAACGGTAACAATGGGTTGCATCAGGATTTGCTCAATTGAGTTACACCCGACTCTTTCTGGTTGGGAAAGAGCCGGGAGATCCTGATTTTGTTTGGATGAAGTAATCCCCCAAAAAAGGCCGGGTACTGTATCAAAAAACATCCCCCTGAACCTGAAGAAACAACCCTGTGTTTTTCTTCGCTCATTCTGGTGACACCAAGCATCCAATACTCTTCGAAGTCTCCGCTGTCTGTTGAAATACCAGGCCGCCAAACCAAGTGTTGCGATGGAGGCAGAGCCTACAATGACACCCCAACGATTCTGTTTCTCCATCGCCCCAAGGTGAAATGGCACACCTCAAGTCAAATATCCAACCTATTCCAACTTGAAAACTCATTGAGCCGAATGGCAGCAGTTGAAGGTTTGACATCCCAAAAAACTGGAGTCTGTTTGGCCCCCTTGCATTGTTGATGATGTCCACGGGTCCAATCAAGGGCCTACTATGATGCAAATATGGTTCAAATAGATCCAGATTTACGGCAGTTTGCAAGCAAAAGCTACTCAAAAATCTTGGATTTCTTATGAGAAATCAGTATTTTCATCCATTTTCATTCATGTCCTTGATTTCTCCAATCGAATTGGTAGATTTCTTACATCTCCGGTAAACAACCTCTCCAGTCCTCGGTGAAGTGCTGACAAGGACAAACCTGTGCGTGACCATAGACGTGACCCAGGGATACGTGTGGCATATATCTATTGATATTTGCTTTTTTGGGAGACAAATAGAGATGAATTAATGCGGGTTTGGTTATGTAGATGTTTACATAATCTATTAAACATATATTTTAAAAACATGTAAAAAAATGTGTATGATTCCAAGATCCGGAAAAAAGAAACATGTCTTTTTTGGGCTTGGAAGCTCTAGAAAACTCTCGTTGCGAACATCTCCGGCAACGGATTCCCATGACCTGATCATCCAATTATTGAGCGTCGAAAAACCAAACCCAAAGCGCCTTTTTTTTTACCAAAAAAAGGGGGGTAGTTGTAGGCAAAACCAAACCGAACAAAAATTCTCAACACTTCAAAGAACTCTCAACTTTTCATGGGCCTCCTGATTCCAAAACCATCCTGACAAGTCCTATAAGTCATCAAGGGGTCATTATAGTACCAACCCAAACAATGCACTTATATAAGGGAAATCCCTCAAAATGATTTATTTGTTGCATTGTTTCATGTCCCCCCCAAAAAAAATGGGCTCCCATTTAATGACCCCCTGGTCATCCCCCACCTGCCGCCGCTACACTTCCAAGAAGTCGGAAGCTGTGCCCCGCCGCGGAAGTGCCCATTGCTGATGCGGTCGCCGGTCGCTGCCAGCCGGAAGTGCCCTTGGCATCGGCATCACCTGTGACGTGGCACCTAGAAAAGCAATGATGGTTAGGTTGTAAACAGACATCAAAAGCTTGCATTGTTCATATCAAAGGCCTATCATTTGGCCTCAATTTGAAAGCAAATGGCCATCCACTGAACAAAACTGTATAAAACGGTTTCTTTTGGATTGTTCCAAATCATTAGAGTAATAAATTGAGTTTTCCATAGTTGTGCACACTTAGAATTTAAGCTGCGAGAAAGTTCAGTGGCTTTCGAGTAGGATGATTGTATTGAGCGCATTACAACTCACTTGTATTTTAGAACACTTCGAAAAGCCCTTTTCCAAACTTAACATGTTCCTGCCAGGCACGAAAATGGAGGATTTTTATCAATCAACAATTTTTGCCAGAGATTTAGATTGAAGTTGAGGTATTTACCCATTTTCAGGATGCTTGTCCTGATGTTAGAAAAAGAACACACCCCAACAAAATCATCGGCCGATCTTCCTACCTCGATAACGGAGAGTTCTCACCTGACAACGATGAGTCCAGGTGATTCAAGCCGTGACCTTATCCCCAAACGGTGGAGATTACCAACACCCTTTTAGTTTGGGTCACGTTTTCACCATCCCAAAAAGGTCACGTTCGCAGAATTGCCAGGCTTTAATGATGTCCTCAATTCCAAATATGAATGGATGGGATGTTTTTTGGAAGTGATTATCCCTCGCAAAAAAAAAAACCTTTCTGATGGATGTTATATGAAAGGAAAGGTCATCTTCATATTTTACGGCATTCAGTAGATACTGTACTTGGCGGAACCGGGACGTCTCTCCAAATTCGGTGGGCCCGAATTACTCCTGGTGGCTTCATGGCCACAGGTCTTTAAATGTTGACAATACAACCTTTTGTGGGACAACCTACCAACAACAATATTGCAACCAGCAACAATCATTCCGCAACCTGAAAGATCCCCAACACAAATTTCTTCCCTTCTTCCATCATGCAATTGTGGAAAGTGAGGCAAATACTGAAAGTTTGTGGATCCTTTACCAAAAAATATGAGAATCCAGCTAGCCACCAAAAACCTCCAGCTACTTGTGAAACATATTCACCGCAACAAATGTCACAATTTAACAAAACTGGCTCACCGCATCCAGTTCCTTTTCAGAGTTTCCTCGACCCATGGCAGATTCCTACACTACTGAGAGGTTTCAAAACAAAGTGTCCGACCGGAAGAGTGACACGCCTCTTGCAAGGGCAACCAAAGAGGCCGATAAGGCAAGGTGGCTGCCATTACTACGTCTTTCAGAAAAGAATCGAAGCTTCAAAAACTGCGGGCCACAAAGTTACATCGAAAGCCAGTTGTTGCAGGCCAATTTGGCTTTATTTCTTTATATAAGCAACTTGAATCGCAAGATCAGCAAAAAAAGGTGCAGCAATTCGTTGCCTGAAGAAAAATTAGGACGCAAAAAGCTTTCCAGGCCTGAGTTTTGTTCAACCCCTCCCTGATTATCAATGTTTTTTGTTCAATAAGATCTATTGACCTGTTCAAAATGGGATGTCGAAAGGTGAAAAAAAAAGGGTTTTGGTCACTGCAGGTTTCCTCAAGTTCCAGAGCCTTCGGCAATTGCAATCAAACCTGCGAGTCGTTTGATCCATTTTCCAAGCGCTAGCTAGGCCAGCAGTCAATGTGGAATGTGTTTCCTAGTCCCAGCGCTATTCCTGCGGATGGGAAAAACATGGCTGCGATGTGCTCAGATGTCAGGGTAAAAAGCGCTGCCCCGCATCACGCTTCAGTTCAACACTTTCAAAAGCGGTTATTTTCAAACGGTGGGCACAACATGACACAGTCATACAACTGAGAGACGACATCCATCTCAGTTGCACCTCTTGGGATGGTGGGTTTTTAAGCACAAAACATGGGGAGTTTTTATCCACAGAATCAAAGTTGAGGCCACGAGGCTGCGAAGAGAATCGAAACTTCCAGCAACTTCCCAAAAGCACATTTTGTGGCCGAAATCTTGATGGCTACCTTTGGATGGTTTTTCTTTCTGATTCACCCAACAAAGAATTTCCCAACAAAGATCTTTGGGTTGCAGGCCTTAACAGTGACACAAGTTCACATCGAGAACTACGGAACAGAAAGAAAAAACCTACATCCCATATTATACTGGCTGGAAGTTCTAGAAGGGGTAGACCCTTAAACCACACATGAGAACCTAGTGGACCCGGGATGTCGAGGAAACTTCTGCTGACCTCCTTGAGTTTAAGATCCAGTTCCTCCAGTTTTGCGTCAAGGATTTGTTGTGCCCACCACGTCCGTCCCAATAACGGTATGACTAATGGGTCGCTTGTCCCACCGAAAGGTAGACAGTCAGATGGTGGATTTTGTAAACTCTCCGCTTGATTTGTTAATTTTCAATCCAAGGAATTCGATCAAGTGGTTAGTTCGGTCACGACGCCGTCCCAAGTGTCACAGTCATCTTCGCAACAAAGCGGGAAAGAAGAAGGTCAGAACGGCCGGGAAGCCACCCAAATACGACGTCTATCTGGATGGAAAAGCAAATTGAGAATCCGAGAAATTTGATAAAACATACAAGCAATGGACATATGTTTTTTCGAATCTCCACCCCACAAGTCCTGTGTTCCGTAGCTGAGGAGTGCTAAAAATTGTCAGGCTGGATCTAAACACCGTGCCTGAAGAAGCTATATCTTGGAACATGGCCACTTTTACTGGGATGGGGGGGAATCCCCATCCCAAAATACATCAGTAAAAAATGATGCTTCAGCAAACTACACTTGCATGGTTTAAAAGTCCACCAATTACCAATTCATCAGATTCGCATTTCCTCATCAAATCCATTGGAAAAAAATCCATTGCAAGCCATTTGACTATCATGACGTACATGCAGCATATCATATCTGTGTAGAAAAGATTTTCAAAAAACAAACATGTGACCTGGACCATCTCCAAATATGTTGCATGTTCTTTGTAGGGTTTCCCGACACGGGCATTATATAGGAATAGTTTGACAGCGAAAATGGATAATCCATTTCTGCTGCCAATCTTTTACGCAGGCCTCGGCAATTTTGAACACAAGAGCCTGAGGATTTCAGGGACCCAGGGACCTATTCAAGAATCGCCCTCCAGCAATAATTCCGTTGAAAAAAAATACTGTATATGGGTGTTTCCAAAAATAGGTGTACCCCCAAATCATCCATTTTAATAGGGTTTTCCCTTATAACCATCCATTTGGGGGTACCCCAATTTTTGGAAACATCCATATGGTTTGTACTGGCATTTCTTTAGCAACCACGAGAGAAGGCAAAGCATCCTCACCAATTTGGGGGAGATCATAACCTTTCTGATAAATAAACAGGCAGCTGGCGGTTTTACATCTGTGGGGCGAATTAAAAGTGTTACACTTGTAACCTTGTAACCAGTACAGCTGCCGTGCGATTGCTATGGCACATGTCCAATTCTAAATAGATTTCCCTTGGTGTCTTTGACAAAAAGGACTGTGGAATCCTGCATTTCCTTGTTCAAAATAACTTGAATAATTATCAGAAAAAATACCCGTGGACAACCATGGAAAGTCCTGTCAGGGCCGTGGAAAGACCTATCAGGACGGTGGACACCCCCCTCCAGAATCACCATGTTTTACTTCCCCCCCAAAAAAAACAGGGTTAGATCCCTGATCAAGTTGAGACTGATTTCGTAAGCAATATTAAAAAACGCTTGGAGTACCCAGCGTTCCCATTTTTTGGACAAGGTGAATTGGGCGTTTACTGAATTGATCATTTCGATTGTGCCAAACTCTGGCGAATTTTACAGACAATGCGGCCCTTGACAAACGGCATGTTCTGGAAGAATAGGTCCCTAAGATGCCCTGAAATGGGTGCTGTGCAAAACATTGCGAAACGGGACCTGAATAGGTCAAATAATTCCAGATTCCAATCTGGGATCGAAACACGTCAAATAGGTGACCCTATAGACTTGATTCTCTGGAGTGGATGTTGGGTCCTTGACCTTTCAAAACTGCAAACATTGAAGTTCAGCCAAACTTCATGACCCTAAACACGGAGTCAATCTATACCACCAGTATCCGAACAAAATCAACTTCGAAACAAGAGCAACAAACGATCGAAATCTCCACACACATGATCTTCAAAATTCAGAATCCATTGAATGGGTATGGTATGAGTATGGCTCAAAATTCAAAAGGACTGAATCCGCAATATCTGCTATAGTCCTAAGAGGAAAAAAGTTGGATCCCCAATCTGTGTGCACTTCAAAAATCTTGAAATCTAAAGCCCCGAAGCTTCCAAAACAAGACAGGATCCACGAACCCCAATGCAAAAACAGAAGCTATGTGAAAATTCCAACACAGCTACTCTTAGCCACCCTACTCCTAGCTACTCTAGGTCCTCTACTCTCAGCTACTCGAGCTTCACTACTGTCAGCTACTCTCAGCTACGCTAGCTATTCTGAGCTTCTCTAGCTACTTTACTCACCTAGTCTCAGCTGCCCTTAACTACTCTAGCTATCTCTAGCTACTCCAGCTATGCTAGCTACCGGTAGCTGAGAATAGAGTAGCAAGAGTAGCTGAAAGTAAGCTAGCTCGGGTAGCTGAGCGTAGCTAGGGTAGCTGAAAGTAGCTGAGAGTTGCTGAGAATGCTAAAGTAGCTGAGAGTAGAGTAGCTGACCAAGTCAAGTTCAAGGGAGAAATTTCCAGTCAAATCAACTTTTTGAAGCTTTTCGTACCTACCCCCCCCAAGAGCTCGCACTCTTTCGACCTGAAAAATGATGCTGAGAAGTGGGAAAACTATATGCATTCCTTACAAGATGGCTTTGTGGCGATGTCTTTGCGGGGTGTAAAATATACGCGTATAGTTGGCACCCGCCTTTCAAAATGAGTTGCTCATTTTTGCTGGCTTGTGTTCCGTTCTCGTGACTACCAAGACTGAAGGTGATGTGTTCGCAGGTCGTTTTAAAGCCACAAATCTCGAACTGCAGATATTCAAACACTTGGAACTCAATTTTTCGGACCCATCCATCTCGTCCACCAAAGTAAACAAAGGTTCTCAAAAGGCAAAGCAGTTGAGTTGGGTGTTCTCTTCGGAAGGACCTCAAGACAACCTCTTTGATGTTGCCTGCCTGACAACGGTGACAGAGCGGTGAAAATACACCCACGGTACATACTTACAAATCTTTTCTTGATATTCAAAGGAGCAGGAACCATGCTAATCATCTGGATTGTACCTACTCACATATCACTGATCAACAAAATTCCACAAAGAGATTCTGCTCTTGTCTCGTGCTCATGGGGTTGTGAGCCTGGGTTGGGTGCTTGGGCGGTTGATGGATACTTCAAATAGATCTGAAGTTTAGAGCTTTTCAGAAGAGATGAAATAAATGGGAAAAGTCCATCAACACACATACAGTATACGTTTTTGGACCAATTTCGAAAATAATTGGTGGTTCACCCGATTGAAACATATGAATCAAGCGGGAAATCTTCCCCCAAAGGAATGAAAATCAAAAAATGAAAAAACCACCTAGAACCCTGCAAATGATGAGATACTAGATAATCATCTGGTTCACAGGACTTTGTCTAGCTCAGCGATATCAACCTCTTCTTCAACTGAATGACTTCTGAGCGGTTTCTCACCCTTGTTTTGCATTTTTACTGGGAAAACTACAAGTCTTAGAAGGAAACATATGACCTGACCCCTGTCCAAGAATTCCATCTCTTGTGTTGAAATATCACATTTCTGCCAATGTTTAGTTTGTTTTTTAGGATTGCAATCCCAACATCCACACCCGCACTTTACCATCGACTAAGGATTCCAATTTCCTTTGGTAGTTACCTTCCAATTCGAAAGGGATCCCTTTAAAAGAAAACTCGGGATCCAAAAAAAATGTCCACAAAAAAAATTAGAATGTCAGAGGTGTAGTTTCCTTTCACCCTTTCACAATCACCCCAAAAAAAACTAGTGTATATATAATATATATATATATATATAAACTACAATAAATATCTAGCCCCCCTAAGACCAATTTTTTAAATAGCTTTCACCCTGTTGACTTTGCTTGTTTTGAAGCTACGTGCCTTGTTCTGGAAAGGTTGATAATCATTCTGGATGTTTCTTCTTTAATAGAGTTTTTCCTGTTAAGGTTGAACTATGCATTTTGAAAGAACATGAAAACCATCCTTTTTGATCAATCTCTTCGTTAAACAAGACCCGCCCTGTTCAATAAAGCTCTTGATGCGCGTTTCCTTCTCGAACCGGGTTTCATACAACTCTTCCGTATTAATCGTTCTTAATCAAACCCGTCACTATTCAACAAAATCACTTCTTCTGATACCACCCTTCCTTTTCAAAAAATTATCTTTTTCGTGTATATAAACAAAAAATATGCTAATTGAATATATTATGTTTATACATAGATAGATATATTTTTTTCTTTTTTGTGTTCCAGGTTCAGGGTCGCCCCCCACCCCCTTACCGTGGTCATCGTCATGGTCATAACCCATCAAACCCCCGCTGTCAAGGGGTGGGGGCCATCCAACCTCCAACCAGCAGAAATGAAACTCGTATGATGAGATGAAACAAGTTGATATCAAGCAAGATAAGATCGAAGCATATATGCTTCTGTAGGCTTAGATCAGATACCGAAAACTAGATCAAATAAGATACTGTAAAGGAAAGTTAGACAAATACCAAAGTTAGATCGATAGCAAATGGGGTACAGAGGCTGGAGGCTTTAAACTTTTAGCGGATAGAAAATTTAGATTCATATGAAAACTTGACATACAAGCGGGTGCGATTGCACTACTCCACAATGTCGAAGATGAAACACTACAAATGCTTCAGTTCTAGAAGGGTTGCAAAAATCGTGCAAACAACACGTTTTCGGAAGGTTGGTTTGCGGAAAACCTTCAAATTTGCCGGTTTGGGGACCGTGCCAGGCAGCCACCATGCAAAAGACACTGCAAATACCACCGGAATGCAGGCTTTGGGACCATACAGTAACATGGGGGTGGGGTTGGTAGGGGGCCGGGAATATGTATATATATATATATATATGTATATATATATGTTTTTATATATACACATAATATATATATATATCTATATTACATATATATATATATATATACAGTACACATATATGTACATATATGTATGCATAATAAAATGACAAAAAGTATTCTTTTTNGGAAAAAATGAGGGATTTTTCGTCATGGCCGGTCAACCTTTATTAAGGGCTTTAAATATTATATATATATATCTATATTACATATATATATATATATATACAGTACACATATATGTACATATATGTATGCATATAAAATGCAAAAAGTATCTTTTTCGAGTAACTTTCCGTTCCAAAAAATCCTTTCATACAAGAGTTTCTATCCAAATATTTCCTTCATCTTGAGAAGCAACAAAATCTGCTTGCTTAATCCAATCCCTCCTTTTTGCTCAATCTTGCTTTCTTGATTAAATACAGATGTTCCTTTTTAATCAAGTTCTTTCATAAAAGTCCTACTCTGTCTTGAATCGAACCATTCTCTTAAAGACAAGTCTTCGCTTTCAATTCAACTCTTCCTCTTTTAGTAAAACTCCTCCCTTTCACACAATCTTCTTTCTTCAATCAAACTCTAACTTTTCAATTCAGGTCTTTCCTTTTAAACGTTTCTTTTTAAACGTCTTCTTTAGATACAACTCTTCCCTCATAAACAATCCTTTTTTGATTCGACCTTTCTTGTTATTCAGACTCCTCTCTTTTAATGCAACTCTTCCTTTCAATAGGGCCCTTCATTTTGCGATTCCACTCTCCCTTTTTCAAAACAACTCTCATTATTCTTGACTCCTTTTCTTCTCAAACCCTGTTTAGTACCATCCTTCCGTATTAATCAACATCTTTCCTAATAAAATGCTTCCCATCTAAAGCAAACTTTTTCCTCCAGTCAAAACTCTTCTTTTGGAAACTTTTCAAAACGTCTCTTCCAAACAATGTCTGAATTTCAGTGTTCCTTTTCCTTCAAAAAGGTCTCGGACCTTCCTCTTTGATGTAGCTCGTCCTGTTAGACTTGAACTATTTTGTTGAAAAAAAGCATCCTTGTTTGATCAGATCCAACTCTTGATTCCTGCCTTGCTCTGTGTTACATTTAGCTAAATTCTATTACCATCCAGACCCTTGTATGGGAAACTTATGACTGGTTCTTGGGCTCCAGTGCAATTTGGCTTAAATTCCTAGCGCATCGATGAATTTACGCGGAACATTCTCACCATCGTTGCGGATTGCATCATGGGATGAGAGTAATCCGCA
Source organism: Breviolum minutum Mf 1.05b.01 (assembly GCA_000507305.1). Lineage (NCBI taxonomy): Eukaryota > Dinophyceae > Suessiales > Symbiodiniaceae > Breviolum > Breviolum minutum. The sequence goes on along the minus strand of DF239705.1, from coordinate 32,525 downwards.
AATTCTGATGCGCCTTATCGCCTTGCTAAACCTCGAGAAAGTCAAACAAACAAAAACCAGGGAGACTTTTGGAGAAGTGTTGGTTTTAGGTCCGAAGATGTTTCTTGGTTTTCATTGAATTTGCTTTTGGTTTAGATCCTTAACTTAAACACAAACAATAAAAACAAACACTTGAGTCACTTGAGTATTTTTGGTTTTTGCATTGTCTTAACTACGAGCTTCTTCAAGAAAACTAAAGTTTTTTTGGTGTTTCAGATGCTCAAGAAGAAACGTACAACCAATTCATCAAAAAGACAAAAAAACATTGTGAAGACTTGTTTTTTTTTTGGGGGGGGGGTGCTGTTCTTCAAGAAAGGGTTCCTTCAAAAAAAACAAAAAACTTAGGGTGTTCTTCGGTTTTTTAAGAATCTAAACAAAAAACACAAAAAAATAAAGGAAAACAAAAACATCATCTGTGGACCTGAAGCCAAAACTCCTCCAAAAGGCTTTGATTCATCTAAAAATCAACAAAACATTACAAATACCAGTAAAGTCTGCAAAAGGATCTTGGGGGGAACCATATTTGTATATGCGTAGTTTTACTCATTGAAAGAGTTCCGGCCCTCCCCAAACGTTCGCCTTTCAAGATCCGTGATCACACTATCGCTACTTCTGCCGCCACTTCGGACCGTAGGGAATCCCTGGACCTGCTGGAAAGATCGACCACACCATTTCAGAGGGAACACAAGTTCTGATTTATAAATCTAAATACATAAATATCAATATATCGGTAGACATACACATTGTGGTGGCTGGTTGCGTTTCCGTGGTGTGTCGGTAGCAGTGATCAAATATAGTCAAATGCGCCAAAAATATCTATCAATTTGGATGATTGTATACAACGGCTGCTTGTATGTCCACATTTCGTCGCACTGAGATCAATTGTGGAAACTTGTGGAGGTGCCTTTTTCACAAGATGAGAAGAAGTTGGGGCGGGATGATAGAATCTTCCTCCTTGACTTTCATAAACAACCGCAAATCCGATTTTTGTGCCTTTTTTCTCCACCTCTTGTGGATGTGTGGACCACGAAAACTTTGATTTTGCAGAGTTTTCCCCCACTTATGCTTCACATGCAAGAATAGCCGATGTTGATATAAACACCTGGTACCCAACAGCCAACCAATGATTCGAAATCACCACTACCATCCATCTTGAAACAACTGGTTGGCGAGCTCGGGTTCCAAACAAATATAATGTGTAGATATCTATACATTGGATTCTTCCTCTACCCTGATATAATTCACTTGCAGCGAAAGCTAGTATAACTTATTTTTGCTGATTTTAGCCTCACTTTTTTGTCCTGGTGTTCTTCTTGTGTCCTCGAGATTTCGTTGCCAAAGGTTGTGGCAAAGCATTTGCCACAAATATTTGTGGCAAAGCATGTCTCGTTTTTTTTTCTCCGTGAAATTTCGTTGAAGTTTCCTCGAGTTTGGTGTGCTAAGATGGGGATGGAGTCGACAGTTGCCGCAGTTGGCGCTTCATGGAGTTGGATAATGAAGAAATAACGAACCACCAGAAAATTCATGACAAATCACAATTGGTCAGGCTAAACAAAAACATCCAAATGATGCGTCCTGGAATACTTGTAGGCATAGTTGTTCACTAAGACTATAGACGGTAGATATACTGAAATCATCATAATTCAAATTACCACTGACGGTCGAAGTGACCATTTTAGAGAAGGAGGGATCCATGATTCATGATCAAAGGAAGTTTAGTTTAGAGACCTCAGGGTTACGACGTTTTAACACCACCAAATATCACCACATCACTCACATCTCACATCACACATCATAACTTGCCACTCACATCACTCACATGTCACATCACGCACGTCACTCACGTCACTCACGTCACTCACGTCACTCACGTCACTCACGTCACTCACATCACTCACATCACACATCACTCACATCACACATCACTCACATCACTGACATCTCACATCACGCATCACTCACATCACGCATCACTCACATCACGCATCACTCACATCACATCAAAAATCACCGCAGCATTTGCTGATGTTGGAGTGTCACTTTTTAGGGGCAGGCGCAACGTTTGCTGATGTTGGAAAATTATGTGGACTTCGCCAGGGAGGATAAGGGTAGCAGCTTCGTCGTGACAAGAAATGTCACACAACGCACAGTGGATGGTTGTGAGGGATGTTTGGGCCAAAGGGGTATACCACAAGATATTTTGCTAAAAGTACCATTGTTAATTATGTACTGAAAGAATGAAATGATTAAATGTACTGATGATTCGATAATTCTAGGCTCGAGAATTTTTTGCGTCGAGAATTTTGTGTAGAGGTTGCACGATGCATGTACTAGCTTCCTACAAAAGAGAGCTAACCATCTTACCATATCCAATGGGTTCCTTTGCGTGGTGCTTCTTCCAATGTGCTTTCCAATTCTTGTGCTTCTTCGATGTTTGCACCCCCGAAATTTCACAAAGAGACCAAAAACAAGGTTTGGAAAATGTATCTCCTTTCAAACAGGACTATTTTGGGTATCTATGCAAATTTTCAGGAGAATAAGCCATGTTTTCATCGTGATGGCTCCACATTTTCAATGTCATCGCGGTAGAATCCATAGGAAGTCCAGCAAAACATCACCAGAAGGGAAACCACATCGAAGCCTCTCAGGGTTTCGCGTGAAAGTACAAGTTGGTCATAGGGCTGTGTCTAGGCCTCGTTGTTGGGAATCCTGTTAAAGGGTGTGAAGGTGAACGTCGCCAACTTGTTTCTGGCATCCCAATGTATCTGCATCACTTCGCATCAGATGACATTACATCACCACCACCGACACACCACTTAAACACACCCACAACCAAACGAACTGCTGAGGGCTGGTGCACACAAAAATCTCGGTTTGGGCATCGCATTGGTTGGTCACCATAGGCACATTCTATAGGCACATTCTCTTTCTTTGGCGTATAGTTTTTTCCTTTTTTTGAAACTTCCGCCCCTGGCTTGCCCGGGTCTACTTGTATATGTTGTATGACTAATTCAATGCACTCTTTCTTTTCATCATAGGTAGAAAAACTATGAATAATCATATACAACTCCACAACGGTGCATTCCACCTCAAAAGCAATGGATGATGATGTGGATTTCCTCGCGATGTTTGATGATTGCTTGCTCTACATTAGATCAGGATGGTCAAGATGCAGGCAGCAGTTGATCAGTTGTGGCACCACAAGGAGAACTAAACGATTTCCCAACAAATTTCTAACAAAATTCACAGGAGATTCAGAGGCAAAACGATGATTGCCACAAAATTTGCCACCACATTTCCCTACAAACATTCGTCGTTGAGTGGGGATATGTTAGTTCCCAGGAGGGTTTACTTTTTACTGTACATTTGAAATTAGATGAATGATATGTCTATATATCAAGGACTTCGCGTTGTGCGAAACCATCCGGTCAAAAAGCCCAATACAAAATGGCCCAAAACAAAAAAAAAACACTCAAGCGATTTTGAACTGCAATTTGCCGAAAAACAATATATTTTCTCAGAAAACAAAATTAATCTTGATTATCCGCGTGTGGACTGTAATTATTTTGTTTGCTCTGATTCAATCCCAAAAGTACAAGAGCTACAAGAGTTCCACTGCGGCAAAATCGGCGACCAACAACAAGAAGAACAAAAGCAACAAGCACCACCTCAACAACAACGCGACAACGACGACGACTACGACACGGAAAAGGACAATGACGACAACACCAACAACAAGTCTTTGGAGAAGACATCTAAAAGCATATTATCTATATTATTTGCGAGGGACACCACAGTAAAGGAAATTTCGCTCCCAGCCCCGAAACCAATTCAACACATCTGCCATGCTGAAAAGCATGTTGCCGTTAACAATATCCTCGCCTCACGGACTTGCGGTCCGAGGACAAAGAAGAAGAAGACACCTGAAATGGATCCATGATTTTTCAAGTCATGAAAGCAACCCAAACTTCATGCACTATTGTAAGGGAAATCTCTCAAAATTACCCCATACATCTGTAGTGTTTGATCCTCCCACCAAATGGGATAATTTTTCATGATCCCTCAATAATCAAAGCTGAAATAATTGAAGGAGACACAATTATTCCACCAATAAATCGGTCTTCCACAACAAGCCACAGAGGTCAGAACACAATAAGCTGCAGCCACAATGCCCACAAAACAAGACGCCCCAGGGCCCAGGGATCAAAAAAACTGTTCTTTTTAAATCACCCTCCACCACTAACCGCCTGTTGGTCCATTGATAAGACTATAAGGCATAAAAAGACCCTTACGTTTCTAGCTAGGATACCTCAGTGCAGAAAAGTCAAAGGGGATAAGCTGAGCTTAAAAAAAACATGTCAAAGAAAAAAACTATCTCCACCAGTCCAGTGACACGCAATCCATAGGAGAAATCTTTCCGGTCAACCAGCACTTCCGCGGACATCATCGTCATGAATGTGGTGATTTGCCTGCAGATTTGTGGAAATGCCAAATCCGTGGTCTCTGGCACATCAAGTTTTTCAGGGTCTATTTTTCAGAAATTCATCAACAATTATTCCAGCAATTCACCCTGAAATTCCAAGACCATGGGAATAGCCATCGAAAACTCACTGGTTTGTGGGCAATCAGAAGGAAGTCAACTCGACGGAGATCCTTTGTTGACAAAACCCCCAGATTCGATCTGAAAGGAACGTGCCTTTCAGCACCCCCAAACCGATGCCGAAAACATGTCCAACTTACAAGCTGTTTTTTTTCGGGAGCAGGGTCTGCTTATGTTCCAGGTGTATGTTGGTAAAATCTTAGGCTGTTCACTAATAGAGACTTGACATTATAGTCAATCAACTATTATAGGCCGCATATGTTCGATTCTTGGTTTGGGCATATCCGCAACTTAAAAAACACGATCTGGCTCCATGGCATTGGAAGGGGCCTGTCATGGAATCAAAGAAAGGCTGCTCATTGACCATGTACAGCTTAGTATACGTTCTGGGAAGAGGGCGGTCGCTTGGGCTACCATTGCTTTGGGATAGGAATCATCAACCCATGACGTGACAATTTTCCGCTGAAGGCCTGGTATCATACACAGCCAGGGCATCAAATGCTTGTTCCATTTCCTGGCGAAGATTCTGGAGGCAATATGGCAATCCATTCCACATTTTTTTTCGCAAAAAAAATCACCTTCACGCATCTACATGAAATCCTTTCCAAAGCGCAGAAGACATCCAACTCAACACACCCCGCAGCACCGGGTTCTCATTTCCAGGGGCAACTTCCCCCGACATCCAGTAACCGAGCCTTCATTTCCATTCGCGCCAGCAATTCACTCATCTCCTGGTGTGGAGGCTAAGGGATCGTTCTTGAAGCAAGGAGCCTCCAAACGTGAAAGAAAAACTATTTACACTACACCTCTGGTAAACATGGCAGTGAAGCATGGACCCGGCATGAAAATGTATATACTGTTGATGGAAAGAATCCTGAAGCACCTGGGATAAATAAAACCTTGTGAATAAAGGGATAAGCCACATATCAAACGGGTGCAGGATTTCCATCCACAGTATTTCCTGCAAATGTGGCATTTCCCAGCATACTGGGTTAGTTGGCCAAAGCCTATTTTGTTTTTTCCTCACCAAATATGGGTCATCCCCAAGACTTGATCCCCAGAGGCGACCAGAGGGCCCAACCTGTCCATCGATTGGAACCTTTTCATACCGGAAAAAAAAACAAAACCAGTAAGAGTCAAACACACATTCACTGGTGGCTCATTGATTGATTTCCTCTGTTTCCGCTTTAATCCTCCAACTGTCATCTCCCTTTTTCACTGCAACAGCAGTAAAAATGCGGCCTTCAACTTCTCAGCGACAATCTTAGTTTCGGGTGTCCTGGCCGTTTGCTCCATGGAACGTTTGGGATCAATCCACTCACGGTGTTTTTTCCGGGGTCGCAAAGAAAATTCGGAACAAACAGGCTGAAATCCCTTTTGAAACTAACAGCTCACCCTTGAAAATTGGAGGTTGGAGGGCGACTTTGTTTTTGGGATGGCCTATTTCACGATGTTTGTTGTTTTTTTTTTGCGGAGGGTAAACAAATTAAAATTGCCACAACAACCTTTCACAGAAAAAAACAAAAACTTGGAAACCCGACGGCCCCCCAAAAAAACCTGCTACACAAAAACATCCCCGGCGTTCAAGACTTTTTGTCTGTTCAATGCGGGGTAGGCCTAACAAAACTGATAAGTTGCTCTTCCCCCAAAACAGCATTGGGGATCATTGGGGCTTGAAAAATCCGGGCTTCACATTGCTAGTTCGTTCCCAACAGGCTGTCCAGGTCGCAGGCGGTCAGGGGTCCTATTCCTGTATGCTTGAGACAACCCTTTCGGTTTGGAGCTGTGAAACAAACCTCTTCGAAAAAAGGCCTGCAAGAAAAGGATGACAACTGCGACTGTCATAAGCTTCATTCTTGCAAATCCTCAAGGGAAGTCATCTTCGCTATCATTTCATCCGCACGTTTGCTAGCTAGCCTCCCAGGTAGCTTGTTCACAACCCTTTCGGAGCTGCCTTAAGCATAATATACATCCCAAACTGGCAAATTGAATCAAATTCATCTCAAAAAAGAACTGCAACCAACCAACCTGCCTACCCAGCAACCTACTCCAACCTTCCCAAGTCCTTCCCAAGTTGAACACGGCAAAATCGGCTTTACCACCCATCGCAGCGTGATGCATCAACCCACACAGAGCCATGAGACACATGATGCCAATGCAGCTGAAGATCACAACCTGAGTAGCAAGAAAGGGCTCCAGATCAGGACCTGCAAATTACTGCTTGGTGGTGTTTCACCAACCCCTTTTTAAAAATATGCTCGTCAAAAATGGGTACCTTCCCCAATTTTCGGGATGAACATGAAAAAAATATTTGAAACCACCAGATTATATACTCATGAAACTAACGGCTCGCACCTGACAATTCATGGTTGGAAGCCGATCCTTTTCTTTGATGCCATCATTTTTTGTGCTACTCAGTATGTTGGTTGCAGGAAGGGTACACCAGTCACCATACATAAAAATTGATGGATTGGAAAATCTATCTGCTTTTAAATATGGGGATTTGGGATACTTATCATGTTAAATTCCAGGGAGGGATGCAAAGAAAACCAGAGAATAGCTTTTGAAACTTCCGGCACCGCCTTGTGCAGTACTACTGGTACGGCCCACCGAAATTCTCCCTGTATCAACATCCACCGTTGAGAGTGAAAAGCCTGGTGAAAAAATAAAACACATACACCCCCGAAAACTAACATGGAACCTGAAAATGAACCCTGGAAAAGGAGATTCCTATTAAAACCCATCATTTTCAGGTTCCATGTTAGTTTTCGAGTGGGTACATAATCTGCCATCTCAATTGCTCCCAGTTTCTTTGGGCTAGATGAGATGTTTGGAAGTCTTTTGGGAGTTCAAGTCAAGGCAAGGATGTCTCTAATTAGGACCATTAAAATGATGTGAGTTTCAGGCACCGTGATGACAAGGGTGAAGTTGTCGACAAAGCTGGCCACAACTCCTGGCGCGTGAGTTTACACACGTGCCAGGTCACCCAGAAAGCATTGTTCTGCGAGGCGGGTCTCTACCGGTTATATGTAGGGTCGGATAATAACTCCACTTATAAGCGTTATAACCCCAGTTATGGATTTATATATCCATTTAAAGGGATGATAACTCCATTTACAGGATATCTATACAGTAGGGGCCCATCTTGTACTCGTCTCATCCTGCCATACCATCCATCCCTGCCTGATTTGTTGACAGGTTGCAAGTACAATGAACTGCCGGCCACCAGGATCATGATACAGAAGGACATCCAGCAATCCAAGGCATTCAGCAATGGCACCTCTTGTGGAAGCCCCAAGGGCCAGAAAACCCCGTCCAAACGTGGCACGGTGTTCCTATGAAAAAACGGGAAGACATGCAAACAAGTTGGATGTGTACGTTGTGGACCTGGAATATTCAGGGCAATGTATGCAATGCATGAAATGTACGTATGCATTGTACCAGCGCTGGTGCCATCTAGCACCAGCAAAATCGCTCACTACAGTCACCTCACACTTCGACAACTCGGAATCATGGTGAGTTTGATCATAGTCAAACCAAGCTCAAGAAAATGTTGCTTGAAAAGCCCGGAAATGTTCTATCTAGATTACCTTCACAAGTGACCTGAATTAAGGTTCAGTAAGAATGCCTGTCACGAAACCATGCACAAAAAATGCGCCTTCCATGGCCATGCAAGAGCTTGGCAAGCCAAGAAGCACAACCTGTCACCATGATTCCAGGGTTGGTATCCCTCTATAGAAAGGATGAAGACAAACCTTGGGTTACACCCTAAAGTCCAACGAACAGATACCAATTCGGGAAATTTCAAGGGGGTTAGGTACCCAAACCACCAACCCAGAGCTTAGAACACGTGATGTTTGTTTCTTTAACTAGTCCTCCGGTGTCGATGAGAAATTTGCATTTTTTCGTTTAGGAAGCGAAAGAAATTGTCTATCCCACCTCAACTATAATCCCCTGGCAATCTATGAAAACCGCCACTAAACATCGCGGCATAATCCCCTGCGTAACACAAACAAACACAACCAGGGTTTTTCAATGACGCGTTCTTTGCCAAAAAGTAAACGTTTGTCAGAAGGCCGAGCAACAAAATGAAGGTGACCCAAACGCATTGGATAGCTGGATAATCTGTCGCCAGCACAATGGGCAAAGCGATCAACGGTCCTCTCGGGGATGATCAAATCCATCCAACCGAACAAAGACCACCTTTAAAGTCCAACCAACCAACCAACCAACCAACAAACAAACAAACAAACCCACCAAACCCACCAAACCCACCAAACCCACCAAACCAATAAATTCAAAATAAATGGCACGGCATCCACAACAAAAGCCACTTGTTTGACAAAACTGAGCGTGCAGAAAAACGCCCATCACCAACAAATTTCTACTACTTCTACAACAATTACTATTCAAAGGAAGTTTAGAAGTCAAACCTCCAACAATATAGAACATGAAAGCCAGATAAGAGAAGAGTAGAAAAGAAGAGTAAAAGAAAGACAGAGAAAAAGTGTTTTTGCCCTGCCATCACTGACTCACAGCAGGCAATCTCTCCTATAGGTTTCCTGTTCTTCGATGTCCGCCACTGCCCCGTGCAGTACTACTGGTACTATGACTACAACTACTATGGTTATGATTGTTTTTACTAGAACTTTGACTATTGCTATTAAAACTCTAACTAGCATGGTCCACTCCTACTGCTAATGCTACTGCTACTGTTGCTGCTACTGTTGCTGCTACTGCTGCTACTACTGCTGCTACTACTACTACTACTACTACTGCTACTACTGCTACTACTGCTACTACTGCTACTACTGCTACTACTGCTACTACTGCTACTACTGCTACTACTGCTACTACTGCTACTACTGCTACTACTGCTACTACTGCTACTACTGCTACTACTGCTACTACTGCTACTACTGCTACTACTGCTACTACTGCTACTACTGCTACTACTGCTACTACTGCTACTACTGCTACTACTGCTACTACTGCTACTACTGCTACTACTGCTACTACTGCTACTACTGCTACTACTGCTACTACTGCTACTACTGCTACTACTGCTACTACTGCTACTACTGCTACTACTGCTACTACTGCTACTACTGCTACTACTGCTACTACTGCTACTACTGCTACTACTGCTACTACTGCTACTACTGCTACTACTGCTACTACTGCTACTACTGCTACTACTGCTACTACTGCTACTACTGCTACTACTGCTACTACTGCTACTACTGCTACTACTGCTACTACTGCTACTACTGCTACTACTGCTACTACTGCTACTACTGCTACTACTGCTACTACTGCTACTACTACTACTGCTACTACTACTACTACTACTACTACTACTACTACTACTATTATTGGCAATAAGACTATCGCATGAAATTTGGAACAAGATTCAGAGCTAAACAAATGTTTAAAACTAATGAAATAATTCAATCATGAAATAGATCAATGATCCAGTCACTCTAGTCAAGGAATAGTTCAGTCAACGAATAACTAAATCAAAGCATAGTTCTGTCAAGGAAGGTATGAGTCAAGGAATAAGGAAATAAAGAAAATGAATGGGGCCAAAGTTGACCTCCAACCGCTTTCGCCGAAATGACCCCGGGTCAGTCATCAAACCGTCGAGGATGCGACCCTTTGAAAAGAGTAAGAACCCCAAACAAAACAAACAAAACAAAATTCGGGAAAAAAAACAACTCAGCCCGTATTTCAGTCTTTGCTTCTCCGAAAAAACAACCAAAACAAACCCAAAACAAAGCCCGGAATGTTGATGATGACCAAACTCCTCGGGTCAACAAGGGCACACCAAACCACCAGGAATCAAAGCGGAAGCGGAAGACCAAGAAGCGGAAGGCTCTCACGCGGCTGTGCTTCCTTTGTCACGGTCGGGCTGGTGGTTGTGTGTAGGCGGTGTGGTTTTTGAAAAAAAACGACGGGGTGGGAATGGTTGTTGGTTGCTCTTGGGAGGTTAAAAAAAACTGATGTTTAAAACTCCAGGTTTTTTAATCGATCTGAGCCTATGGATGCCTATGCAAACCAACGAATGCTTTTGAACATGTCTGTTTAGAGAAAAGGGTTGAAGAAAGGGAAAATGCATCTCAAAGCCATCTTGTGGCATGATTTCAAGGCATGTCTTTTTCTTCAGCCGTACGTTTGGGCTGTCCCTTAGCTTACAATCATAATCTAGTCATGCATCAGATGCCTCTTTGGGTCTCACCAAAGGCTTTTCTGGACATGGAAATTATGAAATCCCACCCCTTAAATCCACCATGAGGTTGGGGAGGTTTGGGATTAGATCCAACGGATTAGTTTAGGCCTTTTTTTGCGCGAAAAACCACCGGTCGTGAGCAAGTTTCTTGTGTCATGGTTGGATACACTATATTAACCAATGGAAAAAAATGGCTGAACAGGGGCAAAAGAGTCTTTGGGACTGGACCACAAAATGAAAAAAGAATGCCCGCATGTGAGATGCTCGATGTGCCTTTCGCCCGAGAATTCTCAGCTAACCAGTGGTCTTTGAATTAGAAACGTGGAAAAGTTAAAAAGTTAAAACCCAAGTCGTGAAAATTTGCCTTTTTCTGGATGCAAAGAAACTAGCCCCCAATTTACCCAGTTCCACCCGCTGGGCTAACAAACTGAGGATCTCCATGGCACTCCATTCCGGTACTTTCACGGCTGCATAGGAACAGAGACATAAGAAGCCCAGAACGCCCACACTCAACAAAGGGACTCCGCCCGCCAACATGATAACGTGATCGGTGCTTCCACAAATCCTGTAGCGTGGTGAAGGGCCGCGTGCGTTTTTTTTGGGAAATGCTGTTTCTCTCGTTTAAGCCCAAAGAATAACCGAACAACAACGACATGATGGGTGGGTTTTCTGCGGACTGGAGGACTGTATGGGTTATCGACATGTCCACGATTCCCCGGAGGAGGAGACTGGGAGACAAATGTTCTCGCACAGTTGGCGGAACCTTCCACAGAACCAAATCTGAAGCAACGGGCACTTGCCCAAAAAACAGCAGGAGACTGTGAGACCAATGTAAAAAAACTGTTTGAGGAACACTCCAAAGAAGCTTTTGGGAGGCGAAAACCATTTGCTGCAACTACACCAGAAGACAAACGTGCCCCAAGACCTTTACAGTACTATGGCTGCAAACCCCAAAGCTAAGGCTGTTGGGGAGGAAAAGCAAAGAAGAATTGAATTGAGGAACTAAGGGACAGGTTTAAAGAAGCGATGGGGGAACCTTCCACAGCACCTTTTGGCACGCCAAAAACGGATCTGCCCCAGAAGACCAGGGAGATCACGAAACTTGAAGAACCTTGGTGGAACCTTGCTTAAACCTTGGTGGAACCTTCCGCGGAAGCTTTTGGCAGAGCAAGACGGATCTGCCCCAGAGAATTCTAGAGAGTCCGAAAGTAATTCTGCCCCGAAACCTTTGGCTGAAGACCCCAAAGCTATTGCTGTTGGGGAATCAACTGCTAATGCTGATGTCAATGGTTGGCATAAAACGAAATGAAACCCCACAAAAGGATAGTGGCCAGCCGGGGAAAAAAAAATGCGAGGGGAGTTCTTTCGCCCGAAAAGGATGATTTCCCCAACACCTTTTCATGTGAGTCCTCCAAAATATCACCCCAAATCATCTCATCCCACTCGAAATCCTAGGTTTTATTGGGGAGGAATTCTTTCATACGCTCTTGCATCCCAAAAGAAAATAGAGGATCATCATACTTCATACATCAAACACTCACTCGTCAGGGGTTCCTTTGGTTTGCCCCCAAAACAAAAGTACTGCCTGACAAAATGTGACGACCAACCACCTGTAGTTGCTAGTCAATCCAGTAGCTAGATAAGCCACTTGCTGATGTCCATCCGTATTGTTAAAAAGTGTGTTTTTTGATTACCAAAGGCATGAAGGCAAAAGAAGGCTGAAGAAGTGCGACCAAGGCACACGTTGGGAAACTTCAACAAGCTCAGTTGTTGGTTGGGGTGAGTGTAGCATGTGAATGGTGCCAAGGCAGTAGCACTCATCGTTGAAAAGCCCACCTGTCCGCGCGAAAGAAGTGAATAATCAATGGCATGTGCGATCGGATGATTTTTGAAATACCAACTCCCAAAAGCTACGACACTCTCATTGTTTCTGGGTCTTGAATACTGAATCCGGTGTCACTTTGGAGCACTGCAGATTGTTCCAAATGCTCAGATCACAAGCTGCTGACTCAAAATCCGAACCCAGCACGATTCCGGGTAGCAAAGGGGGGATAAGGAATAAACGACCCCGCCACTGGTTTTTGTCGCCGGATAGTCTGGCATCAAGGGATGCAAATCGCTCATGACTTGAGGATCTTTGACATATCCAAACTCACCTCAAGCCCGAAGCCCGAAATCTTCGATAGGTCCTGAATCTGGAGTTATGTGTTTCGTATGAATATACACAGAATAGGTAGGAGTTCATCAAGAAATGTATGAACTCCAGCATCCAAAAACATCCAAAGCGTATTGTGTGGTACCAGATGTCCAGTATTCTAAATCTGTGTATGTTTCAATGAATATATATATATATATATAATATACAGTGCAATAATGTTATATATATATATACCCTAANATATATATATATATATATAATATACAGTGCAATAATAGTTATATATATATACTACCTACCCCCCCCGCCTTTGTTCAAACAACCCTGGGATCCCTCTATCGGGGAGATCTGATATATCCAGTACTGGCTCATGTCCACTCCCAAATTGGCAACTTGCATCACACCTGCAAGAACTGTCCCATGCAGGCGAAGGTTTTGGTCAAATCCCATTGATATTTGGGCACCAGTTTACTCACCTCAAGTCGAAAAATCGTCGAAAAAGTTGGATTGGGATCTGGGTTTTCACCATTTGAGATGAGGTGCCATTGCGGTGTCTGTCATTGGTTCGTGAAAGTTCGGAATGGTGGAGGATTTGGATTTGGATTTGGAATTTTCCGCAAGTTGGAAAGCTGGATTTTTCGGTGAAGCCTTGGACCGAATGGAAGCATATTTTTTCATAAGGCAAGGCCAAGTCCTATGATCCAACTCGACTTCTGAGGGTTCCCAACCTTCTGTGGGTGAACTAGAACACACGCCTAAAACCAGGAAAGCCACCTCCAGTTTTACAGTAGATAATTTCCAATGTATTTGGGAATCATCATCCAATTGAAACCTTGCCATTTATGAATAGATGGCTCCCTCAGGTTTCATGCAGCAAACCATCTTAAATCCAAGGTCTACCATCCGCCATGCACCTAAACTCTGTCAAATGTCAATAGATGACGTCAAGGAAGGGTGATGATAGAGTGTGGCGGAATGTGGTGTGCCCGCTTGACCCCTTTGATCCACTTGATTCCACTTGATTCCACTTGAATCCATGTCCATTCCTAAATCTTTCTGTTTTCTTTCCGAAATCAGTTATGCTTTGTCAACTGGGTCAAATGGGTCAAGTGGGGCAAGTGGGCCAAATGGGTCAAGTGGGTCAGAATCTATTTGTTGACTCGTTCTTAGTTTTGTTCTGCATTGTTTGATCTATGTCCTTCCCACCTATTTTTACAAATCCAACGTTATTTTCATGTATTTGTTGATTATAAAATTCAGTTACTTCATGAGGGGGTCAAGTGGGTCGAGTGGATCAAGTGGAGCAAGTGGCAGATAAAAAGAGTTGTATTCCAAAAAGGATCAAAAGAGTTGAAACTAGCCTGAAAAATATTGCTTTAAAAAAACATCACAAACGTGAAGAGTGCCATTCCACAAAACACATGATTCAAACAAAGGTGGGAGATGAGAAAAGAAGATGTGTGGTCAGAAAATGCTATGAGCATGATCAAACAGTCTGAAAAATGTTGCACTTGAAAAGAATTACGACAAACAAGAAGAGTGCAATTCCATAAAACACATAATTAAAACAAAGGAGGGAGATGAAAAAGAAGGTTTGCGTTCAGAAAATGCTGAATCAAAAAAGGAGTGTGATCGCAAAGAAGAGTTGTATTGAAAAAGTGCCGCATTGAGAAAAAGAGCGTGATCAAAAAGAGGGGTCGTAGTTATCATTCCAAAAAAAAAAAGGCTTTAATGAAGGAGCGTGATCAAAAAGAAGAGTTGTATTCGGGAGATAAAAAAATAGATTCTGACCCACTTGACCTACTTGCCCCACTCGACCCATTTGACCCGCTTGCCCACTTGACCCATTTGACCCAGTTGACCCGCTCATAGAAGATTAGTAATAGTGAAGCGTAGGGGTCATTTGGATCAAGTGGGTCAAGTGGATCAAACGGATCAAGTGGTTCAAGTGGGTCAAGTGGATCTGTTCCATTTGAGGCGAATCAAAGTTCCAGATTCTGACCGCAATGCGATGATAGGTATTTTTTGTCTACAGCACCGATTTCCTGACCATTCCAAACTGTACATGGGTGCCCCCAAGCTCAATATCCAGACCGGTCTTGATATTTTTGAGGAAGCTTGTCATGCCAAAATCCCCCACATAAACATCGCTTGGCTGTTGTGCTCACGAAAGAAAAATTGACGTTTCTACAAGCGCGAATACAAATTCTCTCTTCAAAATCAGCGTCGCCAAATTTTTGAGTTCTTGGGGGGACATTCCCTTATAGGGTTCTATCTTCAAAACCAATGCAACCTCGACGATCTCATTTCGGCCTGCTCCCGCCCCTGTTGGGATCTCATGGGTTGCATTCAATTACTATCAGGGTCTAAACCCATAGACCCACAGTCGTGTGCTTGCCAGTCAACGTCATCACGGCCCCAACGCCTAAAAATCCTACAAACACACGTTTCAAGTCCGGCCTACACATCCACTCAACCAACCAGCTTTTTTGCGGCCAAAAACTAGGTTTCTGCCCCAAGGCACAGCCCAGTTGAGCATAAACCAGGCAAGTCCCAAGGGGAAGAACAGGACGCTCGCCATATAGCGAGGAGGAGTTGAGCTGCCCGCGAGACAGGAGAAGCCAAAGTTGTCTAACTCCTGTGGGTGAGGAGAAATAAGGCCTTAAAGGCTTGTTAACCACCATGATCCCTTAAGAATCCCTTAGTAAGGCCGGCATATTTCCAGGGAGTTGGCAAAGTACCCTTAGATTCGCCGTGAAATATTGAGAAAAGGTCCTATGAAATTTCAGTCTTTTGTTCGTGCCTTTGGAGGTACCCATTGAACGAGAAATGCCGCCCCAACTGTTGACAGCCAGAGTTTCACTCAGCTTTATTGGAGGAACTGGGAACCCTACAATTTCGAAAAAAAAGGTTGGGGAACTATAGAAAGCAGGGATGCTTGCAGCTTAGCTGATCCCGGCCGAGCATCCTGTGAATATTGATAGAGCTCACGTCTATAAAGCCCAAAGATCAAGAATCAATAAGACCAATGAGGCAAAACAGCGGAAGGACAAAAGCAATCCCAGGGACAAAAACAAAGACTTTCGAAAGCCACTTGAAATCAAAAATTGCTAGCGGCCAAGCGCATTTCATTGATGAACATAAAATTGTAATCTGAAATATTGTTTGCTTTTGTGGGTTTTTGCAGACAGGAGGCATCTATCAAATTTGGATTTGCCAGAAAACATGTTTGCAACATTTCGACCAAATAAGCGTAGGTGGTATCCCCAACAGCAAGGAGGTTTGCATGTTTAAAGTGGACATTAATGCTATGCCACCGCCCATGCGGATGCCCTTCCACGTGAAGAATTGGCGATTGTCGGATTCGAGGACAATGAAAAAATCACTGCTGGATTTGGTTTTCTAGGAAAAAGCACCGACTCCCCCCGCAACACATCCCTTCAAAAAAAGGTGAAAATATCTTTTTTTTCGTGCGTCCAGAGTTGTTTGTTTTGTTCACGGTAAATATGGAATGCCGGACGATGTTTGGAAACCGGAAACCAGTCAAGCATCCAGCAAGAAGATAGACATCCAGGAGAGGAAGGTCTTGATGTCCGCTGGGAATTCAACGGTCATGGTGCCAATGATGCCAATGCTTTGAAGCAAGGAAATCCTCGGACATGTTTGGTTCGTAATGTCTGCGCATGTTTCTAATATGTTGTGTTAAATGTGAGTTGAAAGGGATCGCATGAGCCATATATCATATATCGCTACATAAGGCATATACACTTGATTCCGAAGAAAGATACTAGTGAAAAAAGCTGTTTCTATTGGGTGAAAAATACCTGCTAACCAGGCTGCAAGCTCTTGAAGTCTTGGTCTCCTCTTGAATCCAACACTGATGCATCGTTTCTGAGGCAAAAATACAACTCCCAACCCCACACGATCCGTCGTCTAGAGCGCTGGAATGTTGATGGCACATTGGCTTGGCTAACAATTTTTTGGTGCCTGGGCAGCACAACCCAATCAATCTTGTCTCCATTAAAATGACAAGACTCCACGGTCACCAGGCCCCTAGATGTCGCTGGAATCATTCGGCTGGCTTTCGGGGGTTGGCAGTCGTCCCCCAAATCTTTAAAAACCAGCCAAGAACCCAACCCAACAAAAAAGTATATTGGAAACATATCATTGGGACCCTCTGAGCAGGCATAGGTAAAATAATGTTGTTTACTGTTTATCCCATTGATTTGTTGACATTTTCGAACGTCGCCGCCCCATGCACCCGCAGTGTTTCAAATACTTTTGTCACTTCAAAGAACTTCAAAAGTACGGAAAAAACTATACCACCAATATTAATCGATTGCAGTCTAATATGAACGGAACGGTCACCATTTACGAATAGCCATGGCCAAACATATAAAAAATGGTTCCGCTACCAAGTATCAACATTCCAAAAGCGCAAGTGGTGGTGAACAGGACCGACGCTTTGGCGGTGACCTGCAAAACAATGGATATTCAATGGCTGAAAATTTGGGTCCATCTTGGGTTTGGCAATGGCTAGTTGTGGCTAAACGGTTCTGGGTGGAAAATCCCCCTTTTCGCCATGAAACAGGGCGCTATGTCGGAATTTTTGCTCCCGCACTAACTCTTCGTTGAATCCCAGCTTCGCCCCAATTAGTGACATGTCGAAAAAAAAGATTGAATGATTTTCAAAGGGGATCCCATCCAAAAATCTAGTGACTTGATTGCGAAACACCCTGGTATCAAATCTCATGAGATAGTAAAAATGGCCCCAGGAAGTTTGTTTGGAAAACGACTTTAAATCTATGATCTTGCGCTCACCCGCGCAATACAGTAGCTGAGAGTAAGGGTAGCTGGCAATGGAGCAGCTGAGAGTAGAATAGCTGACGGTAGGGTAGTCGTATTTATGGCCGTTGTTGTGGGACATGCTGAGGGTAAAGAAGCCAGACGGAACAGCTGAAGGCTGGTGCACGTACAAAATTCGGTTTGGGCAGCGCATTAGTGACCCTATAGGCAAATCCTTTCTTTGACTTGTAGGTTCATGCCCCCCTGAAACTTTCTCCCCCTGCTTGTCCGGGCACTATTGGTATAAAGTGTCTCTCCATTTAGCATATCACCTCATGGCAATTCAGAAGACATAGCACAGTCACACCGTATACAGTAACCTTAGGGGAAACATGAATATGGTAGACAGGAACAATAGTACATAGCAACGTTCCCTTCCAGACCAGAACAACTGATGTTCTGAAGTCTCGACGTTGTCTTACATGGATTGTCATGTGCTATTCTAATGTTTTCCACCCCAACAAGCCTGCATGATACACAAACAAGAACATATTGAAGACATCTTCAAGGGGAAGCTTGTCTCTAAAGCATTCACGACTTGGAAAAACGGGTAGATAACGCACAAAAGCCAAATGGAGGAGACAAAAGCATCTGAGGCGTGTTAGCTTCTAGCCATTTGAAGGGTGGAATTTCTTAACTCCTAATGTCTTGGCCCTTTGCACCTTGGAACTTGCTTCTGCTGGCTTATCAAACACAATGTTTTGGCCTTTGACTATTTTTTTTGGTCTAACAAAAAAAAAACTGTGGGGAAGCAATAGAGGGATTTAAAGACGGTGGATTTTTTGTTCACATTTTCCCATCATCACATTTTCCGAGGAAACTGGCGCCAGGTGAAAAACGTCTAGTTGGAGGAATTTGCCTCAAAAAACTTGGATGTCCGAAAAGGAACTAAAATATCCCCACCTTGGGAAAAGGAAAATCATATTCAAACATACCTTGGGTGGGGATATGTTAATTCCCTGGAAGATATCTTAAGAAAACCCTTCTCTTCGAGTCTTTGCATATCTATTTACCACTTTCCGGCGTTCTTTTCGGGAGAAAATTTCATGAATGGCCAACCCGAAGGATTTGCAAACACACTTGGTCTGACAAATTTTTTGGTCGCCCCCTAAAAAAAATCCGTGTGCCAAACAAACGACTAACTGTCAATAGGTTTTTTTGGAACGCCCCTACTATATGATGTTATCCAATTTTCAGGCAATCCGCTGCCCATGATGTCTCTTTGTGTGGAAAAGTTTTCGTTTTTCAGATTGAAACAAATTGGCAGCGGAGGCATCCCCTGCATTTTTCGAAGGGTTTTGGACCCAGGTATCCAGAAGGAAAACCCCGCGAAAATCCCTAGAAGTCGGGTTTGCAGGACGAATTCGTAAAAGTCTTCCTCGATTTATAGCTCTGGGACGCGTGAAAATTAGTTGGAGAATAAATCACCATAGTTGCCCATCTGAAAAAATATATGAGTCAACTAGGTAACCTCTGCAATTTCTTCCTAATTTTGTCAAAGGCTGGGGAAAAACAAAAACAAAAAAACTGTCGTTTCACCGCCACTCCATCGAACACAGCGATCACCCAACCCATCACCCAACGTAACGTTGGTGCGTTGCCGCGGTTTTTTTTCTCGGGACCTTCGCAGTCATCAAGTAATAAGCTGCCGTCAGGAAGAGGAAGACCGCTGCCACTCCGGCCAACTCGGTGGGGAGATTTTCGAAGGGTGGTGGCCCAAAGATATTGAAAAAATGCGACACCTTCTGTGGCACTGATTTATCCGAATCTACC
Organism: Breviolum minutum Mf 1.05b.01; assembly: GCA_000507305.1. Lineage (NCBI taxonomy): Eukaryota > Dinophyceae > Suessiales > Symbiodiniaceae > Breviolum > Breviolum minutum. The sequence goes on along the minus strand of DF239705.1, from coordinate 12,881 downwards.
AAGTCTTTAGGTCAAACGGATGGCTGGCACTGGTAATTCCCTAAGTTTTTTTTCGCATTCGTAAAGATTTGGAATCACCATGAAAATGAAACCGTTGTCATAGATATTAACAAATCACAAAATTTCAGCCATGAAGACTGAACCAGATTCTAGCAGATCGACTCTTTGACAAGGTTTCTGGTGGTATTCATGGTCCGGGTCAGGTCCAAAACGTTGTTTGTGTCTCCAATTTCTCCTAGACATTGCCAATAGAAAGTGAAAATGAAGTTGTGGTACCCAACCTGCCCAACAAAAGAAAAAAATGTCTTTGAGTAAATCAATGGATAAATCATGGAAAAGGAAGACAACACATTTATATATATACACATATATATATATATATGTATATAAGTTTTTCCCCACTATGATATATCAATCTCAACATGTGTGGATAAATATACGCATATGTGTGTATTTGATATATACACACATGTGTGTATTCCGATGTCTATGATCGCATCTGCCAATACCACTTCTGTACCATCCCAAAATCCGACAGGTTTTTCCGATTTTTTTCAAAAAGACTAAGGCCTCAGACCCAAAGAACTTGAAATTCAGGTTTGCATGCTTCACAAGAACTGTCATCCATCGTAAAGCCTCGCGTTTGGTGTTTTTCCAGAAAACATCCCAGTGAATTTCCACCTAAAAAAACTGGTCAAACGGCACCTCAAAGGCTCAAAAAATGTGACCAGTTCCAACCACAAAAACCTAGGCGTTTTGAGTGAAAAACGCCTACAACATTCTACCAACTTCCGAGCCTGTGGGACATTCCGCGCACGGGACCCCAATCAGGCCACCCAAGCATTTCGCTGGTAATCCGCCAGGGCAGTGAGTGATCTTGCCGCACTTGTAGACCTGGCACTGTTTTTTGCGTGTGGGAATCAAAAGTTTCACCAGCCTTGTTTTCATCGTGTATTACATTTCGCTGGTGACCCTTGTGGTATCTAGAAAGAATGGCAAACATTTACTGCCAGGACCGACAAATCGCATCCAAGGTTGGTTTGATTTCACCGGCAGCGGAATCGTCCTATAATTTTGGGTGTAAATTTTTTCGAAACATGTATATATAATATCTATATATATATATACATACATACATACATACATACATACATATATATATATATCTTGTGTCATACAGGTAAATATCATGTTTATATCATCCCAAATGTTGATTCTGGAGTTGCATTTCCTTTTGAATTTCGGTGCGGGGGGCGAAATGCATTTATTCCATATTTCGAGCGCCGCCGTCATTCGAAGGATGCAGAAGGTGGCACATGGGGTGTTTGTATGCTCGGGGTTTGAAGGTCAAATTACTTCACGCGTATAAGCCTGGACATTAAGCAGCCAGATGGTACTGGTGATTTCCAACCCATGCTCCATTCCTAAAGATTTGGGAACCATCATCCACTTGCAACGTTGCCATTTATCAATAGATGGCTCCTGCTGGCGGTCACGTTTATATTCCATTTCGGATGATGGCAGTGAAAAAGTTCCACGGAACCAACAGCTGAACCAAAAAAGAGGACCCAAACACAAACCTGTTACCATGAGCACGTTCTTCTGGAGGGAATTTGGCAGGTACGTTTTCACCCTCCTGGCCTTGTGCGAACATGTAAAAGTTTTAACGTCTTTTCAGACATGCCACACACACGAAGAAATGACGAAATGAAGCCAGGCCTTTTCCAACTGCGCAATTACCGGGCCAATTGTAGAGATCTTTCTTGCTTTCAATCTGTGTGACAGTAGTTTTGGAAACGACAACAATGAAAAAGCATGTCGACACAAATGTACCGTAGCATGCGAGTCATGGGTTGCGTGGCAGGATGGGGCCGTCAGGGAGGGGTCTCTTGAGGCCGCAGGACGGCTGTTGACGACCAGCACAGATGGGAAAAAGTTGCCTTTGGAGAGGTGGTTTTACAGTTTTGTTAGGAACTAGCAAATACGAGTTCCTTCGAATATGCAACATACATACTGTATGTATATGTGTCTTTTCACTTTAAATAAGAAAATACATTATATAAAATACATATAAGACATATATTCTAAAATACAGATGCTGTATAATACATTAATACCTACAGCTACACTAAATTAAAGAATACGTATATATCGTTTCAACAAAAAACAGATGCTACAATGTTAAAATCATGTAACATAACATATCATATATGTTGCATTATGTAACTAAATCTGTGTAATTTCCAGAATATCCGGAAATTTCAGAACAACAACTTCCTTCTTCCTCCTTCCTTCTTCAACTTCCCTACAACTTCTGCTCTGAAATAGAAAGAAGTCAGCCCATCCATTAAAAATGGAAAATCCCCTATTTTCAATAGGAGATGATATCAGATACATCTTCATTCATGGTTGTATCCCATCCATCCCAACCTCCAAAGGTTCCGCCGCCGTAACGAAGTGCCCGGGCATCACCGCAGGCAAATGTTCCACGCCGCGGGAGTGGAATCCGGATACCAGACCTCGGGGGCCAATGGCGGCAAAAGAACATACAAAAACACCGTAGGGTTGGAACCCCCAGGGGAGTTGTGTCTTTTTTCCAGTTTTCAAAAAACTGAAGTCATGTGATTGAAAAATCCATTGAACATACATCATTGAATGCAGATGTACAAATTTTCTGCCCAACCAATCGTTAGGTTTTGGGGGGTGCGAATTTCGGCAGAACCATGAAACCCAAAAGGAAGATCCAGGTATACATATATGTTTACAAATATGTTTGTATATCGATGTTTACATATACATATTATACACGCATATTGGCTACTGACATGTATGAACATGTGGATAGCCTCTGAGAGTCAATTTGCTGCAGACTGGTTGAACCCCGAGCGACAAATGTCTCTCGGTTGTTCCTGTAAGGGAACCCTTATCTTTGATCCTTTTTATCTTTTTATTATTTCCAAAATTCAAGAAAAATAAGATTAAAAAGAAATCAAACTTGTGGTGCGCATAAAGTAAAATTTCCCATGTCAGTTCTAGAAAAAGGCAGCACGACATCCTTAGTTGTCTGTGATTGCTGTTTTCGAGAGTCCTTCACAAGCCTAAGGTTCTGTTTTCTTTCTATATAAATTTCAACCACTTCGTCAGGCTGATAGCATCCGAAAAATGGCTGGTTTTGTTGCCGCATACCATCTAACTTGGAATGCCAACTTATACCAGTAGAGCCGCACGAGGCGGTGGCGGAAGTTTCAAGAATAGGAAACGTATAGGAGAGATTGGTTGTTGTGAATCACGGATGACAAAGCGAAAACACTGATGGATCTGACTAACTGCCGAACTGTCTCACTGATTAACTGACTAACTGGCTAGTTAGCTAGTTAGTTAGTTAGCTGACAAAAATTGTTAGTTAGTAAGTAAGTTAGTTTGTTAGTTAGTTTGTTAGTTAGTTAGTCAGCTGGGTAATGAGTTAGTTAGTTAATTAATTGATTAGTTAGTTTGTTAGTGAGTGAAATAGTTAGTTAGTTAATTAGTTAGTGAGGTAGTCAATTAGTTAGCTGGCTAATGAGTTAGTTAGTTAGCTAGTTAGCTAGTTAGTTAGCTAGTGAATTAGTTAGCTAGTTAGTTAATGAATTAGTTAGTTAGTTAGTCAATGAATTAGTTCGTTAGTTAGTTAGTTAGTTAGTTTGTTAGCTAGCTAGTTAGTTAGTAAGCTAGTTAGTTAGTTAGCTAGCTGACNACAAGTAAGTTAGTTAGTTAGTTAGCTAGTTAGTTAGTGAGTTAATTTGTTAGATAGTTAGCTAGTTAGTTAGTTAGTTAATTAATTAGTTAGTTAATTAGTTAGTTAGTGAGTTAGTTTGTAATTTAGTTTGCTGACTAAGTTGTTAGTTATTTAGTTAGTTAGTTAGTTACTGAGTTAGTTAGATAGTTAGTTAGTTAGTTGGTTAGTTAGTTAGTTAGTTAGTTAGCTGGCTAATGAGTTAGTTAACTGGCTAATGAGTTAGTTAGTTAGTTAGTTAGTTAGTTTGTTAGTTAGTTAGTTTGTTAGTTAGTTAGTTAGTTAGTTATTGAGTTAGTTAGTTTTTGAGTTAGTTAGTTACTTAGTTAGTTGCTTAGTTAGTTAGTTAGTTTGTTAGTTAGTTAGTTAGTTGGTTAGTTAGTTAGTTAGTTAGTTCGTTAGTTAGTTAGTTAGATGGCTAATGAGTGAGTTTGTTAGTTAGTAAGTTAGTTAGTAAGTTAGTTAGTTAGTTACTTAGTGAGTTAGTTAGTTAGTTAGTTAGTTAGCTAGCTGACTAGTTAGTTAGTTAGTTAGTTAGTTAGCTGACAAGTTAGTTAGTTAGTTAGTTAGATAGTTAGTTAGTTAGTTAGTTGGTTAGTTAGTTAGTTTTTGGACATCGGAACTTCAAAAAGTGGCCCGAGAGTGTGGTGTTTTCCACATTTTGACTTACAAATGTGCTTCGCGCCACAGCGGCGTGCCATTTTTGAACATCGGAACTTCCAAAATGGCTCCGCCACTGTGGTGTTTTGTGCATTTTGACTTGCAAATGTGCTTCGCGCCACAGCCGCGTGCCATTTTTCAACATCGGAACTTCAAAAAGTGCTACGACGCTGCGGTGTTTTGTGCATTTTCACGTAGAAATGTGCTTCGCGCCACAGCGGCGTGCCATTTTTCATAGCTCTGCTCAGCAGCTACCTCCGCACCCGCCGCTTTAGCGAGGCTACTTTTCGAACATCAGGAACCACGAATCATTGAGAAAACACAGCGATTCGCGACGTCCCTAACATTTTTCGCGCATGTACCTTCTTTCTAGTGACTCTACACGCTTGTTGATCTTCTTTCTGCTGACTTGACATCTCTACTCTGCTTGACACCTCGACTCTGCTTTTCAACTCTGCATATTGTCGGAAGTTAGACTTCTAAACTTCCTTCGATAAATTTACGAGCTCTTCTTTGGGAATCTTAAGAAATCACGGTGTCACCAACGCCAAACGGTGATTTTTTGTTTACCTCTGACCAAAAAAAACGAAACCCAATGTTGGTGCCCAGGTGTCTTTCCAAAGTGCCCATAACAGGACAGGACCTCAGTATGTGAAATTTGTCCGTTAAGTTCACGGAGTCCAATCATCATGGGAATCTAAGGGGCCCATCAACCACCCCATTGCCACCCCCCAACAAATAAGGTCTTAAGAAGGTTTGATTAAGGGATGATGGTGATTAATGATCCTTTAATCAGGCCTGCGGCAATTGGCATTGGGGGGATACCCTTAGATTCGCATGAAATCAAGAGGAAGCAGGTATTTATGGCTGATATAAACATGCCAAGCCTGGAGTCCCTAAAAACTTGCAGTCACAACGTTCTAGAGACTTCAGGAATTCTCACCCCAAGAAGTGATGAAAATCGCGTTACTTTCCTCATCATACCTTCATGCAATGACAAAGCTCGACACCCGCGCCAAAAATGATCAACACGCGAACGAGTGTAGTTGTTTTTGGTTGTGACTCAAAAGTGTTGGCCAACCCCACATACTCATAGTCAGTATGGTCGTTGCTTCGTGAAGACCAATCTGTGGTCCATGTGCACAAAAAGAGGGAACAACCAAACCAACAGCCGGGGTGTTGGGTAGTTAACCTCTACATACCTGACTTGCTGGAAAAATCACCACGGGATTCACGGAAAACTCTTCAGGTCACCAATCAAGATCGAAACCAGTTTGTGCATTTTCACCTGCTAAAAACACATGCTCTTCAAGATCACACCCCGCAGCTTTCTGGAATTAAAAATTTCAAAACAAGGACCATGACCATCACTTATGGAAAAGTCATTCACAAAAATGTTACGCCAAGCTTCAATCCCTCTTGACATGCCATGCATGAAAGGTTGCCCGCAGTCTTAGCAGTTCCTGATACCAAAAATGTCTGTGAAAAGAAATGTAGCGATTGTGCAGTCACACTTGCATGTGTAAAAAAAATGCTCAAACCACTGTTCCACTGAGCCAGAAAACACGCACCTTTTCATTGACAAAGTTGCTGAGTCATGACAGCGCTGTCCGGGGGCAATTGTGTGAGATGCTCTACGACCAAGGAAATGAGCCAGGCTCCGATTTTTTGTTCCCTGGATGGTGTTTTTTGTCCCATGGGTGTTTTGTCTTCCCAGAAATGTGCTTTCTGTTCCCGGGTGGTTTTTGTCTTAATTCCTGGAAGGGTGTTTTTTCTGTTCCCAGGTGCGTTTTCCGTTCCCTCCAAGTGGGTGTTTTTCCTTCCCATAGTAGGGGTTGAACGGACAGGTGTTTTATGTTCTTCCTTCCCGGACGGATGTTGTTCGTTCCACGCAGAAGTGGCTAGGACACGGGTGTTTTTGCTCGCGGCTGGAGTGGCTGGCTAGCTGAATGGTGATGGCGGGTTGCTTGGGTGGTGGTCGGGTGGTTAGCTAGCTATGTGATGAAGACCCAAGAAGAAAAACACAAAAAGAAGAAAAAACGAGGAGGAAGAAAAAAACACCAAATTCAAGGACACCCAATGCATCTTCCTTTATCTTTACGGTTGCCTCCTCTCACGGCCGCAATCCTTCCAAGCACAACATAACGCAGCATACCATACTGCACACACGATGCCAAACCATGCCATACCATACCTTCCATTGCATTATTCACATCACGTTACATCATATTACATAGGATTGCAAGTCACATCATTAATCATTACATTGCATTGCAACATTCCAATACATCACGTTGAATCACATTGCATCACATACATGGCATTACATTGCAGTACACTACATGAAAATACTTTGCAACATTTAATTCACCTTACATCTCATCACATTTGTCTATGATGACATATCTATATAATTTGTGGATTTTTTGGCATTTTGCACAATGAAGCTATCGTTATGAGTCATGCTGTTTTCTCAACAGCGTTTCAACTGCACCTTCTGCCACGTCAATGTAGTTTTCCACGCACCCGCAATCAAAAATCGTCAACGAACCTGGCCACGACTTGGATCACGACTTCTGGACTTCATGGTGTTTTGGTAGATTGATCACATGATATGAACGTTGTTTATGCCAATGAAGTGTCGTCTCTAAAATAACTAAAATATCTGGTAGCACGGGTGAAAAAACTGCTCTTTTAATAAAGATGTTGATGGACAAAATCTTGTTCCAGCAACTTTCATATCAAAATATACCATGAACATTCATAAACTACAGTGCTTTAATAATCCCAAAGCGACACAGGATTTCTTCCATCAACTGCATCATGGCATCCATACCAGTACCTTCCAGGTTACCTCACTTCTCCCCAAATCAAGTAACAGGCGTTTTCACGGCCACTATCCCAAAGCTCTGTGGATCAGCTATTTCCACAACAAATGCCTCAACCTTCCCTCAAGAGTTGTCCAACCTTCACCCAGAAGCTTCACCAAAACCTGGAAATCAAAAATGCTGATGTCAGAGGTTTTCCGGCCTTTCTGCAGCGTGCGACTGTTCTTAGGACACCTTGAACAAAGCGGGTTGGTTTGAATGCATAAACCTGATCACTTAGCACCAACAAAAGCATGGATAAACTGAATAAACGTGCAAAAAGCTTGGTCAGTCTTTCCGCGTTTTTCGTGTCCTCTCAGCCCTTCCTTCTGGCAAAGTTTCCATTCAAAATGAGCCAAGACACGTTTTGCACATTGCACCACCCTCTTCATCCTGGAAGCTGCCAACCTCCACAGTGCTGAACATGTCAAACGTCTCCGTGATGTGAGGCTGTTTAATGAACTGAAAAAAAAAAAAACACCTAAACTCGGCAACATTTCCCTCCGCCGACAGTTTTGTTTAATTGTTTTTGATGTTGTGGGTTGTGAGACACACTAAAAACAACAACTTGACTGTTGTCGCCTTTACCAAAAAAAATGCCGACAGAAATGACAACGTCGCCTAAAGCATATCATACATCAGTCATCTCAACTTTAAAGTTCAAAACCGCATCCTGTCAATGTTTCAATTTTGCCCACATATGTACTTTTTTCCACCACAAATCATACCAAGCAGCACGACACCGTTTGCAAAGGAGTTGTCCTGGGACATCTTGGTACATGCCCCTCTCGCAAGGAAGGCATGACAATGACGCACCAGACACCTGACTTGTACCTTCCAAAGGGCGGCAAACAGCCAGCATTTACAGGCACTATGATGTCGTTTGGATGCAAGTCATGACCAGGATTGCTAGATTTTTGAGGAAACGGGGACCCCAAATTTAACCTTCATTTCTGGAAGAAAGAAAGAGCATCCCAACTTTTGAGCTTTTGTTTCTCAGCCAATAAAATGTCCAATCACAATGATTATGCACATATGACGTCTCGCCAAGACTTGAACCCAGCCTGGTGCACAGGGCTCACACATATATGTCACGCCCTTGTCGTCCAACAGTTGCTTGGAATAGGTTCCACTAGGGCATGGTCGACACCTCGAAAATCAAAACACCCAAAATCAGAATGGAGACAGATTCAGTGCAGGGGGGAAGGCGTGAATCACGCTTCCTCTGAATCAAAGATTAATTCACTGTACGCAAAAATAACATAGCAAAAATGGTGGAGATGAGATGAGACATCAATAAAGTGTCATCTTTTTGCACTCTGGATGACCAACATGAACTGTGCAAGTAAGAAATGCTAGCAGGCAAACTGTTGATGCTTTTTTGTTTTGCAGTCTTGGAAGTGAAGCAACAAGCAGATTCGCAGCTAGCAGGAAGCCGCACTTTTGGAAGCCAACAAAGGAAAAGCACTGAAGCAAAAAATATTTCGCAAATGCCAAAAACACACAACAAAAACCTGCTAAACTTCCAGGAAAAGAAAAAAGAACTAATACATCAGAAAATCCTACACGCGGGAGGCCAGTTTCAACATCAAACGTCGGATCAAATCAGCTCAAGATGGAGCTTAGGCACGAAATTCCATCAGTGCTGCCATCTCGGTTGTCCACAAACTCTGCGGTGCTTTCACGGTACATACCAAATTTGCTGAAACAGGTGCTCTCATCCGGAAGCCAGTCAGACCTTAAATGCCACCAAAAAATCCGAAAAAGGCTTGCAAATCACCGTGGCAGTCAGCCCTCAATTATTTGGGATATTCCATAGTAAATATCTAAATGTAAAGTCCCACATCATGTTTGCAATCCGCCTTACCCGGTCAAATGTCAGCAAAATCTGGCCATCCATTTCAGCTCATGGACCCCATCAAGAATAGCTATTAAAAGGGCGCAAAACTCAAAGTTTGCAGCGGTGCAATCTGGATTTTTGGGGGGTGCCAAAATAATCCATAAGCCCACGATCAAAAATGGATGTAGCATATTGAAGCGGTTGTAGGCCAAATTGTACGTCAAAATGGCGTTAAAATTGTGTTTTTGTTGCTTTCAATGGATCACATATTGTATCAACATGTGGGCAAAAATAGGGTCAAAGTTGAAAAAAGATGCAGGCTTCTCAAAGAAAGGCCTTTGATAATCAGCAGAGTGGTAGCATGCACCACGCGAGATCTATACATACTTTGACTTTGGGCCTCTATTTTTCATATTCCGGCAAAAAAAAAAACAATACAGGGAAAAATTCAGAGTGCACCACGCAAATCAGCCCAATGACACCAATCTACGAATCTGCGACTTTTCTTTCAAAACTGTAGGCTGAGACAAGGGTTTTTGGATGGGGAAACGTAGATCATTTACATATATATTTACAATTTCGAGCGCCAAGAGGGTAGCTAAAGCCTAAAGGGGGAAAAACAACTGAAGAAAATTGACAAATCATGTATGCCTGGCAATTCTTGGTGACTTTTTCGGGATGGTTACGTGACCTTTAAGGTCGCTTGAAGTCACCTGCTAACAATAATTTCCCGAAAAAAATCGTGGTACATGTCTAGCTGCCCCAAAAAAAACGCCCCTTTGGTCGTTTCTCAAAAATGGTCGTGACTCGACTCTAAATCATGAAGCCAGGAATTCGAATACACCGAAATTGCTCCATGGGGAGCTTACTCGACAATTGACAAAACTGTGGATCTGTAAATAAAATAGGTCAGGTGATTTAAAGCGACCTTTTCTTTCCCCAGTTGGAGGTCACTTAACCTTTGAAAGGGAACTTAACTACAATATCCCAAAAACGTCACCAAGAATTGCCACGGGGCTGCCTTTTGGTGAGTTGGGTGTGTCAATCTTGTGTGTGGTTTCTGCACATCTTGCGAGTTGTCCGTCACATGTCAGTTTGATCGTTTCCATCAGATTCAAAATGCGGTTTTGATGTCAGATTCGTATCAGTTAGCTACGTCAGCAGGTTGATGGTATCGGGATTGGCGCAATTGCCCAATGGACACTGATTTGCGTGCTGTGCCAGCTTCATATGATATCAAATTGAATGTCGGTCCGTTGTGTCTCTTGTGTTCAGATCTAGCAAAAATGTCTCCTTCGTTTTCTTTCTCTTTTCTGGACATCTTTGTCACATCTTCTCCCTGCTGTACAATAATGTTCTTTCAGGGTCCTATAAGTGTTGTGGGAGCCCCTCATTTCTTTCGCCCAAACGACATCCAGAAAACTGCAGCGCTTTTCTGGCTCCACCCCCCTGTCAACCACAAAATCTGCACAACTCAAAGTGGCCACAAGTCTGTATTGTTTTGGAGCCAATAGCAAGCCATGGTTTTCCAATCCACACCTGCCGCATCGCTTGAGAGAAACATCGCTTTAGCAAGTGCTTGCGTTTATTGAGCGGAAAAGATATAAAACAGTTTCCCGAAACACCATGACATATAAATTTGCGTGACGATTCACAAGACATCGCTGATAGCAGCCTTTTTCAAACCAGGTCAAAAACCTGAATTGTCCCAAAAAGGCAGCCAGTCTTGACACAACTTTGGTAAATGACCCCCATTCAAAGCCTTGGAAAGCCTTGCCTCCACCATAATTTCACATCAAAAAATGGCAACCCTGGCTTTTTGCAAAATAAGGATCTTAACATGATTGAAGTCTATTGATACAAGTACAGTACATGGTGGGTTTGTTTCAGTTTCAGGGCTTTCATCTTCAAGTGGGCTGGAAAATCATCCCTTGGTCAAGACATAAGAGTCTTTTGGAGAAGAGAACTGACAAGCAGTGCAGGCAGGCATATCAAATGAAATTCCCGAAACTTTCCTGCGAAAGAAAAATATACCCAGGCGTTTTTTCTGCTTCAACCAATTGAAAAACAGCAATTACTCACAATGGTGGCTTTTCTTCCCCAAGCTTCCGGCCTACCCCAGAAATACACAGACCTACCTCCTAGTTCCGCCCGGCACCTGTTTGTAACTGTTCTAACAGAAGCGCATTGAGGTTGTCCATGCTGATGGTCATGCGCTCGACGAAGTTGTTCACTCGCGGGGCAAGAGCAGAAAAGTCCTGTCAACGTTCTTGAGGGGTGTTTCCCGTGCAAATCATCGTCAAGAGGCTATGAACAGACCCATGTAGACGCATGATCAATCAGGAACATAACTATGTTGAAAGTACTGCATTCTACACCCACCATATCTACCACAAACCGTCGGCAAACAAAGAAAGGGAGCCGTATTGTGTTCGAAAGCTTCGTAGAAGATGAAACAATGGCGATACGTTGAGAAACAGGAAGTCAACAGTTCACCACATTCTTCGTTGGTCAAAAGTGCAGGTACCCCTTGCTTTCGTTGAATGGTGCAAAATTCTGAAACATGCAAAAACGAAGTTACTGGTTTGCATCTTTTGAGATGATGCACACATTGATAGCACTCATCTCACCCGTTTCTCCACCCTATCCTTGCTGACAAGTTTGGGAAGTGAAATTTGCGCCAGTTCAGAGGTATAGTCGCCGTTTGCGAATGCTACTTTATCAAGCGCTGGAAATGTCGAAGGCATCGCTCCCAAGTGCAAAAAGGTTGGATCAGGCACCTGGCAAACACGGAGATTTCTGAGTGACCTGAAGCATGGTTGGCTTTCTGAGGCCCTGTCTACCAGGATGGTGATAAACCAAAAGGATGACCAAACCACGACAAAGAGATGAACAATTTTTGGGCTATGTGAATGATGGAACCCACCCTCAAGAGCACAGAGCTGAGGGGAGACACCCGAACAGAGAATCCTTTGGTACTGTAGCTGCACTGTAGCTGCTAGCTTAAGTGAATCTTACAATTCATGCACTTGACTGCAAGAATTATCACAAGTTGAGCAGCAGAACCGTACGCTTCTTCGTGAGGTGCAAAATTGATGTTTGCTGCTTTGGATTGTTGTCCGCTCATGTTCAATGGTTCAAATCTCCATGAAGGATACTCCGCTAGGTTGGCGTGACCACAATCATGCCGAAATCAATCAACCAACGGCAGCACCATCAAAGGCCACTTCCCACATTTCTAGCCCAAATCTTCCAGATCAACTGCTTCCAAGAAACCCACCAATAGAACGTGCTCTTGTGCATCGTAGGCAACTGCGTATACAAGGAGTAGGTTGCACCAATTCCAACTGCCAGAGGAATGTTCCACTTCGCACTCTTCTGCATCGCTTCTACTAAACCCCAACCTTGGGCACCTGATGCAGGGGGCACACTCCACTCTGAGTCAACAAACAAATGTGAAGGACAAAAAAACAAGGGGATGTCGCAGGAAATGAAGTAAATGGTGAGTAGCTGAATTAAAACTTGTACATACTGTATATATATAGTATATATATATAATGCGAATAGCTTTGTACCTGCTAAACTAGGTGTAAGGTGATATATTACCACAGTATGTGTTGTCAAGCAATTGGTCTCAATGCAGCTCAAGTGATGGAGAGTGCAACGCAGTCGGAATCACTCTGTTTTCGGTCGCAATACACGAGTATTGAGTGAAGCTGTGGAGTCTTCACTAGGCCCGTGC